>CAWUFW010004422.1:1200000-1546305 GCA_963921515.1 Calotriton arnoldi
AGTCCAGAGTCAAACTACAATCACTTCACTAGTTTGTTCTTCCGTTGGGCGCACAAAAATGCATTAGGTTTCACTAGTATAATGAATAGCCTAAAAAAGTACCAAATATAGCTCCGTCAAGTGCTTTTCACACATCCAGACAGAAAGATTTAACAAGTCATTCCTAAATAAAGTATTCCGATTTAGAAAAAGACGGATAAGAGAATTTTATATTTGTTATACATGTCATTATTTAAATCCCTCTTGTATTAGACTTGTGGGGTTACGCCAACAGAGTGAAAATATGCAAACATTAAACAAACGTATCCAGGCTAAAAATTGGTTGGGGATTCGACTATTATTTATTCAGAAACTGTTAACAGGTTGGTAAGCGGTATAAAGAGTTAAAATTGTACGGCTAATTATGGCCCGCGCCGTATTAAACCGGAACAACGTTGAAATTTGTTTGATTCGCGGGAAAAAATTCAGATTAAATGACTAAACATCAACCTAAAAGGGCCACTATAATAATGCTATCGTCTGTTGTTTTAATTCATTCTATAGGCTAATAAGATTTGTGAACTAGTAAAGAGTAAGCACGTTCAAAGATCCGAATTGCTTAAATAACACTGTGAGCTCGAGGCAGACACCATAAATCCGAACGGGCACTTCCGAAATTATTTCTCCATATTCCAGCTACTTGATTATTAAGGAGAAGAAAATTGCCAATGAGACACCCCTTCATCCTACTGAAACAGGATCTGCAACGGGCTGCCAGGCGAGACATGTTGCACAAACGGAAATAAGCTGAGCAAATAACCTGGAAAGCGCGATGCCCGGCTCAAACTGCGTGTTTACAGAGCATGGTTGTGTGACGTGTCGGAGCTGTGCTGTGGGGTACAGATCCAGTGGTGGGACCCAGTCTCTCCCCGGATGCCGTATCTCGGTGTACGTGGCATTAGATCAACAGCTAAAGCCTCCCCCTTCGCTTGTCACAAAACTATACCTTCCTTACCTTCAGGCTCCTGCAGTCCGTTGCACGGTTTCTGTCCTGGACCCCCACCTTGGTCCGTCCTGTGCACCGCGGGACACAAGTAAAGTTCACCTGGCATGACGTAACTTCTCCACTAGTGAGAAGTGTGCAGCGAACATCAATGTGCTGCCTGCAGTCCGCCTGTGCCAGGGCACAAACAGAGCCCGGTAGAGACCCGTATCGAGGACCCCTTTAAACAAGGGAAAGTGAAAGAGCGCCATGCGCGCGTTGTAGGCACGCCGTGAGCGTGCACATCGGCGTGGCCTGCGGCTCGTGCCCAGTGGCGGCGCCTGCGGACTTCGCCGTACTTGAATAAGTGCTGCGCGGCTCGTGCGGGCCAGGGACGGGGCTGCCAAAGCAAAAAAAAAAAAAAACAGTAGAGGAAGTCCGGCGGGAGCCCACCCCGCCTTCGTGAATGCCGCATGGTGCGGCCAAAGCAGGATTTTAGGCGGGGCTCCTGGGAGCAAGACGGAGCCCCGCGTGTTGCTGCAGTGACCGGCTGAAGACGGAGACAAGCCGAGGAGCAGCGCAGAGTCCCCACAAGAGCAGGTAAGTGGGGTGAGGCATGCTGTGCGTGTCAAGCGCGCCGCGCTCGGAGCTCGCGTGCGCATTAAAAAAAAAAGAAAGTGATATTGCATGAGGCTTGCGAGGACGGAAGGGGGACAGGAGATGTGCACATCGCGTGCGTGTTCACGGGCGCGTTCACATTTCCAGTCCATCCTGCGCGTGCACAGCTCCTGTCTCCCTTCCAAAGCAAGTCAGTAACAATAAATCTCGCTAGCGACAGCGCTTTCGCGCTGCGTCGCCAGGCAAGACCTAAAAAGGGATCAAGATGTATAGCTAGAAATTTGGCAAAAATTTTGCAATCAGAATTCACTAGAGAGATCAGTCTATAATTTTTGCACAACCTTTGGTCACTTCCGCCTTTAGGAATGAGGCAAATTAGTGCCTCTTTAAAGGTGCACTAGATGATTTTATAGTAATAAAATGGGTGAACAATTCATGAAATTTTGGAACTAAAGACTTTGAGAAGTGTGTATAAAATTCAATGTAAAAACCGTCTGGACCAGGGGCTTTCGCTGTTTTAATTAATCTCATTGCTTCAATTATATCTTTAGAGGAGATCTCTGTTTCTAATGAGGAGAAATCCATAGAAGTGTCAAATTCTTAATGAATAGAGGATAGGTAATGTTGTATGTCATCCTGTTGTGAAATTGATTCAGGAGTATAGAGAGTGTCCTAATATATCTTCGATTAATTTAAAATATCTGTATCTTTAAAAACAGGAGAAGAATCTGCCAGTATAATAGAATCAATTTTGATACGTTCTTTTTTTAATTTTAAGGTCAGTAGCTAATAGGTTCCCTGCTTTATTTTGGCCTCCATAGTATTCAGCACTTGCTAGGCAGCAGCATTTTCCTTAGAACATTTGTTAAATTAATTAAGGAAAAGTTTCAATATATCTCAACGGATATTCTAGATATTTACTACGGTTCAAAATATCTAGTGCTTTCTGGGAGTTCAATTTCTTCTTTTTGGAAACATAGGAGATAATTAGAATCTGCCAGTAGCTTTAAAAGAGTCCCATATAATATGGCGAGAGAGATCAGATGAGGGGTAAAGAAGTAAGTAATAAAGGTTTCAACATTTGTAGCGAAAATGGTGTCCAACAACAAAGAGGAATTAAAGCTCCATCTTCTGTTGCCATTAGTGATTGGAAGTAAATCTAATGTGACAGGGGCATGATCTGAGATCAGTATAGAGCCAATATCTGCATGTACAATATGTTGTGCTATGAGTTTAAAAACAAACCAATAATTAAGTCTAGATTCGGATTAGTAGGTGTGATAGAAAAAAGTGTATTTTCTCAATGATGGATTGCAAATCCTCTTAGAGTCGATAAGAGTTGTTCAATGGCTGTAGTAAATTGTTGATGCATTGTGGAAGGGACAAAAGTGGCTTTAGCGATACGATCTACATAAGGATCTAAAACTAGATTGCAATCACCTCCAAATATTATGTATTTTGCTGCAATAGACATCACTTTACTAGAAACAGTAGACCAAATAGTGTTGTTAGGTTTGGTAGATGCATAAATGTTGAACAATGAGATAGGAATTTTTTTTATTTGAAGATGAATTTCCACCCATGTACCGTCTGCATCAGAGAAAAGTCTTGTCAGTGCTCCTGACTTCAAACTCAGGCAGTTCGACCTGCAAAACGTTTGACTCCAAGGACCAGACGACTCCTGCACCGACCTCCGGGACCGACGCCTGCTGATGCCGCCTCTTCAGAGCTCATCGCAAGGTTCATGAAGCCCTGCATTTTTCAAGGTACTGTTTGCGGGTCTTCCTGAAACCATAGGTGGCCCACCATCTTGGGGTCGGCCTGAACTGTTGGATTTGTTTATTCACGATGCTGTGATAGCTCTGGGCGGAGCTATAGACATCAAGGAACTATATTTTCAGTCTATTTTTGCAATATTCATATTTTGATTACTGTATGTTGAATTTTTGTCCAAGTATTGGCTATTTTTCCAAAACTGGTGTGGTGTCCTTTGCAGTGCTTTCACTATATTACTGTGTGCTATGTGCAAACACTTTACACATTGCCTCTGAGATAAGCCTGCTCATCCCAACCTACCAAGGGGGTGAGGAGGTGTTATTTTAGATGTGTAATCCATTTACCCTGACCTAGAAGGAAAGGTCCATTCTTGGACAAGCTGCATAACTTTGCCAGCTAGAGACCTCAATTGCTAACAGGCAGTATATAAATGGGATACTAAGGAGATAAATTTGGTACCTTAACCAAACCAGGAAAGTGTGTGAAAGATAAAAGTCCAATCCATGCAATCAAAAGCCTTTCCAACATCAAGGAATATAGCAGCTAATGATTGTGTATACTTGTTGAACTTGCGTAAATGTTGAAGAATAATCTACTGTTATCTGAAATGTGTCTACCTTTGATAAAGCCTGATTGTTCCTTGCCTATGAGGAGCGGTAAAAAGTATCAAGACAGATGGCTAGAAATTTGGCAAACATTTTGTAATCAGAATCCACTTGAGTGTATTCTCTCAATAATGGATCGCAAATCCTCTACGTGGCAATAAGAGTTTTTCAAAGGCTGTAGTAAATTGTTGTTGCATAGTGGAAGAGACAAAAATGGCTTTAGCGATATGATCTATATAAGGATCTAAACCTAGATTGCATTATCCTCCAAAAATTATGTATTTTGCTGAAATGGACATCAATTTACTAGAAATAGTAGACCAAAAAGTGTTATTTTTGGTAGATGCATAAATGTTGAACAATGAGAGAGGAATTTTATTAATTTGAAGGTGTATTTCTACCCATTTACCGTCTGCATCAGAATTTTGAGAAAATAATGTGATATCTAAATTTTGTATGACAGAGAATAATATCCACATTCTTTATCCCCGACCAGGGGGAAGAAAAAATATTGCCCACACATTGTTGTTTACAGCTTTCGAGCTTCTGAAGCAAAAACATGACTTTCTTGTAAGAATTCAATATCCGGTATTAGTTTGGCTAAATGAATGAGTATTCTTTGTCTGTTAACAAGTGAACCTTTAACATTCCAGGAAATAACTCATAAAGTCATTTAAGAAGAATTATTAACTACAAAGGAAACTACACATTGGAAGAAAAATATAAAATGTATCATAGTATTAAACAGCACTATTGAAATAGAACGTGTAATAGTAATTAGAGGGCAGAGATAGAAGAAATATGCAGTAAGAGACCGTAAGGAAAATGAAAATAGTGACAAAAGAAGGAGACCGAATTCATATAGAAAATAAGAGATGTGACATACTGAAAAAACAATCATACATCAAGGGCGGTGAAGCCACATGGGGAAGACGACACAACTGAACACCAGAGCAAGTTGGGGAAAGAAGGTAAACCATCCAAACAGTTATAGAAAGTTGTTGATCAAAGAGTGAAACATCACCTAACATGGGTAAAAGAGAAGAAAAGAAAACAATAATGAGTACAGGCATTCTATAAATATACAATATAGCTAGAAAACAGCATAGAAAATAATTCTTGACAAGAATGGAAGAGAATAATCAAGTAGTAGAGAGTCTGGGCACTTACATTGCTTCTTCTCTGCAATTGTCCAAAAATCTTTGTAGTAGAGCTGGATCTTCATAGATCGTAGTCTTGTTTTTATAAGTTACTTTAAAAATACAAGGGTGAAATAATCCAAATCTAGAACTGGTCGCATATCCAGAAACTTCTTTCTTTTGTCTGCCACATTCTTGGCAAGAAAAACAAGGTAGGTCCTAGCCAGAAGTTTTGATCCTTAATCCTAGCTGCTTGAAGGACTTTCAATAATTCAGTATATTCCCAAAAAATATAGGATGGCACCTCTTGGTTTCTGTGGAGGTGAGGCACTGCATGAACTATGTCCTAGTTTATGTGCTCTTTGAATGTTCAACACGGGTGTGTCAAGTATTCCAAGACCTTTTGGGAGAAATGTTTGAGTAAAATAGAACTGGATCCTTCTGAACCTTCTGCCAAGCCATAAATGCACAGATTATTTCATTGGGTGTGATTCTCAAGATCATCCACTTGCTTCTTGAGATGGCAAACTTCAATTTGTAGAAGATTGACTTGTTGAGTAGCAACTTGAATTGATTCAACCCTGTGTTCCATTTAAGTGACTGGGCTGTCAATGGCTGACCATTTATCATCTAGGCTTTGAATGTGTCTATTTGTTTCCTCCACATATGATTTGAGAGCTCTTATTTCCTCTAGGAGTAGTACCATAGATATAGGAGGAGGAGAATTAGTGGGTGAAGGCCCATCTTTTTTAGCCCTCTTATTTGATGAAAGAACAGGGGTACTATTTGGTTTTGATGTAGATTTCTTGATAGAAATCAGTATACTTGGCGTACTTACTGACAAATGGGAGGCTTGGTTATTAGGTTTTGAGTCCTTATGTTATTCAGTAGTACAGAAACTGGGTGAGGATCGAAAGAAATGGGAGATTTAGATTGTGATATTGAATGAGGAGAATTGTTTTAAATTCCGTGTTTTCCTCATAAACCCAAAACAGAGACCCGTAGTATTATGGGAGAACAATTGTCTAGAATGAATGTTGTTAAGAAGAATTAGGAGAGGGACCTTATGCCACTTTAAATCAATCTCAGGCAATCCAGTGGTATGTAGAGTAAAACAAAAAGATAGATATTGCAAGAGTAATTAAAATCATTACAATCTAAGACCCCTGAAAGGGGGGGAGCAGCACCTGTAAATGAGAATAAAAACATATATATAAAACATTGGCTGAGAACATAGTAGAAGAATGGTAAAATCATGTGCATTAGGAAGGACAGTGATAATGAGCAGGATGTTCCTACACAATCTAAAAGGCTCCCCTTTGCGCCCCTTCAGATACTGTTATAGGCCCAAAGAGGGGGGGAGGTTAGTTAGCGAGACTTCAAGGTGCAGACAAGTTCATCATTGTGAGATTGTGACATTCAGCGCGGGGATGGTCTCAGAAAGCTGTCGCAAGGTCATTAAAGCAACTGCGGCTTTCATGAATTTCACAAACTAGCAGCTAGCTGAGCAGATGTACCTCTGAGGCATTCTTCTACGGTTCCTCTGCAAGTCCGTACATTTAGAATGCACCAGACATGTAGAAGCCAGGACTTTCTTAGTCGGTGCAGCTCCTCACAGATACAGAGGACATGGGTTAGAGATTCCTCTCGGTTCGTGCAGAGACAATATTGTCTGTCAGTGTCATACAGGTTCTACCGGCCATACCAGTAGGACTTCAGAGGGATTAATCTGAAGCGTAAGCTAGAGTTTCATAGTTACGCTAAGGGGCAGAGAAAAATAGGATAGGAGGGACCCTGGCTTTTACAGCATCAAAGCCAAACCTCAGTGACCCAATTTATTTACAGCTTGTACATCACGATCCGTCGATATTAGCCTAGCTTGTTTAATCAGCAGTTTAGCCACAACAGGTGCTTTGAAGGTGGGATTTAGATTACTGTGCCAGTTTGTTACCGGGGAGCTTATCAAGTCCCAGATAGTTTTTTAACATGCGGACCTTCGCCTGCTTGGCTTTCATGCTATAGGGTAGGAACTTGGCTTTTAATATCCAGTGCCCCAAGCTGACCCAAACTCTTGTCAGATTTGAGCATGTGAAGTGCAATTAGGAAGTAAAAATACTCTTTGGTAAAAAGAAGACTGTGTTCTGTCCAACCAATTGACCATTTTATCTCTAAATATCAGTGCCCCATAGGCATTGGTGGGGAGGAATTTGGATCCTATCACCTTCAGGAGAGGGGATAAATCTGGATTCTTCATTGATTTTTTTCATTTTGCAAAAAGCCCACTCTAAGGAGTTTGCTGCCCCTGTTGGGCATTAATGTGTGGTGCCAAAAGGCCTCTGTGGTCTAGCCAAACTCCCAGGTATTTGTAGGCACCCACCACCTCAATGGCATTCCCCCCTTTTTACCAGTGTGCTCGAAATGTTCATTACCTTTGTTTTCATTACGATCACTTTTAGGTGATTGGCCTTGCAGTAGACTGTGAGCACATAGAAGAACCTATGTAGGTCGAAAAGCATTTGGTCCAAAAGGTTTGTGTCATTCACATCCAATACTGGAGTGATTGGATCTGAGACCAGACATTTTAGGAGGGAATGCCCTCATTGGGGCCAGGTGGCCTGGGAGGTCAGCTAAGTACAGATTGAATAAGAGGGGTTGCCAGTATGCAGCTTTGCTTCAAGCCTTTTTGTCCAGATTTTGCACGTTGTAATCCATCCAATGCTAACTCTTATCTTTACCCAGGTGTCCGAGTAAAGGGTAACAATGGCTTTTAATAAAGTTTGAGGAATGTCCCAGGTGTTGAGTTTTGCTCAGAGTTTTGTCGTGATATACTGTTAAACGCTGTTTAAAAATTGATGAACCTTGTGTAGAGGACCTTGCCCTTGGCTGCCATTGTGGCTTCAATCAAGTGAGAGATACAGATGAGGTTGTCTTCAATGTGGCATCCTTTTTGAAAGGTGGTTTGAGTGAGGGGGATCATCTTCCATTCTTCCGCCCAGGCTTGGAGCTCCTGATTTAATATGCTAGCATAGCACTTCCCTTCAGTTTCGAGGAGCATGATCAGTCAATAGTTCCCTGAACACGATTGCAAGCCTTTCCTATGGACAAGGACCAAAAGTGAGCTCCTCCATGTTTCAGGGATGGCTGCCCCCAATTGATACTCTTGGAATAAAGGTGCCATTACTGAGGCCCATCGGGACAGGACTCTTTTGTTTACCGCGGCCGGGAATCCACTTGAACCAGGAGTGCCACCTGCATGCATTGACTTGATGAATGATGCTACTTGGGCCGGGCTTATTGATTGCGTGTCTAAGGGGTCAGGCCAGGTAAAACAAAAAGGCGGGCGTAATTTCAAACAGCCAGTGTACCTGTTGTTCTGTAAAAATATACAGTATGCCATTGCCTACTTAGGAGGAGGAAATGTATTCCGTGATGATAAGAACATTTTTCTTACCAGCAATGCTTAATAACATAATGCAGATAAAGAAGAGTCTGTTGGGCATAATTTCAAAAAAGTAAAAGCGTTTTTCAGGAGATCAAGCATGAAAATTGAAAACAAAATGGCGGGTGCGACTACAGTCAGCCAGCGAGCCCCCGGTTGTTTAAAAATATGCAGTCCTCTACCACTTACTGTAGCACCAGAAGCATGTCTTCCAAGTCGGAGGAAGTTCCCCCATCTGTAATGCCCAAAATTGTGAGGTAAGGAGAAAACACTCTGTTGGGAAGTTGACACTCCTCCCAAACCATCATGGAGTTGCACTAGCAGGAGGCCATCTTCGTTGGTGTCAAGCCACACCTCTTCTATAATAACTTCTGGTAGGGCTTCAGAGTCTATAATTAACTAGTCCTGAAGCTCCACTTTGGCATGCTGCACTGCCTAAGGCTATTGTTACATACCATCTATGTATTGTTCAAGTGTGAAGCCAGGCTGTAAAGCCATCGCCCTCACATATTTACAATACAAATGGAGACAGTGGAGCCCCTCTGTGGTGACACAATATTGCAGCTGTAACATGAAAACAGACTGATTTTTTTTAATTTTGATTTCAAACATTGCAATTACGGGGAACAGGTGTTTGAAGAGAAAGGCTAGAGGAAAAAGTGTTGATAGGGCAGCACCTTGGCACCACCTTTGAGTGAGTCACCATTGCCCAGTATTTTCCTGATATCCTCCACCTGGAGTTACAAATACCACAGTTATCGATTACTCTGAGATATGATACCAACCCTGAGCCTACCCCTAGAAATAAAGAATTCGCTGGAAAACCTGGAACACCACACCTGAGTGCCACAGTAATTCCCAGCTTCCCCATGGTGTTTCACATTGAGATTTCAGCTGCTTTCAAAGGGTTTTGTGATGTTCTCACAGATCTCATAATTCAGACAGTCAGTAACTCCTGTAACTCCTGTTACAGTTGACATTCAGCCCTTACAAGTGACTGTCCAGAATGGTTTGTTCATGATGGAATCCAGTGTAACACTAAAACAAGCTGTTTTTCTAGAAACTGGCTATTTTATGCTGCCAATCAAGAAAGAAGTGCCAGCCTTATCTTGGGCATAGCTGATACACACATGTTCCAGAGCACAGATTGATTTTTTTGTGGGATTTAATTGGAAGGCCTGTAAATGCAAATGCTGTGTTTCTTAGAAAATTGAGTTTACATTTTGAGGGCAATAAACTTTTCTTAAAGCACTTGAGGATATTTAAAAATAAATTATGTGCCATTCGATCACAGATGTAGCGGGGGCATGTGCCTATCATGGCGCAAATGCCAGCTGATGAAACTGTCAAAACGAAGACCCACAAACATTATGGCATCAACTAACAATGCCTAATTATTCTTGGGAATGCAAAGACGAACAGGAGGCTTTTGTTGGACGAAGTCCTGGAACAGTGAACATATCCAAATTTTCATAAATGTCTTCTGTAAATAAATCAAAATTAAATAGATTGCATCCACACTCAACTACGTGCTATCACTGAACTGCCCATACGGTTGTGTATGGAATAATGAAAAAAAATTGTTTCTCACAGAAAAGCATGTGATGGTAGGTGAAATATCAGTGCGATACCTCAATTTGTAGATGCTTTACTGTTTGGATAGCTGGGCACGTTAAAAAATTCCCAAAGACAGTCCAAATTAAAGAGACCCCACTTTACATTATTTGCTAATTATGTGTGCACATTTTCATGACTATTTGGATTTTCATATAGATTCCTTTGTCACTCCTCTGTAAATAATGCATGAAGTCAATGCTTCGGCCTCAGACGCCACTAATGAATGGAACCATCCACGAGACATAGAGCTTTCTTGTAACTGTACATCTACAGAAGCTTAACTGTGACCTAGCTGGTAATCACTTTTGAAGCTAAAGGTTTTATGTTTGCCCTTTTTGATTTTTGGATTTGTTCCCTCTTTCTTGCAATCTGGATGGATGCTTCAGCAGGTTCTTCCTTCTCATGCTTGCTTTTTCAGGGTGATCAATCTATGACAAAGCTGTATGTCCTGAGAATGGTCTCATCCATTAGTGAGGTCAGAGACCAAAATGTTTACTTCAACCTTTTCTACCAAGATAACTTGACACTATTACTTTAACTAAATGGACTAATGATTTCTAGCAGTTAGTTACTGTTTGTTTGTCTAACAAGCAAAGTTGCTTCTTTACACACTATTTTTTGTCAAATAAGTAAATTAGTCTTTTTGTCTTCTTTGTAACCTGTTTGTATGTGCAAGCTTCTCACTCGTGCTGTCACATATTTTCTTGTCTGTTTACTAAAAACCTTTGTTTTCATTTTTGTAATTTCAATTTCAGGCTCCCTTTTTCCAACGCAAATGTGTTACATATATGATTTGCCTAGAATAATTAATTCTCTCAGAACCACTGTCTTGCATATATAAATGTCCTTCCAGTCTTTAAACCATATTTTGATGACAGCCAGGATGTCAAGATTTCTAAATAGAATCATCTCCTTGATTTCTAAGCTGTGCTTAAGAAGGCACAAGAATTTGCAAGATCTATTTGCAGGGATTTGATGTCTGAAGCCAAATGTTGGTGAGATTATGGGTAGTCCTTAGTATGTCACCGACAGTAAGAATGAAGAGGAGGGGTTTACCTCTGTGTGGTTTTGATTAAAATATCAGGGGTTTGAACCTGGGATATTTAATAAGCATGTGGGCAAATATTCAATGAGACGCAGTTGAAAAAGAGAAAGCCTGTCTATTCTCTGGTCTCGTCCTGGAACGGAGGCCCACCCCTTCACCAGTGTGCACACTGTGTGGATGTGCTAGGATAGTGAAGAAATAGGCAGAAGTTGAGGTGGTGTCCTACCCATTGGCTATTGGATCTGGTGGGTGTCAGTATGAATGAAATAGGAAGGGGTCTGCGATGTGGGCAAGTTAGGACTGTATTTGTGGCTAGATGCATCCTTCTGTCAACTTAAGCTCTATAGTTGAGGGAATACTGGGAAACAAAAACAAGCTAAAAAGGTGAAAAAGAGTATGTAAAAGAACAAGAATACAAACCAGGATGAGAGGGCCCGAGGGAAAAAGTTTAACGACCAAAACGGACTAAATCCCCCAATCTACATGTACATAACGAAAAAGTCTGAGAGTCTAGAGGCGCCACCTATAACTATGGTGACATATGTGACATCAGTGCACCTGAAACTTGACCTACACAGGAAGTCCTATCTTAAAGGACGGAATCCCATCACTCACCGAAGTGACATGCTTCATCATCTGGGATCTCCTCCCGGCTGTGACACCTAGTACAGTCGAGGGCTACAACCCCCTCACTGTGAGGGAGGAGCTCTGGGATGTTTTATTCGTATTATTCCTAACTAAGGGCTACTAAAACCCAAAATGAGAAGCTGTGAATGTTGTATATGTGTGATGAGCGCAGTGCTAAAGTAGAAAAGTGTGAGGTGAGCTAAAACTAACTATCAAGAGAAAAAAGACTTTAATGGTTATCCCTCGATGTTAGGATTAAAAACAGTGCAAAGTACAGTTTTAACATAACTGCAACTGTGGTCTACATGTTTCGGCTATCATGACCTAACAAGTGTCTAGCCTTCTTCAGGACCTAGATGTAAATTGATACTGCGTGTGTATACTAAAAAAAAAGTGTGACCAAAGAATAAAATCAATGGAACCAATACAACCTACACCACACAAAATCTCTGATGGAGGATCATGGTGTACTAGTCAACCTGTGTAGAAAAAGATGAGGGACATCAATTAATCAAATGTCAGTGAAAATTCTGCAAAAGTCAGTGAATAACCCCAACCATTACGGTTTCCAATGGGGACTTACCCATCCATTACGAGTAAGGAACATCACCTCACCTGGCAGCAGCTCAGGACGTGAGGCACCGCTCTGAAAAGAACAGAGTATTAAACAGTGAAAAGATCGGATCCAGTACAGTGATCTGTTGATATCAACAACATGTGACTAATCGAAAGGTCTTAACTTAAAAGAAAAGAAAACAGTACAACAACCATGTTAGAAAACTTAAAAGATGATGCTGATGATGTCAATAAAAAAGTCACAGTACAACTACAGTATATATGTCAGATATGTAGTTGTCTATTGTTCAGTCGTATAAGGTGTCTTGGCTGATAGTAAATCGACAATACCCTTGGTACGACAAAGTAACCTGAGTTCAAAATTAGCTCAAAGAAATAGCGGTGACTATATCTCTATGCAAATACCGGGTGTGCGACTTCGCTCAGCCAAGAGGAATGGTTAAAAACAATGTGCATTAATAATCGGAAGGTAATGGTCACTCCAGTGCTGTGTTTGAGGAAATGGTAGGACAGCAGCAGAGGTATGGACAGTGCCTATTGATAAAAAGCTGAACGCTGCCAACCAAATCATCGACTAGCACCGAACAAAGGTCTTGCCTGCCATTTTATTGAATCGAAATACTGTTACACCAATAGTTGCTCCAGACCTGACGTGTCTGCGCCCATGGGGAAGATGGGAAATGTAGTTGCTTATACGGCAGTTCTTACGGTCTGAAGATGAATTTAATGAATCGCTGCAGAATCATAATACTACTAGTATAGCGATTTTGTTCTTCTGATAGATGTCGATTTTTAAAAAAAATTAATCAGAATGCAGGTTTTTAAACAGTCATTTACATAACTAGATTGTCCATCAAGATGCAATAAAGTTATCAGTGATTGAAAAGGCACATGGAATGGTTCCCACGACTGCTGTAAATAAGTGCCTACAACCAATAACTGAAAAAAGGGCAAACATGTATATAAATAGAACCAGTGTCATGATGAAAACACTTATCCGGGATCCATAGTGTTCCTGTTAAGAGGATGTTAATAGTTATCAGAAATTGTCTAAGCGTTGATGCTTGTAATGAAATGTGTCACATACATCAGGCCAAGACCAAACGTCTCATTAGTTACTGCTTTCTTGAATGCCAGAACTTGGGGTGGAACATTGTGCACAGGTGGATTGAAAAGAGACCGAACTTTAAGACCTGTGTTCGTAGGTTCTGTTTCAACATCGGTGGAATCTCTCTCTTTAAAAAAGAACTGGAGGCGTATTTTTCTAAAGAATTGCGCGAGTTCACGTTGTGTTTGGAAGGCATCCCCTCCGAAACTTGGAACAAAACCAAGCCCTCTATTGAGCGCCGTATGTTCGTCAGATGTCAAAGCACGATCACTAAGGTTAACCACTAAACCTAGTCCGTGCTTGTTCCTGGTTCCGGTGTCACTTTTTTCTTGCTCCGTGTGCTCCTCGGTGATACTAGCGGGCTCCAGTGTACCTGGGCCTGTTGATTTCTTCGCCTTCCTCGTGAACGTCCTCGGCCATACCCTAAAAAAGGCTGATTAGAGTAGGATTGAGGATGTGGTTGAAATGGCAAGCTTTGAGGAGGGAAGGGGGTATTAGGGTAACCCCATGGTCCCGGTGGCCACCATTGTGGATGTAAGGGGGGTGGAGGTCCAAATGATCCACCTCTCTGGTAGAACCTGCGGCCTCGTCCTTGATTTCGATTGCTTAGGCCAGAGTGATTAGATGAATCAGAGTCACTGGACCATTCGTCCGTTCCTGAAGATGAGTAATTAGACCCATACCGTCTGCCCTTTTTGTTGAATTCTGGTGGCACATAACTTTCGCTGGTATATGGGTATACATTCTCCATAGAAAAGCATGCCAAATCTTTCTTGAACTTTTCGATTTTCATCGTTAAAATCGAGTCTTTAAACTCTTTCGTGGTTTTATTTGATTCTTCATTGTTTTTTTTTAAAAGGGTAACCGAGATCACAGATTTGATCTGGGCTTCAAGCACTTGTATTTCTATTAATATGGTGTCCGCTACGCGTTTGGCTGTGCTGATGATTAGCACCAACCAATCACGCGTGCAGCACCACGCAATCAGTGACCAGTCTTTCACAAATTTCTTGTCCTTCAAAAAAAGTCTAGGGGTGTTCGTAACAATAAGCCCCGTGGGGGCGCAATTAGCTCTCAAATATTCAGTCATGACCGCACCATGTATCTGGGTGCGAGCATGTGATTTCCGTAATACCAATAGTGAAGCCCAATCGTCCGCTTGGGTATTGCTATTACTTCCTTGGACATGTGTCTACAATACTAGGAGTAGTCAGAAAAGACTGAACAAAGTCATCATCAAAGGCTAAGCCCATAAAGTCTGCCATCATGTAGTGTACTGATTACTATCAAAAAAAGGGAGCCGACCAAAAGAACAGCAGTGTTGATAAAGCTCTCCAAAATTCTTGGATGCAAATATAAGGACCCACGGCCTTAGCCGCTCAAGAACAAGAATACAAACCAGGATGAGAGGGCCCGTTTCCTCAAACACAGCACTGGAGTGACCATTACCTTCCGATTATTAGTGCACATTGTTTTTAACCATTCCTCTTGGCTGAGCGAAGTCTCACACCCGGTATTTGCATAGAGATATAGTCACCGCTATCTCTTTGAGCTAATTTTGGACTCCGGGTACTTTGTCGTACCAAGGGTATTGTCGATTTTACTATCAGCCAAGACACCTTATGCGACTGAACAGTAGACTACTACATATCTGACATTTATACTGTAGTTGCACTGTGACTTTTTTTATTGACATCATCAGCATCATCTTTTAAGTTTTCTAACATGGTTGTTGTACTGTTTTCTTTTCTTTTAAGTTAAGACCTTTCGATTAGTCACATGCTGTTGATATCAACAGATCACTGTACTGGATCTGATCTTTTCACTGTTTAATACTCTGTTCTTTTCAGAGCGGTGCCTCACGTCCTGAGCTGCTGCCAGGTGAGGTGATGTTCCTTAGTCGTAATTGACGGGTAAGTCCCCATTGGAAACCGTAATGGTTGGGGTTATTCACTGACTTTTGCAGAATTTTCACTGACACTTGATTAATTGATGTCCCTCATATTTTTCTACACAGGTTGTCTAGTACACCATGATCCTCCATCAGATATTGTGTGTGGTGTAGGTTGTATTGGTTCCATTGATTTTATTCTTTGGTCACACTTTTTTTTGAGTATACACACGCAGTAGCAATTTACATCTAGGTCCTGAAGAAGGCTAGACACTTGTTAGGTCATGATAGCCAAAACATGTAGACCACAGTTGCAGTTATGTTAAAACTGTACTTTGCACTGTTTTTAATCCTAACATCGAGGGATAACCATTAAAGTATTTTTTCTCTTGATAGTTAGTTTTAGCTCACCTCACACTTTTCTACTTTAGTTTGCACTGCGCTCATCACACATATACAACATTCACAGCTTCTCATTTTTGGTTTTAGTAGCCCTTAGTTAGGGATAATATGAATAAAACATCCCAGAGCTCCTCCCTCACAGTGAGGGGGTTGTAGCCCTCGACTGTACTCGGTGTTACAGCCGGGAGGAGATCCCAGATGATGAAGCATGTCACTTCAGTGAGTGATTGGATTCCGTCCTTTAAGATAGGACTTCCTGTGTAGGTCAAGTTTCAGGTGCACTGATGTCACATATGTCACCATAGTTATAGGTGGCGCCTCTAGACCCTCTGACTTTTTTGTTATGTAAAAGAACAGCCAATTATGAAAATAAAAGTGCCTGTTGATTTAAAATACCAAGATAAAATAAATAAAGCAACAGCAAGACTAAGACCCAAACTATGGGCATGATTACGATGCCGGTCGGACCGCCTGTCCGACAGCGGCAGTACGATTCCGCTCCTGCTACCACGGAGTTCCCATAGTCTGCGTTGACCCGCTCCCCAGACACGTTGCTGCAAGTAGGTACAAATGCACAGGAAACATGTGCAGTTGTACACACATGCATGCCATTTGTAGGGACATACCTTGTGCACCATGTACCCTATTGCTGTAGTGTGGTGATATGTGCACAGTCCAGTAAATGGAGATGCATGCCACATGAGTACTTACCTGGATTCCGCCACCCACAGGATCGTCCACTTCAGGGTGCAGCTGCTGAGGTGTAGCGGGGAGCTGGAGGAAGAGATCTATTCTGGCATCTACCGGGGAGAAGGGGAATCAGGTGAGTATTCACCCTTTTCCTTCATTTCCAATGACTCGAGGCAGGTGGTCGGACCACCGCGGTTGGGTCGTTGGAAACCCACATCATAATCTGGATGGCGATCAGATCTTCCAGTCTCCCAGTACTCCCTTAAGGCTGTCGGAGTCGGCGGTCTGTCAGCGGTCGGACGGAGTACAGACTGGATGCATCATAATCTGGAGGTCGGACCGACCGCTTCCAAAGAGACCTTCAGCAATCCGACCACATCAGACAGGGCCGCGGAATGCGGTCCAAAGAGCATCACAATCCGGCCCTATATGAGGCAAATGAAAATACAAGGTTACGCTCATCTCACTGAGCAGTCGGTTCTGCATGGTGAAACCAGTATAGTGAACAAATAGGCAGGAGGCTAGGTGTAATCCTTCTTCACAGGATATTGAATTTGTGGAAACAGATATAACCAAAATAGAAAGGCAGCTATGAAGTTTCTAAATTACTACTGCACTGGTAACCAGATTCAACTTTTACATTAACTGAGCTTCCTTAGTTGAGGGAATTCTGGGAAACAAAAATAAGATAAGTGTGAAAACAGTAATGAAAAGAAATAAAAATAGCTACAATTAAAAAGTATGACACGCCTGTTCATTAAAATAAGATATTGCAAATTATGGAATTAGAGAATTTCATTAATTTATGCTGGAAGAAAGAGGCTATGACTGCTATTTTCCCTTCTAATTGATTCTTCTTTTTTAGAAAGAGCAAATCTGTTATTTAATTTTAAGTTTAGTTTTGTATGTGTTAAGTTTTTTTAACAACCACATAACAAATCTACAAATTTAATAGTTTACCAAGTTAAAGTTCATTGATATCAGCTGTCAGTTCTTCATTTTTGCTTAAAACTACTTTCATTATTTTGACTACATAAATGATAAGTTCCATGTTCTACTAGACTTCACTATGGCAATGGCAATATGTGAATTGGAACTTACAATATTTCAAATATTACTTAGGACACAGCTCATTCATGTAATTGATATAAATGTAAACTGCATCCCACATCTGGTGTACTTATTGTGCCCACTTATTATGGCCTTACTAGAAATGTAAATAAGCTATGTGGGTGTAGTCATTTCTAACTTAAAACCGCTTCGCCGCGATCGGAATTCCGCCCAGGTGCTGGACATTCCGATCGCGGGTGTGGTCGTGACGAGCTCAGCTCGTCATGCGCACAGCGCGACCGCGCAGCATGACGAGCTGAGCTCGTCATGAGCATCGAAGGGGTTAAAGACTGCTCAATCAACGAAACCCAAAATATGGAAAAGGAGCATGCACAACATTAACCTTAGTGAATTGACATCCCTTAGTAATAACCTCCTTCTGCCTCCAGGGGACATGTCAGATTTCCAAGATCTTACAAGCCATTACACCAGCTCCATGAAGAACATTCTAGACTCAGTTGCACCCTTACAACTCAAAAGAATGTCAACTAAAGACTCTATACCATGGTACAATGGTAGCCTTAATACTGAAAGACATAACTTGAGATTAGCTGAATGAAAGTGGAAATCCTCACCTTCCCTTGAACACCTCAAGCATTTAAGATCTATTTGGAACTCCTATTACAAAAACTTTAGGAACTCTAAAGCAAATTTCTTCAGAAACCAACTAGATTGAGCAAGAAACAGACCAAAAAAGCTATTTGAGCTCATTAAACTTCGATCAACTGACCTATACAACCCTTCCTCAGTTGGCTCCAGCCTGCTACCAAATTGTGAAGAATTTGCCCCCTTCCTTGAAAAGACGGAAAATATTAAATCAGATTTTTAGAGGGCTCTGGAACACTGTCTGCTTGTATCTCATTCCAGCCCCTCCACTTCCCGGGTTGCGATACCCTCAAGTCTACCGGAGCACATCCTCAAAAACAACACTTCGTGGAACTCCTTCAAAACCATTGAAGAAATTGCCATTCAAAAACTCTAGCAGATCTGAAACGTTCAAACCATTCAACTGACCCACTACCCCCCAACCTCGTCAATGAGTTCAAACTTTTGATTCTCCCACTTTGGACCAAGATCTTCAATGCCGCTCTACTTCAAAGCACAATCCCTGAGTGCCTAAAGGCTGGGCAGGGCACCCCTGTTCTAAAAAAATCTATGGCTGATCAAATGGATCTAAATAACTTACGCACCATATCTAGTATTCCAACTCTGCTGATGCTCCTTGAAAAATGTGTACACATCAAACTCTGTAACCACATAGAGCAATTCCATCTTCTTGACCAATTCCAATCCAGCTTCTGACCAGAGCACAGCACCGAATCAGTACTAGTGGACGATGCGCTAGAAATGTTGGATCAAAACGAATCATGCCTCCTTGACCTTTCTTCAGCTTTCGATACAATTAAGCATGACTACCTACTAAACTTTCTGGAACGCAGGATGGAAGAGACTGTCCTAAACTGGTTCATATCCTTTCTCCAAAACAGATCTAAAATAATCAAGGTTAATCAGTCCATGTCTAAGTCCATCTCTGTCACCTAAGGAGACCTCTCACCCGCTCTCCTTCACCTGTTCATGGAGCCACTAACATCAATTCTGAGCTCATCCAACATCCACTATCACATGTACCCTGATGACACCCAATTATACCTGAAAGTCAACTCCCCTGAAGACATCAAAGCCCTCAACTTAACCCTAAAAAAAAAACCAAACTGGCTTACATGCAACCACCTCAAACTTAGCACACTCAAATTGGAATTCCTCCTAATCTCCCCTCCCAAACAATCACCCGTCATTAATGACTGGATGAAGCAACTAACACCCTTCAACTGCCTAACTCAAGTCATTGACTCGGCAAGAACACTAGGAATTATTTTCGACAGAATGTTAACATGCAGAACCATAATAGTGCTGCCACCAAAGGAGTGAACCTCCAAATGAACATCTTAAGAAAGCTAAAAACCTTCCTATCCCCCAAGGACTTCAACTCTGCCGTCTATGCCCTAGTGATTCCCAAGCTGGACTACGGAAGGCCAACCCTAGGCGGCTTGCCCAAATCCACAATGGCTCCCTTAAGAGCCTCCCTCAACTCTGTGGCAAGGCTCATCACTGGATCAAAAAGAAACCACCATATCACCCCTGATTTGAAATTCCTCAACTAACTCCCCTACGAAGCAAAAATTCAGCTGAAAATTGCATACATGACTCACAAATCCCTACACTTCAACACCCCAAGTTACCTGGCTCAGAAGCTTGAACTCTCTGGGGGCTTCAAATCTTCTACAAGCTCCTGCACTTTACAGCTGAAACCTCAGAGATTTTCCAAAAAGAAAACCTACAATAGAGCCTTCTCTGGCATTGCCCCGAGAATTTGGAACTCCCTACCCCCTCTCCCCCTCGAAACTAGAATCCCTCAATGGCATCTTTCAAGAAAGAAGTTAAAATTACTACTCCAGAACAAATTTCTCCCCTTGGTTCTTTGAACACTTCTCTCTGAGCCTACCTGGACCGGTCATCTTCTCTCATGATACGGCTTGCTTGTTATATTACTGTTTTGACTTATCTGTCCTATCATGTAGGCGATCCCGTCCTCTCTATGATTCTGTCATATTATGTTCTTTTCTCAACTAAATTTATATTAATTGTATTTGTCTCTGTTCTTGAACAAGTGTAGAGCACGCTGATACCCGCGAAGATCTTGTTCGCTCTCTATAAAACCTTCAAAATAAATAAATTATAGTGACGCAGCACATTCAGTGTGAAATTGAATAGCAGTGTCACAGTGCACAGAGCCAAAAGTCAGAAAATGTGGGGGTAATTATGTAATTTCAACCACAAACAAGTAATTTGAGGAAATGCCAGTATTAATTAGAGAAGACCTGTTAGCATTCTTATCAAAAAGTTTAGTCTGATTTCAACATATATAGATTTTGATGAAGCTGGTAACCCACAGTCAAAATCAGGAATTTTTAGGAATTGGTTATAATCCTGATTTCAGTACAGGATGATATTCAATTATATATGTAGAGGAACTTTTAAAGGACAAATCTAGCTGCAAAGCAACCGAGAGCTGAAGATGCAAACAAGGAGAGATATAAAAGAGATGGAATAAAATAAAATGTGCTGAAAAGCAGTATCCTAAATGAAAGCTTATTTCTACCAACCCCTGCCAGGAAATACATTATTTACACAATATAATGGTTTCTCATTTTGAGTATTAAAATGTTTGGAGAATATGGGCGATTTAGGAGCTATGAAATGCTTGACCTAGAAGCCCTGACCTTGGATTAGTAAGCCATAAACGTAAGGGTGCAATGCATAAGAGAGCAAAGCCCTAATTACAAGAGGGTCTCATAATGCTGTTGTTATAACTTGTGTGGAGTTTACCACAACCAGCAGATGGGGAACAATATATTCCATTACCCTATATTGCAGTTGGAATGGAAAAAAATGCACATAATATTTTTTGGAGTGGATTTAATGAAAAGACTTTTTAACAAACATTTTAAAACTATAGTCAGAGTTATTTAGAATGCAACTGTTGGAAAGAGGATTATTAGTGGTGATAAGTAGTGACTTACCACCAGTAACAAGACATAAACATAATAAGAGGGTCAGCCAAGGTCTCAATAAATTATTCCCTTGCTCAACCCTAGGTAGCTGGCAATGAGCAGACATGCGTAATTTAGGAGACAGGAGTGCAAAGCATTTAAAAACACCAATACATTAAATAAGTAAGACACAACACACAAACTCCAATTCATAAAAATAGATTATATTTTTATGAACAAATAGACATCAAAATGAGAACATCTAATTTAGGCAACCAGAAATATTAATTTTTAAATAATAAAAACATTCTAGTGCTTAAAACCATATAGCCCCACTTTGGGACAACTGGTCGCGCTTGACCGGGACAAAGTCGAAGTTTGAGGCTAACCACAATGCAGTCCTGGTCGGATACACTAAGAGGGAGGCCTTGGTCAAAAGTTTACCTTTGAACTTAGAAACCTTTCTAAAGAATTTTTCTCTCAACATCTAGCGGTCCCCTCCAGCAGGCGATTTCGCTGAAACATTGTTGATTGCTTCTCCGTGAGGCCTCGGTCAAATCAAGGAAGGCTGGAGCTCCAGAGCTTTTAGAGGGGCAAACCTTAAATCCAAGCCGGGCCGCGGTTGAAGATAGCAGGCTTGACTTTTGACATCCAGTCAGTCACCTTATGAAGCTTTTTCACAAAAAGTTACCAAACTTCACCAACTTCTGGAACGTCTTCCAAAAGGTCTCCTTGAGCGTTCAAAGTGTCCAAAACATAAATCCAAAGGTCTGAACTCTTCTAGATGGTCCTTGGGTTGTCTAGACTACAATTCCCGCAATGCACCTAGCCAAATCCTTAAAAGTTCACAGGACACACTCCAGGATGGGGAATCTTAGTGCAGATGATGCAGGTGGGCTCTGTTAACATGTAGCGTGCAGGGAGTCCACTCCTTAATCCATTTTAAGGATTAAGGAGTAGATAGGTCTGTAGTACCAGATTGTGCAACAGGTTCAGTCCTTCAGAGTGTAGTCCTTTGGGTGCAGATGCAAATTCCAGCAAGGCAGTTCTTCTTCTCTTTGTAGTTTCAGGAAGCAGATTTCAGGAGCTATGCAGCTCTCCCATATTTATGCACAGTTTTTGGGCATCAAGCAGTTGGGCACACCCGACCAATGCGATGCGGGTACCACCACGTGGATGACCACTTCCTCCAAAGTGTGGCATATTCTTGTCCCACAAAGCACTATTCTCTCAAAATCCAACATGGAGAAAGTCTCTTCTTTTGGGTTAGATCTGGCTAAGCCACCCCACTGGTGTGGCTATGTTTCACTAACACACCCCCTCCAATCCCCTAACTAATCTAAGTAATGAGGCTCATGTGTTGCTGGGAGTGCAAGATGTGGGGTTAGCTTGTGCTGGTCCCAAAACTGTTGTTCTGCCTTTAAAGACCAGTTTGGCTCCCCCACCCTCTTCCTGCCGTTTGGCTTCTGCAGCTAAAGTTCTCCAGCCACAGGAAATGCATTGTCTACTCTGAGAGGATACTTCACACCTCATCAAGCAGCTCTGGCTCAGCCTGGGAAAGGCTGGTCAATCAGGAGAGGGCAGCTGGAAAGCTGGATTTCGGCTCCCAGAAAAGAAAGTTTAATAAGTTTTTTTCTGTAATAGAGTTTTATATACCTAACCGTGGCAAGTTGTTGGATTTATCTTAAATATTAATTAGATACCTTAACGTATATTTTTAGGTGGCTCTTGTCAATATTTATACTGAAATGAAATATCTTAATGTTAGCCTATGAGGCCATTCACTGTAATAAGGAAAAACTGAATTGGCAGTTTTTTCCCTCACCAGGGCTTATCAAATATCTGTTATAATGTTCCTGCTTAGAGTTACAAAGCAACCTATCCCGGGGGCACTTAGGGAAGACCTTAGGAGTGACGTATGTAAAATAAGGTAGTTTGAGACTTTGGAAGTTCCTTTAAATCCAAAGTCGAATTTGCATATACATTTAAGGTAAAGGCAGCCTGAAAGGCAGTACTGCCTTTAAAATGACAGCATGCACTACAGTAGTGCACACTTAAGTGCATTAGGTCTACTGGGTCTCTAAACTTACATGCCCTATTATGTAGTAGGCAGTCAGTACCAATTATAATTACACCTAATTTGCATATCCTTATCAGAGCACTTGCCCTGCACCTGGTATGAAGGGTGAACTTTCTCACACAGCCCCCCCCCGATGAAAGGTGATGGGTAACTTACCTACACCTTGGTAGTCCCATCAGCTAAGTGAACAAATCTGGAAAGTCCATCTGCATTGGCAAGGGCAGTTCCAGGCCTGTGTTCCCATGTGAAATCCTTTCCCTGTAGGAAAATGGACCACCTCAGCAGTTTAGGACCCCCTCCCTCCTGAACATGGAAGTGAGTGCCAAACAGATATGGCTTCAACTTCTTTAGGGATCAGACCACAGCAAAGGCTCCATTCTCAATGGCACTCAGTCTTTGTTCTCTGAGTAGAAGACGCTTATTGATGAAGGCAACTGGTGTATCAGGGCCCTCTTCATTGACTTGTGCCAATACTACCCCAATCCCTTGTTCTGAAGCATCTGTCTGAACCACAGATTCCTTTGTGCAGTCAGGGGCAAGCAACAGTTGTGCTAACGATAAAGCCTCTTTCAGAGTGTCAAAGGCCTTCTGACACTCTGGGGTCCAAATAGCTTTCTTAGGCATCTTCTTAGAGGTGAGTTCTATCAGGGGAGTCATATGGTCCCATAGTTCTGAACAAACCATCTTTAGTACCCAGTAAGGACACGGAATGCCCTAACCTGAATGTTGGTTGTAGGAGCTACCCAATCAACAATAGTTTGTATCCTGGGCTGGAGAGGTAGTAAATGGCCTCCACTTACAAGGTGGCCTAGGTACACCAGTGAACTCTGCCCTATTTGCCACTTACTGGCCTTAAAAGTCAGGTGTGCCTGATGTTGGGCCTAAAGCCCTTCCTTCAGGTGGGACAAGTGATCCTCCCAGGTGGAACTGTACACAGCTATGTGGTCAAGATAAGTTGCACTGATGCTCTAACCCAGACAGGACCCTGTTCACCAACCTTTGGAAGGCAGCAGGGGCATTCTTTAGGCCAAAGGGCATTTCTTTGAAATGGTAATGTCCCTCTGGTATGGAGAATGCTGACCTCTCCTTGGCTCCTTCGGTGAGGGTAATCTGCCAGTAGCCTTAGATCAAATCAAATGTACTCCGGTACTTAGCAGCCCCTAACCTATCAATGATCTTATCAGCTCTAGGTTTAGGGTGAGCATCAGCCTAAGTGACCATATTCTGTCCTCTGTAGTCCCCAAAGAACCTTAACTCCTTGTTTTACCCCTGGGAATTAAGTTTGGGCACCAGCACCACTACATTGGCCCATGGATTGCCAGAGGGCTCAATTAAACACAATTCTAGCATCTTAGCTACCTTAGCCTTGATGTGTCTCTGACATGGCCAGATAACTTGTGCGGTTTGTTTTTGACAGGTAGGCTATCACCAGTGTCAATATTGTGGGAACACCAAGTGGTGATACCTGGGGTCAAAGAGAACAGATCAGCAAACTGCCCCAGCACCTGCTTGCAGTCTGTGTGCTACTAGTCTGTTAACTTGGGAGAGAGTACATACAACTCCCTCCGCTGACCCATCCTGCATATTGTTGGAGAGGAGGTCTAGCAATGACTAAGTCTCTTCTTCTCCTCCCTCTTCTGTGACCATCAGCATGGTCATGTCAGCCCTGTCATGGTGGCATTTCATTGGAGGTGACAGCTGCGGGCAGATCCCACATGCTCCGCAGCTAAGCACTGCAGCCCCTTCCGCGGCTCATTCATCATCGAGTTATACGCCGAGCAACAGCGAGTTTGTTCACCGGATCAAATGGGCAGCCGGTTTTGACTGTTCTGGGCTTTGAGGCCCGTTTTTATTTATTTTTTTGGCCTGGCCTGGCGGATTTCGGCGCTGAGAAGTTAATGGAAGTTGGGACCTGGAGACTCACTTTTTAAGGCTTTAGGAATCAATCGTTTTTTTTAGATGGAAGTCGGGGCAAATGGACACAGCTTCCTACCTACATTCATTGGCCGGCAGAGCGAGTCAAAGGTAGCAGTACACAGCGTTTAAGTCAACAACCCGGAGGCCGGCCGCGTAATAAGCAGGATTGCTGTATGTTAAATTGCATCTTCCAAATTTGAGGAGATGAAAGAAATTAACAAAGAAAGATATGACAAAGGGGAAACAATACCAAAGCAAAATCCCTTACGTCCCTCCCCCACCCTCCTCCGCACCAGTTATTGCCTCGCTATTTTGATATGAGCCTCTAGTCATAGGTTTTGAGAAAGCATCATATTCATGTTGCCGGTGTCTGATCTTTAGCTAGCCTCTCCAGTGGAAGCAGTTTAAGGATCTGCAGATATTTAGGACAGGTAACTTCTCTCATGTCTTTTGTTAACAGTTGTAAGAAAGGCACCCATAGTTTGGCATACTCCCTCCCTTTGCCCTCCACGCCAAGAGACATGCGTTCCATAGCCAAGAGATACCACAGGCGATGTATCCAGGACAACACGTCAGGTGTAGACGTCGTGCCCCATTGAGCTAAAATGACTTGTCTAGCTGCCAGCAGCGCTAATGCTATTTGCCTACCACGTATGGATTTTAATGGAAAGACCTTGGGGTGAGAGAGGCCAAGGAGAGTGTATTCTGGGGAGCGGGGCAAGGAGATATCAAACGCTTCATCTATGTTGTCTAGGACCTCCGTCCAGTAACGTTGCAGCTTTGGACAGTGCCACAGCAAGTGAGCCACAGTGCCAGACATCCCACAGCCTCTCCAGCAAAGGTCCGTTTTGCTTTTGTCCCAACTGTGGATTCAGACAGGGGTGTAGTACCAATATGAAAAAACTTTAAAAGCGGACTCTGCCCCAGCTGTGTTGTGCGAAGTGTAATGTGTTCTGTAGAGGATGTGTTCCCATTCCTTAGGAGATAGTGGCCTGCCTATTTCCGTTTCCCAGGGGACCTGTGCCCTTGTGCGCTGCTCAGTGGGACACGCAGTAAGTTGCGTATAATTCAGATATGAGACGGCGGTCGTCGTGTTTGCAAAGTAACCATTTTTCGAACGTGGTATGGGGCCTGGACATTTGGGCGTAATTGGAAGGCGCTGTTATCCAGTGATATATTTGACGATCGGGGTACTCATAATTCATTAGGAGGCCATAATCTCGCTTGAGCTGTTCAAACGGAACCAGCCCTTCTGTATCAAAGAGGGACCCTACCCTTTTACAACCCTCCTCCCGCCACCGCTGAAACACCGCAGACGCCTGTCCTGGAGGAAAATCAGGGTTATCCACAATAGGGGTCATCGGCGAAGGAAAAGAGGTCCAGCCTTTCTTAAGAGCCACCCTGTCCCAAACCCTAAGCGTCGGAGAGGTAACAGGGGAGGAGTAGAGACCCCAAGCCCTGTGTTTGCGAGGTAACCACAATTCCCTCCAAATGTTGACACCAGCGACGGACTGGTCCATGAAGTTCCAGTGTTTGCTGGATAACGGTCTGTTCCATTCCACCAGGTATCGGAGGCACGCTGCTTGATAGTAGCCTCCGATCAAAGGTAGACCCACTCCGCCCTGAGCCTTCAGACATGCCATCTGATTGATTAAGAGGCGCAGCTTTTTCCCCTCCCATACAAACTTATTAATGAGAGTCTGCAATTGCTTTATCGCCCGAGGTGGGGGAGACATAGGGAGCATTTGAAAAATATAAAGAATGCGCAGAAGGATTGTCATTTTCACTGCCGCGATCCTCACGAACCACGCTAGGCGCAACCGCGACCAGGCGTCCAGCGCCTTGGTCGTCTGCTCCAGTAAAATCGTGTAATTGAGCGTAACCGTCCGGGCAATGGTCGGGGCTAGTCTTATACCCAAGTACAATATGTCACTCTGTGTCCACTGGAACGGAAATTGCTGCTGTAAGATATCCACCATTTCCGAGGGGATCGCCAGATTCAGGATATTGGATTTACCCAGGTTAACCTTAAACCCTGACACGTCTCCAAAAGTGGAGAGTTCAGCAAGCAGGGCGGGCAGGGTTGTCTGCGGCTGATTAAGGGAGAGGATCACATCGTCAGCATAGACTTATTTTATGGACGTCTGCCCTAAATTTCAAGCCTACTATGCGTTTGTCCGCTCTTATACGTTGAGCCAAAGGCTCCATATAGAGCGCCGATAAAAGCGGGGATAGGGGGCACCCCTGACGGGTCCCACAAGATATTGGAAAGGACACCGATCTGCTACCGTTGACCCTCACGAATGCCGTGGGTGCACATTAGATGCAGCGGATCCATTTAACGAAATTCTCTCCGAACCCGTAGCAGCGCAGGGCCTCAAATAGATAAGTCCACCCCACCCTATCGAATGCCTTCTCGGCGTCTATAGACAATAAGAATGCCTGCCTGCCCGACCGCTGTATGCTATCGATAAGGTGGAGAAGCTGTTTAGTGTTGTCCCTTCCTTGTCGCGTAGGAATAAAACCCGATTGGTCAGGGTCTATTAGGTCTGCCATGAGAGGATTTAGTCATGTAGCTAAAATACCCGCGAAAATTTTCGCATCTATATTGAGGAGGGAGATAGGTCTGTAGGATCCACATTCCCGGGGATCTTTTCCGGGTTTTAGGATGACTGAGATCGCTGCCTCTGACATGGAGGGTGGTACCTCTCCCGTCTCTAAAAAGGAGTTAAACAGTTTGGTTAAAAAGGGAGCTAGCTCCCTGCAAAAGGTCTTGTAGAAGGAAGCTGAGAACCCATCGGGACCTGGTGATTTGGCCAATTTCAATCTGGAGATAGCCGAGATCACCTCCTCTATTCGAATTGCGGAGTCGAGCGCCTCCGCCGAGGTCTTGGGGAGAGGTGAGATCTCACAGGTATTCAGGTAAGCACTTGGGTCCTGCGCCGGCGGGTCCTGCCCAGTGTATAGAGTGTTATAGAACATGCGAAAGGCATCCACTATCTGTTCATCCGCGATCTGCTCCTCCCCTGTGCGGTCCCTTATCGACTGAATCTGAGTCACTTGTGTTCTGGCTTGCAGTCTATGGGCCAGCATTTTACCACATTTATCGCTACTAAGGTAGAATTTGTGACGGAGGCGCAGAAGGGCATATTCTGCCCTGTCAAGGTCTAGGTGTTTCAGCAGGCGCCTGCGGTTCTCCAGTTCCCTCCACACCCTCGGGCCCCAGTGCGTTTGTGAATCGATTCGAGTTCCCCCACCTCTTTCTCAAGTTCGCTGCGCTTCTCTTTCCGGAGTTTGTTGTATGTCGCGGAAATGGCAATGAATCCCCCCCTTGTGACTAGTTTCAGGGCCTCCCATACGGCCGATAATGGGGTAGAACCCACGTCATTGAACAATAAGTAGTCTTCTATTGTCTGCTTGATTCGTTGCACTGTATCCTCAGAGTGTAAAAGATTCTCTCGGAGGCTCCACCCGGGGGGAAATGCCCGCGATCGCTGCGCAGGGATGTGAACAGTGAGAAGGGCGTGATCCGAGGGAGAGCGGGGCTCTATCGTGGCCGTGTGTAGGTAATGCAGTAGGGATGTAGAGGCCAGAAAGTGATCTAGCCGCGCATAAGTTTTATGGGACGCGGAGTAGTCTGTGTAATCCCGTTCCGCGGGGTGCTGCGTGCGCCAGACATCGTGTAGCCCATTGTCCCCCCAACCACTCCTGTCCTTTTGGAGAGAGTGCCCCTGTTTGATATGTTCGCTGTCCAGACCTGTCCAACGCTGTGTCCATTACGAGATTAAGGTCCCCTCCCACCAAAATCGCCGCATCTGGACACGCGAGAACCTCTGTGAGGGCTGAGAGGATGAAGGGTTCCTGTTGTGTATTTGGAGCGTAAAGTGACGCTATGGTGAGGTGGGTCCCACCCCATTGCACTCTAATTGCTTATAAGCGTCCCTTTATTTCTGTGACAGTCGCTATGACTTTACTCAGGAAATGCGCCCCAATCAGGATTGCTACGCCATTCTTTTTAGACGGGCCCGCTGACCAGAACTGTTGTGGGAAGCGCCTAGCGTGCATACGTATGGTGTCCTTGGAAAGGAGATGCGTCTCTTGAAGGAGACATATGTTGCCCCCGGCATTTTCAAGTAGGGACAGCACTGCTGCTCTCTTCACTGGATTGTTCAGGCCTCGAACATTGAGGCTGACTATCTTAAGGTCTTTCCCCATCCGATGAGTGTGGTGAAATATCTACCTGGTGCGTCTACATTTCGTCTACCAGGCCCGTGCTGAATTAAGTGCTCCCTTGCCATCCTACAGAGGTAAGTCTTACGTGCTAACTGGTGCAGCGATCCCCAACTAAAAACCCCAGCAAACCCAACCCCAAAAGAGAAACTCGTTGTCAGAACAAATACCAAAGGCAAAACCTGACCAAATTTCCGTCAAGGTAGAAAGGATCCAGGGGGTCATGGCTCGAGCAGCCGCCCAGCCCATAGCGGGCCTGATTCGTACCCACCCACCCGCGGAAAGGCTGTCATCAATCTTCTTAGGACAACCCTCCCTGTTCCCCCGACACCCATCTAGGCACCCATCCCTGAGCAGTCAGTTGTATACCTCACGGGGTGTCCGGACGGTCCGACGGTTGCGACAGTGATGAGATCACGGCCTCTCTTTCTTTTTCCCTTGTGGCCTGATCAGGCTTCAGGACGGATGCTGCCTTTCCCACTCGTTGCCATCTTGCTGTGCGGCGGGCGCTTCGATCGCTAGGCCGTTCTGCCTGTTCCGCCGTTGGTGTATTCTCCAGGCCGAGGACCTCCACAGCCTCGGCTAGAGAGCGGATCTGAAGCAACTTCCATTGGTGCTTGAAAACAATGCGGAAAGGATGGCCCCACGAGTAAGGGATGCCTTGCTCACGCAGATGTGTGGTTACCACCCTGAATTCACGTCACTTGAGTAGTGTGGAGGCTGCTAAGTCCTGGAATATGGCCGGTGCTTGGCCCCGGAACTGTATGGGCTGGGCCTCTCTCGCCTTTCGTATGATGCGCTCCTTCAGTTGAAACTAGTGTACGCACACGAGGATGTCCGGCGGTGGAGCTTTGTTGCCACGAGGGAGGCCCACTCTGTGAACTCAGTCCATGTGGATGTCCATCGCCTCCTTCTCTCCTAACACCTGCTGGAACAGCGCCCCAACATAGGCCCTGAGGTCGTCTCCTTCTTCTTTCCATGGCACGCCTCTGATCCACACAGCCGGGAGCGGTTCTCTAAATCTTCGGCATGTGCCTGAAGATCAAGGTGTTGTTCCCGGAGGCGCAGCATATCTTGCTGCAGTTGGTGGAGGTCCTCTTCCCGTTTGACATCGTGCTCCTCAAGCGTGCCCACACGTTCTCAGATTTCGTCCACGTCCCTTCGTACCTCCCTGAGGTCTGCTGCGAGCTGGCCCTTATGCTCCTGCATGTCCTCTTTGATGGCAGTAAAGAGTTCCAACATGAAAGCCTTTGTGGCAGGGGAATCGTCGCTATCCGCCGTTCCGGGGTTTATCTCGCCAGCCGTGGTGGTCGACCCCGGCTGCTTCATAAGCAGCTCCTTCAAAGTCTTATCCCTCTTGTTGCGTGCTGCCGCAATGTCGCACGAGTCCAGCAGCTGGCGCCCACCTTAATCTTGACCCGCAGCAGCAGCCCCAAGCGTTCTGCACGTGCTAGATGGGCTGCTGAACCTGCAGGGCCCGTCGCCTCTCCCTTCTTTCAGTAGGTCAGCGCGCTTGTCTTCCATTTACGCGCTGACGGGGCTGCCATAGGGCTTCAGGGCAAGCAAGCGCCGTGGGCCTCCTCAATTCTCAGCCCCAATAGGAGTCTTGCCCTCACACCGCTGTCTTGACTCACCAGTCGGCAGGCGCGTGGCTCGGCTGGGCCTGCGCGGCCCGCAGGGGCACCGTGTTGGCGGGGCACACACAATGGCGGATCTGCCGGCTCTGGTCTCCCGGTCCATGCAGCGGTTGCTGCTCTGATCTCTCTGATGCTCCAGCCGGTCAACTAGTCAGCTCACTCGAGCTCTCTGCTCCCGCAGTGCTCTCCGTCCGCCGGCCCACGGACCGCAGAGTCCCATCTCGAGGCCACGCCGCCCAGCACCTGGCGCCTGGCCGCTGTTCGTCCCTCACGCTCGTCTGCTAGGCCTCTGCTCCGCACCGAGGTGGATGCCGGCGCTTCCTACTCTCCGGGTGGGAAACTCGGCCCACAGGGATTGCCAATCCGCCGCTCCGTGCTGGTCAGCTCCCCGGGGACCTCCGATCTCTCCGCACTGCTCGTCTGCCAGTCCTCCGACCGCAGCAGTCAAACCTGCGCGTCAGCCGGGCCTGTGCGCCCCGCCGGAGCTCCGCGGTGGCAAGGAGCACAAAATGGCGCTTGCTTGCCAATCTCTGCGCTGGCGGCAGTACCGCTCCTTTCTCACTGCCACTCTCCGCCGATCAGCCTTCAGGTAACCACCGCTCCTTCCGCACTATTCGTCCGCTAGCCTCCAGACTGCAGAGCGCCGCAACCAAGCCACGCCGCCTCTTACTCTGCACCTGGCCGCTGCTCCGCTCGCTCGCGGCTCTGCTCAGCCTCTGCCCCGCGTCGGTGTGGAGGCCGTTAACTCAGAGTCTCTGGGCGGGAAACTCGGCCCGCTGGTGCTGTTCAACTCGCCGGAGTCTTCCGGTCCCGGTATGCGGTCAGAAGGCACCGGGGACAGGCGATATAACAATGCTTTAGTTTGGCGGTGCCGGAGGGACACGATCCTGCGTCCTACCTTGCCGCCATCTTGGCCACGCCCCCTTTTTAAGGCTTTAGTGGGATTTTCTCCATCTCCTGCAGGGCACCCTGGTCGGTGCGGGATGTATGTTTCGAGGCTACACGAATAATGGAGGCAGCCTGTTTTTCAAGAATCTACTGCACTGGAACTCCTACTCTATATTTGACGATCTAAAAGTGCTGCAGTATTTCAACATGGCTCAAAAAAATCCACTGGATCATCAGCAGCGATAGGACCACCATGTTTCCAACCAGGATGGTAAGTGCTTTTTTTCCACTCTTTTTTAAAACTGAGGTATTTTTGTGAAGCACTAATTTTACCGCCTGGCTGAGGTCGCTGGGGGGGGTCCATAACTGCTGAATAACTATGAGGAATCATTCTGAGGCATCAGGTGCCCTAGCCAAACTGGAGGCTGCAGCACTGGCGCAAAGAGCTAAAAAACGTGGAGGGCAAGCAGCAGCTCGGGCCAATCATACCTCCCTATTGCGCAAGGAATTAATGATGACTACAAATACAGGCTCAGGCACAGGAGAGAATGAGGATAATTTGACATCACCAAAGGCAATCAGATATTCTGATCCTGGGACCCCAGAATGTACAGCGCAGACAAAGCGCAAAAATCTGGCGGATATAGAGGCTCTGAAATCCAAGCAAGAGACTGGTGAAGTTACAACAGCACCACTGCTAAATCATGAATTAGATTCAGAACAGCATACAGCCCTACTCAAGGAATATCCTTTGTTTCAGAAAGCTAAGACTACAATTGTTAGACATTTTAGATGTCTCTCAGATAGGAAGTGTACTAAATCCACCTTTGCTACTTGCTTCTCATGTATCGGATGTGCAGGAAAATCTCCAAACATCTTCACAAGGCCCCCAAGTGGCGGCGGCTTTCAGGTTTCCGCAGCCAAAAGATTTAGATGCACAAGCAGCTGGGACGGACGGAGATGGAACACAGCATCAAGTTTCCCAACAGCTTACTGAAGTCCCCTCACTTCAGCTGGAAGTCGAGGATATGTTGAATCCTATTTTGCAGGAGATAAGGGAATTGAAGATCGCTAATGCATCAGAAACCGCTGCCCTTAACACCAGGCTGAATAAAATTGAGGAAGCAATAGCGCATCTTCCCGAGAGAGTAAAGGAGGCTAAATGTAGGATCTCGGAGCTAGAAGATCAGCTCACCACGACCCAAAAAGAAATTGGCCAATTTCTCAAGGAGCAGGCCTTGCTAGAAAACAAGATTGAAGAACTAAAAAATCATTCACGCCGCTCCAATCTTCGTATCGTTGGAGTTCCTGTGGGCTGCGAGGGCCAACAAATGCTTCCTTGGGTGGAGACAATTATTAAATCTCATGTTCTGCCGAATTTTTCTGCCGATCTAACCTTAATGAGAGCTCCTCGAGGTCCAGCACACCGTTCTGCAACATCAAAATTCCCACTGACAATCCTTGTCAATTTGGGAGATTAACGAAATAAAGAGCTGGTTCTGTCAAAGGCAATACACCAGAGACAGATTTCTTCACCAGAAGTACCCTTGTGCCGGATTTTTCAGATTTATCCACTGCTGCAGCTAGACGCAGAAATGACTTTGTCAATATGCTCTATCTATATAAAGCACAGGGGGTACAGGCTAGCATCGCCCAGCAGTCAAAATGAAAGGTTCTCTCTAAAGGACAGTTCATCTGTTTTCTAAGGTTTCTGAAGCTCAGGAGTTTTTTCATCAGATTTCCAAAACATAGTCTCTTTTTTTTCCATTTTGGATGGGGCTGAGGGGGGAATGGAGGGTGCAAGGCCATGGCACCAATTTTGGATAGGTTTTCACTGTGAGGGGCATGGTGGGCTCTCCCCCTCCCATTAGGGGTGGGCTGTAGTTTGGGGGATTAGGGAGGGCACTTAGGGGTTTTAGAGGGAAGGCAGTTAGGGTGGAGTGGGTGCATTTGGAAAAAAGAGCAGATATATTCAGGGCAGAAAGCATTGGTAAAAGTTGATAGCTATGGGCTCAGTGGCAGAAAGGGTGCCAAATGTCATAAGAAGGGTGCTAAATGCTATAAACCAAAGCTTCTCGGATGATGTCTTTGGAGAAATGTAAGGTCAAGATCCTCTCATGCAATGTCAATGGGCTAGCAAACACAAAAACTATATCGGCTTAATAGGCTGGCTGGTATCACTTTCACCAGAAGTTTTTTTTTTTTTATTATTTTTTTTTTTACAAGAGACCCATTTAAAAAGCAACACTCCAAAGTTGTCAACCTCCCGAAGATTTTCCCATACTTGTTTTGCATCCGCACAGGTGACAGTAAGGGGAGTTGCAATTTTTTGGGGCAATGGCATTGATTGGGTTGTGAGAGAGGTGATTCGAGATCCATTTGGAAGGTGGATTTGGGTCAAAGTAGCAACTAGTGGTCATGATCTAAATTTCATCAATTATTATGGCCCTACAATTGATGACACAGATTCCCTTTCAAAGATCTTTGACATTGCTGTGGGGGCATCAGGGCCTTTGATCTGGTGCGGGGGTTTTAATTTTATCCAGAAAATGGTTAAAGACAAGTCAAATAATAATAAACAACAGCTTTAACCAAGAACAAAAAAACTTCTACAAGCTTGCAAGTCAAGCTTTCAGCTGGTGGACCCCTGGAGAGAGGACCATCCAGAGACTAAACAATACACATGCTTTTCTCAGAAACTTAGGACCGCATCTCCCTTTTTTTTATTTTTTATTTTTAAGTTTCTAAATCATTAAGTAGGGGCAGTCCGAAATTAGAGCAAATGCTTTTTCAGATCACTCCGTAGTCACCCTAGAATTAGTGATAAGTCCAAAACATAGGTACAGGCCTAGATGGCAACTGGATATGTCACTGCTTTCGAATTCACAATGGGTAGCCGAAACGAAACAGTTTATCGCTGAGTTTTTTACTGTCAATCGGAACACAGCCTCCTATTTTTCTATATGGGAGGCTTTTAAACAACTGTAAGAGGGAAAGTGATAGCATTTAAAGCAATTCAAAGAAAAGAACGCTCTCAGCAGATAGCAAGTCTCCAGTCGGAATTAGATAATGCCATCGATGCCAGGGAGCAAAGTGGAGGAATCGGGCCGTAGGCTTGCCAAGTAGAAACAGCAAAACAAAATCTTAGAGATTTTTTTATTCTAGAAGAAATACATTATTCTAATAGCTACCAACAGAAAATATAGGAAGAAAATCAGCACATTGACAAGTTCCTGGCTTGGTCCACAAGAGTTAAGAATGAAAAGGCAATAATCAGGTCTTTAGCGAGTCCTTTAACAGGAAAGTTAGTATACGATCAGGAGGACTTAGCTAAACGTTTGGTACAGCACTATTCAGATATTTATCAGACTCAGTACTCTGTGCCAATAAGTCAGATTCAACATTATTACGAGAATTTGCCTCTTCCTCATCTATCCAAATCGCTCTTCCAGCTAATCCTGGAACCCATAACATCCACCGAGATGGAATACACTTTAAAGCAAATGCTTAATGCCAAACATGTGAAAAAGATGGTTTCCCCACAGAATTTTATAAAATATTTTTCAGCGACCTTGGGGCATTTGTAGTAGATCTTTTTAATTTTATTAAAGGAGGGGTGAGATCCCTCCCACATTCCATGAAGCAACAATAGTTTTTTTCCTTAAGAAGGATAAAAATCCAACATCTGTTCATACTTCTAGGCAGATTAGTCTGCTTAACTTGGACTATAAATTGTTTACGAAGATCTGGGCGGTGCGCATAATGCCTGCTGCACAACAGCTAATACATATAGACCAAAGTGTTTTTATAGCAGGCCGGTTAATGGCGACAAACACCCAGTATCTAATTCAGGCTATAGATTATTTTGCAATGAATCATAGCAAAGCCTTAGTCATGATGGTTGATGCCGCAAAGGCATTCAATTTGGTGAACTGGGATGCCTTATTTTCTTGTCTCCAGAGGTTTGGTATTCCTGCACTATGCGTGTTGATGTTATCCAATTTATATAAGGGAGCTCAAGCAAAGGTGTCAGTGAATTCCAACATGGCCGGATCGGTTGTGATTAAAAGAGGCACTCTTCAAGGGTGCCCTCTTTCGCCCATTTTGTTCACATTTTTCATTGAACCGCTAGCAATTCAAGTTCGCAATAATATCAATACTAGGGCACCCATAGAAGGCATGACAAAGCTTAAACTGTTCGCCGATGATATATTATATCTCCAGCCAGATAAAGATAATATAATTCGAACTTTACGGGTGATAAAGGATTTTACTAAGATCGGAGGATACAAGATAAACAACACTAAAACAGAAATGCTGCTTTTTAATGTGACAGCAGGAGACTTTCCTTTTTCTTTACAGTCGCAAGCTAAGATAGCGTCTCCAATTAGATATCTGGGTCACGAATAACTTTTCTAGTCTTTCATTTACATTACGAAAAAATGTTAGGTAAAATTAAGGAACTATTATTAAGAGGGTCAATGTTTCCCTTGACCATTATAGGTTGTGTTTCCATGATCAAAATGTCTATCCTCCCCCTGGTAATATTTTTATTTTCTAATGTGCCAATAAAAATTCCTAATAGTTTCTTTCAGGAACTTGATTCAGCGTTCAGTAGTTTTATTTGGAATAGAAAGACGGCCAGGGTGAGGTTAGAGGTGCTTCAAATGGAGAAAAGAGGGTTGGCATGTCCTAATATACGTATCTACTACCAGGCAGCTTTGCTGGATGTTCTCTCTCGATGTGTGAATAGTACTGGGGGATTAGATCATTTTTTTCATCACAAGGATGATTCAGGAATCATATATAAGTGTGCCAGTGTTTTTAAAAATAGCAAAGCTTCCAAAAAAAACTAGATATAAGTCTTTGGGTGATTTACACAGTTGGATGGGCGCCCTGGGCAAAGTATATACGTTCTCTTTCGATGGATTCTCACTAAAACTAGAGGAGGATAGATACCTGGGCTTCTCCCTGACAGATCATGAGATTAGATTCTGGAACTCTGTAGGTTTCAATACTTTTGGTGACTTTATGGGACATGTGAAATATATCTCATGGGGAGATCTAATTGGTGGGTGGGCTCAAGATCAAGCATTTCTTGCAGATTCATTATAAAAATCAGACACTAGCTTCAATCAATTAGCAGTTTTCTTGATATGGGCAAATTACAAGGAATTGGAAACTGGTATAGAACACTAAAGGAGGCTTCCAGAAAGATAGAGCTAACAGCCTTTTTTTCCAGGGTACTAGAAAAAACACAATGCCAGCTATCAGTGAGTGAGTGGAAACTAATGGCAGAGTTAGGTGATAAATCTTTACGGGCAGCCAACTATAAAAGAATGGTACTTATGTCAAGATGGCTGGCATATTATACTCCGGAAATTCTTCACAAAATGTATCCAGCAGTTTCCAATAACTGCTTTTGGTGCCAACATTTAGGCAGAGGGGGATGGCTTCATACATTTTTTACATGTCCACACCTTTCCAATTTTTGGCGGCAAGTGTTTCAGTATAGAAGTATGGTCATAGGATGTGCAGTGCCACCGGATCCGAATTTGGCACTATTTGGTGTCTCTAAAAGAAGCCAACAATTAACAAAGGGTCAACAATATTTTATTTTTGTAGCATTACTGATTGCACAATCTTTGATTCTCCCGAATTGGTGAACTAGGAAGCCTCCTACAAAATTGCAATGGAAAGATAAAATGGCTCGCACTATGAAGTTTGAAGAGGCCTATGCAAAGCGAGTAAGGGGGCATAAAAGATGTAAGGCCATATGGCAATTCTGGGAGTAAGGCGAAGAAGTAACAATGAATAGGTTATACTGTGCTAGATGTATGGTGGGCTCTTTCTCAAAATGTTTTAAAAAAAATAATGTGAGAAAACTGGCTTTTTGAATGTTACTTCTGATCTGACAGTTTTCTCAGTGCACCCAAAGATGCATTACTCGCTAGAAGCACTAACGCACTTTATACGGAAGCATTGTATTCATACTATTTTTTGTACGATTTTATTTTAACTGAATTATTTATTATTCAAGAACTGTGATTTATCTGTTATCTGCTCAATAAAATTTCTTTTTAAAAATGGTGGCGTTTTAATCTATTGAAATGTAGGACGCTATTAAGGTTCCTTGGGGTGTGAAGGTATATAAGGCACGCAACCTCACCCTTCTTTCAATGATTGGATTGTGCCTAGTCCACTTGTCCTGGAGGGCCTTACTAGCTACAGGCTCCAACACCCACACCACTTGTCCTGGTGTATATTCAGGCATCACAGCCTTTTGATCATACCAGTGTTTCATGAGCTCCTCGTTGGCCTCCAGTTTCCTGCACATAATCAAGCACATTGCCCATGGCTTCCTTGAAAGGCTTTTCCCAAGACTCTCACCAGGCCCAATGGCCCACTCACAGGTTACCCAAACAACTCAAAGGGGCTAAAGCCAATCCTTTTTTGCTGGACCTCCCTGTGGGCAAACAGTAGGCATGGGAGGAGAACATCCCATCTCCTTCTGAGTTTGTCAGACAAACCATTGATCATGCCCTTCAGGGTCTTATTGAACCTTTCTACCAGACCATTAGTCTGGGGATGATATGAGGTGGTGAACTTGTAGGTAACACCACATTCATCCCACATGGCCTTCAGATAGCGAGACATAAAGTTTGTGCCTGTATCTGAAACCACCTATTTTTGGGAAACCCACTCGGGTGAACTTAAGTAGGGCCCTAGCCACTGAAGTATCAGTGACTGTTCTGAGGGGCATTGCTTCAGGGTATCTTGTGGCATGGCCACTACCACCAATATATACTTGTTCCCTGATGCTGTTGGTGGTTCTAGCGGGACCTACAATGTCTACCCCCACCCTCTCAAAGTGAGTCCCAACCACTGACAGTATATCAAGGAAGACTTTGGCTTGCTCCTTGTCTTGCCTCTGGCCTGGAAAGTGACACAAGAGCTACATAACTCATTTACCTTTTCAGCCATATGGGCCAGTAGAAATGGTTTACCAAATGGTTCCAAGTCTTGTTCTGCCCCAAATGACCTGTCAAGGGGATGTCATGATTTAAGGTCAGGAGGAGTTCTCTGTACTTCTGGGGAACCCCCAACCTCCTGATGGTGCCTTCCTTGAGGTTTCTGGCTTCAGTGTAGAGAGCCCCATCCTCCCAATAGACTCTGTGGAATTCACTGTCATCCCACTCCTCTTGCTTTGAGGTGGTCTGCCTCAAGCTCTCAAGGGTTGGACAGTCTCTCTCTCCCTGACAAAACTCCTCTCTGGAGGGTCCACTGCCTCTTTAAAATTCTGCCAAATCTGACAGATATGCCAGGAATAGAATTCATCCCTCAGGGGTCAGATCCTTCCCCCTGGGGATCAGATTCCTGCAGCACCTCTGGAGTTCCTGGGGCTGGCTCACCAGGCCCATTGCCCATGTCCTGGGATGCTTGGCCCATTGCTCTAGAGTCCAAGTGTCCTGCATTTCCCTTCTGGATAGTCTATGACCCAGTCACAGCAAATACCCACTCAGGGAAGACCAGCATCCTTGCATGGACCATTCTCTCCACCATTGGCTAGTCAGGCGCTTCAAGATAATTTCCCAATAGACAGTCTACTGGGAGTGCAGGAGACATGACTACCTTCCTAGGGGCTGTCGCACCTCCCCATTCCAAACTCACCATTGCCACGGGATGGAGTTTGGCTCTGCTATCTCCATAGGTGACTTGGTGATACACATCAGGTATGATCTGCTCTAGAGAAACCAGCTTCCCTGTGACCATAGTCACACTGGCTCCTGTATCCCTCAGTGCCTCAACCTCATTGTTTTAGGCCTCTGCCTGTACCTTCCCCTGCTGCAAGGCAAGGAGGCCGGGTTGCAATATCCACCACACCCAAGGACACTAAGTTTGCCTCTGTCAAACCCTTCCCTATCTCTGGGACAATCTCCACACCTACACTAGCAAGCCCCAGGGACTGCCCACCAGTGGGGGGCTTCTTTGTGCAGACAGCATCTCCTCTCTTGTGCCCTGGCTGATTACAGTCAAAGCACTTCCCCCACCTTTGAGGGATCAAAGAACCTACTAAGCTTTCCCTTAACCCCCCCTGCCTCCTTGAAATTGGCTTGGGCCCCCCTCCTTGTGCAGGTTTTTGTGGGTCTTGTGAGTACTTCTTCTGTTTTTGACCTTTTTTTTCCATGGGCTTTCCTCTTGGGGGAGGGGGGGTGGGACTGCCCTCCTTTCTTTTGATCACCTAACCTGGTGGTGATTAGAAACCCTGGTTCTTACCCACCTATCAGCTGCTTCTCCCAGCTCTCTGGGATCTGACCGCTTAGAGCCAACTAGGTACTGGTGTAAATTCTCCGGTAAACAATGAGTTAAGATGCACTCTTTAAGAATTAAATCTTACAGCCCCTCATAAGTACTCACTTTGTTACCTTCAATCCAGCCCTCTAGTGCCTTCACTAAGATGTCAAAAAAGTCCACCCCGGACTGTGTGATCACTTTCTGGGTGTCCCTGAACTTCACCCTGTACTGCTCTGGAGTCGGACCAAATTTCTTGACTAGGCATCTCCTCATTTGTTGGTGGGATTTCGCCTCCTTCCCCCCTCAGTGTCAGGATCCTATCCCTTCCAGCTACTGGTAGCAATTCCCACAGAAGGGAACCCCACTACTTGGAGCAGACCCCTCTCAACTCAATGGCCCTCTCAAATGCAATCAGCCATTTGTCGATGTCATCCCCATCTACATACCTAGTGTTAGAACTAGGGGTCTCTAGTTGGCAGAGGTAGGTACCTTTGTCCAAATAGGGACCCTTGCTTCTAGTCAGGGTAAGGGGGATACACTACTAAAATAACCCCTGCTCACCCCCTTGGTAGCTTGGCACGAGCAGGCAGGCTTATCTCAGAGGCAGTGTGTAAAGCATTTATGAACACATACAGTAACACAGTGACAACACTACAGATGGACACCACACAGGTTGTATTATAAAAATAAGTATTTTTATATAGACTTAACACAAGACCCAAAACGACAAAAACCCACAATACACTTTGAAAAATATGACTGTCAATGGTAGAAAATAGTTCAGTTCAAATGCAGGTGGTAAATGCGACACTCTACGTTCAATGTACCTTTGGATGCGTAACGTGATGCAAACAAAAGAGTTGCAGGGAAGGTGATGCGTCGGTTCCTTACACGCAAGAACGGTGATGCGTCGGTTCCTTGCTCCGGGGGAGGTGATGAGTCGGTTCCCTACTGCTGCGTAGGGGACGGTGATGCGTCGTTTCCTTACCGGAGAGGAGGTGATGCGTCGGTTCTTCACCGCGTGGGGAGGTGATGCTTCGGTTTCTTACTGCGCTTCTGTGGCGATGCGACCAGCAGCGTCTCGATGCGATGACGACCCGGTGCAATCAAACAAAATGGCGTCTTCTTCTTGATGCGACAACGAAGGGGGCGATGCGTGCACGGCTGTGCGGCGACTCTGTGAATCTTCTGAGCCGCGACAGGCCCTGTGACACGCTTCTCCGATGATGCGACGGCGACACTCTTCTCCGGTGATGCGAGGCGTTTCGGCGATGGCGGCAGCGGCGGCACGCTTTCTCGGCGATGCGTCGACAGCTGCTGCGGCGGCGACACGCTTCTTCTTCGTGAGTCGGGCTTCCAGCTCCCAGCGACACGCAGTCTCTCAGAAGGCCCAACACAACAGTAGGCACTTCAAATTCCCAGCAAGGGAATTCAGGGGAGCTGGTTGGTGAAGTCTTGTATCCCTGAGACTTCAGCAGGAGGCAAGCTCAATCTTCAAGCCCTTGGAGATTTTCTGCAAGATGATGAAAGTAGTCACAAAGTTCCTTTCTCCTTTCTTTGGCAATCGGGCAACCACTGCAGGCCAATCCCTCAAACAGCACACAGCATAGGGATAGTCTCCTCCTTCAGTTTCTCTGGTTCCTCTCCTCAGCAAAGGTTCTTCTTGTTTCCCAGAATTGATCTAAAATCTTGGGGTCTGGGTCCCAATATTTATACTAGCAAATCCTTTGTCCTCTGAAGGCAGAGGGTCCTGTACCTAGTCCAAACCAGTTCTGGGTGCATTCTGCCAGTGCACACCTTCTTCCTTTGTCAATGTGGGCCAGGGACATCAGACGCACCACAGGAGGTGGAGCCAGCATTGTGGAAGGCAGGCACAGCCCTATTCAGGCCCAGGTGCTGCTCCTCCCACCACTCTACATGCAGATAGGTCTATTCAGCCCTGTGCTGACTCACCCTGTCTCCTGGAGCCCCCAGCCCCTGTCACTCACAAACCCAGACATACAATACACAAGCTAGCAGAGGCAGGCTGGATGGTTAGGCAAGAAAATATCTACTTTCTAAAAGTGGTATTTTCAAACACAGAATGTTAAAACCAACTTCACTAAAAGATGTATTTAATCATTCTGAGTTCAGGCATGCTAAATTCGTTTTTCTACCATGTTCCCTGGGTCAGTTAGGATTATAAGATGTTATAATCAAACTGCCCATTCTGGCCTATGGGGACAGGTAGCCTTGCAATAGTGAAAAACGAAATTGGCTGTAATTTACTATCAGGACATGCCACACACACCAGGGCATGTCCTACCTCTTACATACAATGCACCCTGCCCGCAGGCCTACGTTAGGGGTGACTAACATGCAAAAAAGGGAAGGTTTGGGGACTGGTAAGTGGGTGCACTTACCAAGTCGACATGGCAGTACCAGACTGCACACAGGCTCTGCAATGGCAGGCCTGAGACACACTTTACAAGCTGCTCCTGTGGGTGGCACAACCAGTGCTGCAAGCCCACCAGCAGCATTTGATTCACAGGCCCTGGGCACAACCAGTGCACTGTACTAGGGTCTTACAGTGAATCAAATAGGCCAAACATGGAGTCACTAATCCACACATTAATTTACCATAGGGAGCACTTGCACTTTGGCACTGATTAGCAGTGGCAAAGTGCCCAAAGCATCTAAACCAGCAAAAACATGTCAACAACAGAGGAGGCATAGCGAAGAAATGGAAGGCAGACCCACGCCAAGGATGCCAGGTCTAACATGTGTCCCCTCCAGCTGAAATGTGGGGAGAACTATCCTACCACTAGGGAGTTCTCATCACTAAGGTGGAAGAATCTGGACAGACCATCCGCATTGGCGTGTTCTGTACCAGGGCGGTGTTCCACCGTAAAGTCCATCCCCTGTAGGGAAATGGACCACCTCAACAGCTTTGGATTCTCACCCCTCATCTGCATCAACCGTCTGAGGGGCCTGTGGTCTGTCTGAACCCGGAAGTGAGTCCCAAACAGGTATGGTCTCAACTTCTTCAGCACCGAGACCACAGCAAATGCCTCACGCTCAATAGCACTCCACCTCTGTTCCCGTGGAGGTAACCTCCTACTGATGAAGGCTACAGATTGGTCTAGGCCCTCCTCATTTAACTGTGCCAGAACAGCCCCTACACCATGCTCTGACACGTCTGTTTGAACAACAAATTCTTTTGAGAAGTTGGGCGCCTGAAGCACGGGGGCCGTGCACATGGCAGTCTTCAAGGTGTCAAAAGCTCTCTGACAGGTGTCAGTCCAAATCACTCTCTTGGGCTGCTTCCTGGAAGTCAGCTCTGTCAAGGGTGCAACAATGCTGCCATACCCCATGACAAATCTCCTGTAATACCCGGTGAGTCCTAGAAAGGCTCTCACCTCTGTCTGGGTCTTGGGGGGTTCCCAAGCCAGAATGGTATCAATCTTGGGCTGTAGGGACGCCACCTGGCCGCTCCCAACCTGGTGTCCCAAGTACACCACGGAACCCTGCCCGATCTGGCACTTACTCGCCTTGATCGTGAGGCCTGCCCTCCGCAGCTCCATCAACACTTCCCAGAGGTGGCGCAGATGTTCTTCCCAACTGGCGCTGAACACTGCGATGTCATCCAGGTAGGCGGCACTGAAATCTTCCAGTCCAACCAACACCTGGTTGACCAACCTCTGAAAGGTGGCAGGGGCATTCTTCATCCCAAAGGGCATAACCCGGAATTGGTAGTGCCCATCTGGTGTGGAGAATGCTGACCTCTCTTTGGCCCCATCAGTCAAGGCGATCTGCCAGTACCCAGACGTTAAGTCAAACGTGCTGAGGTACTGGGCAGCCCCTAACCGATCAATGAGCTCATCAGCTCTGGGAATGGGGTGCGTGTCAGTCCTGGTGACTGAATTGAGTCCTCGGTAGACCACACAGAACCGGAGTTCGGGCGTGGCACCAGGGGCGGCAGCCTTTGGGACCAAGACCACTGGGCTGGCCCAAGGGCTGTGAGAGGACTCAATCACCCCCAATGCAAACATCTTGGAGACCTCCTCCTTGATGCAAGCTCTCACCCTGTCAGTCACTCTGTAAGCCTTGTGCTTGACAGGAGGACTGTCCCCAGTGTCCACATCATGGACGCACCAATCAGTGACACTAGGAGTCAGGGAAAACAGGTCAGGAAACTGTCCCAACAGTTGGCGACAGTCTTCCTGCTGTTCAGGTGTCAGGGAGTTAGAGAGGTTCACACCCTCCACTGACCCATCTTGCTCTGTTGCAGACAGGAGGTCAGGAAGAGGTTCTGTCTCCTCTTCCATTCCATCATCTGTTGCTAGGAGCATGCCCACTTCGGACCTCTCAAAATGGGGCTTTAGGCGGTTGACATGTAGGACCCGCAAAGGGTTCCTGGGAGATCGCAAGTCCACCAGGTAGGTGACGTTACTCTTGCGCTCCACCACCTCAAATGGTCCGGTCCACTTATCCTGGAGCGCGCAAGGCTCCACGGGGGCCATGACCCACACTTTCTGCCCAGGCTGAAACTCGATCAGAGTGGCATTCTGATCATACCACCGTTTCATCTCCTCCTGGCTGGCTTCCAGATTCGCCTCAGCGAGTTGTCTGAATCGCCTAGTTTGGTTTCTAAAGGCCAGCATGTAGCTAAATACATCCTGGGGATTTTTACTGGGAGCTTTCTTCCAGCCTTCTTTCACCAAACTCAGAGGTCCTCTTACTGGGTGACCATAGAGCAGTTCAAAGGGACTGAACCCTAAGGACTTCTGTGGCACCTCACGGTAAGCGAAGAGAAGGCATGGCAAGAGGACGTCCCACTTACGCCTCATGGGTTCTTCCAGACCCATAATCATGCCCTTCAGGGTCCGGTTGAATCTCTCAACCAGCCCATTTCCTTGGGGGTGGTAAGGAGTGGTGAACTTATAGGTAACACCGCACTCCTGCCACAGGGACTTCATATACTTGGATATGAAGTTTGTACCACGGTCACTCACCACCTCCTTGGGGAACCCCACACGGGAGAAAATCTCCATCAGTGCACGTCCTACCACGGGGGCCGTCACTGTCCGAAGAGGGATGGCTTCCGGGTACCGGGTGGCATGGTCCACCAAGACCAGGATGAATCTGTTGCCCATGGCTGTCTTGGGGTCCAGTGGCCCCACAATGTCCATACCTACCCGTTCAAAGGGGGTTTCGACCACAGGGAACGGCTGGAGGGGAGCCTTGTGCTTCCTCCCACTTTTTCCACTTGCCTGGCAAGTCAGACATGTCCTGCAATGAGTGTCTGAACTCTTGCGCATCTGGGGCCAATAAAAGTGGGTGGCAAGCCTTTCAAAGGTCTTGCCCTGCCCCAGATGACCGGCTAAAGGCACATCATGAGCCAAACCCAGTAGGAAGGCTCTGAAGCGCTGGGGTACCACCAGCACACGGGCTGACCCAGGCTCAGCAACCTTAGGCTTGCTATACAGGAGACCATTCTCCTAGGAGATCCAATGTGATCCAGACTGATCACCTGCTGCCTGGTTTGTGGCCTGTTGCCGCAAACCCACAAGAGAAGGGCACTTGTTCTGCTCCTCACAGAACTCCTCCCTGGAGGGTCCTCCTTCTTGCTGCCAATGGGTCAGCTCAGGCAGGTCCCCCAGTTTGGCCACTTGCTCCCCTGTAGGTTCCAGAGCATCCCCCTCAGGCATCCCCCTTCCTCCTGGACCGTGGGAACTACGGAGCCGGTTTCCCGCGCCCCCTGCCTCTTCTCTTCAAGGCAGGCACCTGGGCCACCCTCTCAGGCTCCAGGTCCTCTTGAACACCTCTACTGGCTGCCATAGACCGAGTGGTCGCGCACGGCCACTCGGGCAGACCCAACATCTCTAAATGAGACCTTCTCTCCACCTCTGCCCAAGGTGAACTTTCTAAATCGTTGCCCAACAGACAGTCTACAGGCAAGGCTGGCCTCACAGCTACTTGAAAGGTACCTGAGACCCCCCCCCCACTCAAAGGGAACCTGAGCCACTCTGCAGTGTCTCTGAGTTGTCCGCGGCAACAACTGGGCAGAATGCATTGGGGATCACCTGCTCTTCAGACACCAGCCGACAACTGACCGCTGTCATACTGGCTCCGGTGTCTCTCAGAGCCTCCACCCTTTGGCCATTGATGGTCACTCACTGCCTGTATTTCTTAGTGTTATCAGGCAGTTGGGCCCTGGGGACCATCTCACTGTCTCCTAAAGAGACCAAGGACATTGCTACGGGACCCCACCCACCTTGGGCACCCATCTCCTCCCCCAGGGCTACACTAGCTACCAGCCGGGGTGGTGCACCACTGGGTGCTGATTTTCCATACAAGGGACATCTAGTCTCCCAGAAGCAGTGGCCCACTTGACCACACTTAAAGCAAGTCTTGGGCCCCCTGTGAACAGGCTTATCTGTCGGGGCCCCTGGCTTCTTTTCAGGGGGAGTCTGGGAACCCTTCCCTTGGTGCCCTTGGGGATTACTTTGGGGCCCTTTCTGGAACTCCCTCTGTTTACCCTTGTCCCCCCCACTCCTCTGCTGGGGACCCTGTCCACCTTTGGCAGAGTCTCCCACGTGACCCTTGTGGACCCAGGTGCTCACCCAGCGGTCCGCCTCCTCAGCAAGATTCATAGGGTTAGTCAGCCTATTATCAATAAGGTGCTGGCGTAGCTCTGGAAAACAATTTACTGACAAGTGCTCCCATGCAATCAAATCAAAGAGCGCTTCAAAATCATTCACTTTGCTACCCTTCACCCAACCATCCAATGCTCTGCAAAAAAAGTCACATATTCTACCCAGGTACTGCCCTCCAACTTTTGCAACTCCTGAACCTCTGCCTATACAGTTCAGGAGTCAACCCATACCTGGACATCAATGCTTCTTTCATATGACCATAAGAATTGTGGACTTCAGAGGGCAAGTCTAATAAGGTATCCCGCCCCTCTCTAGGGAACCGCCCCCACAACCCCGCTCCCCAATCCTTCTCAGGGACCCGGTGTGAGGTCATAGCTACCTCATAGGCTTTAAACCATTGCCCAATGTCATCATTTTTATAAAACTTTCACCACATCTTTAGGTATATACACCCTTGCTTCAACAGGCATGGACGGTGTGCTGCCACCAGAGGGAGTAATCTCTAAGCTCCTAGCTTTCAACTCCAACTCCCTCAAACTTCTCTCATGCTCCATTTGCATCCTCCTTTCCTCTAGGGCCAATTTTTAAATTTCCAATTCTAACTGCCCACCCATCTTAAGCTTGGTCAGCTCCATTTCATGCATCCTACTTCTCTCCCTGTCCTCTAGCTCTCCTGGGGACAGGCCCTTGGAAGAAACACTGCTACCTGCTGGGGAAGGTGCTTTCCTCCCCCCTGCACCCAATAGCCCATCTAGCTGCCCTCCTGCAGCAGCCTCAGCCCCCTCCTCATGCTCTTCCACATGCTCAGGGGTACTCCTTGCTTCCACCCAGGCCCTCAGTGCCTTTTGGAACTCATCCTTCTTGGAGAGACCAGTCATAGCAACTTTAAATCTCCTGCAGAAGTGTTTCAGCTGTTTTACAGTGTAACTTTCCAGTTTTTCTTATTCAAAATCGTAATCCACAGATGCAATGGATGCTGTTTTGCTCATGGTGACTAAACTTGGCAGTTCTTGGCAAAAATAGAAATCCCAGGAAAAACAATCTACCAAAATGTAAGTGGTTGCGTTTGGTCTGCACTCACTAGTAGTGTACACCAATTACTGTATATGAGTCACAAATGCAAGTCCAGAATCCTCACCGCTGACCACCAATGTTAGAACTAGGGGTCTCTAGTTGGCAGAGGTAGGTACCTTTGTCCAAATAGGGACCCTTGCTTCTAGTCAGGGTAAGGGGGATACACTACTAAAATAACCCCTGCTCACCCCCTTGGTAGCTTGGCACGAGCAGGCAGGCTTATCTCAGAGGCAGTGTGTAAAGCATTTGTGAACACATACAGTAACACAGTGACAACACTACAGTTGGACATCACACAGATTGTATTATAAAAATAAGTATTTTTATATAGACTTAACACAAGACCCAAAATGACAAAAATCCACAATACACTATGAAAAATATGACTGTCAATGGTAGAAAATAGTTCAGTTCAAATGCAGGTGGTAAATGCGACACTCTACGTTCAATGTACCTTTGGATGCGTAACGCGATACAAACGAGTTGCAGGGAAGCTGATGCGTCGGTTCCTTACACGCAAGAACGGTGATGCATCGGTTCCTTGCTCCGGGGGAGGTGATGCGTCGGTTCCCTACTGCTGCATAGGGGACGGTGATGCGTCGGTTCCTTACCGGAGAGGAGGTGATGCTTCAGTTCTTCACCGCGTGGGGAGGTGATGCGTCGGTTTCTTACTGCGCTTCTGTGGCGATGCGACCAGCAGCGCCTCGATGCGATGACGACCCGGTGCAATGAAACAAAATGGCGTCTTCTTGATGCGACAACGAAGGGGGCGATGCGTGCACACCCGACGGCCGTGCGGCGACTCTGTGAATCTTCTGAGCCGCGACAGGCCCTGCGACACGCTTCTCCGATGATGCGACGGCGTCTGCTGCGACGGCGACACTCTTCTCCGGTGATGCAAGGCGCTTCGGCGATGCGATGGCGACAGCAGCGGCACGCTTTCTCGGCGATGCGTCGACAGCTGCTGCGGCGGCGACACGCTTCTTCGTGAGTCGCGCTTCCAGCTCCCAGCGACACGCAGTCTCTCAGAAGGCCCCACACAACAGTAGGCACTTCAAATTCCCAGCAAGGGAATTCAGGGGAGCTGGTTGGTGAAGTCTTGTATCCCTGAGACTTCAGCAGGAGGCAAGCTCAATCTTCAAGCCCTTGGAGATTTTCTGCAAGATGATGAAAGTAGTCACAAAGTTCCTTTCTCCTTTCTTTGGCAATCAGGCAACCACTGCAGGCCAATCCCTCAAACAGCACACAGCATAGGGATAGTCTCCCCTTCAGTTTCTCTGGTTCCTCTCCTCAGCAAAGGTTCTTCTTGTTTCCCAGAAGTGATCATAAATCTTGGGGTCTGGGTCCCAATATTTATACTAGCAAATCATTTGTCCTCTGAAGGCAGAGGGTCCTGTACCTAGTCCAAACCAGTTCTGGGTGCATTCTGCCAGTGCACACCTTCTTCCTTTGTCAATGTGGGCCAGGGACATCAGACGCACCACAGGAGGTGGAGCCAGCATTGTGGAAGGCAGGCACAGCCCTATTCAGGCCCAGGTGCTACTCCTCCCACCACTCTACATGCAGATAGGTCTATTCAGCCCTGTGCTGACTCACCCTGTCTCCTGGAGCCCCCCATCCCCTGTCACTCACAAACCCAGACCTACAATACACAAGCTAGCAGAGGCAGGCTGGATGGTTAGGCAAGAAAATACCTACTTTCTATAAGTGGTATTTTCAAACACAGACTGTTAAAACCAACTTCACTAAAAGATGTATTTTATCATTCTGAGTTCAGGCATACTAAATACGTTTTCTACCATGTTCCCTGGGTCAGTTAGGATTATAAGATGTTATAATCAAACTGCCCATTCTGGCCTATGAGGACAGGTAGCCTTGCAATGGTGAAAAACAAAATTGGCTGTAATTTACTATCAGGACATGCCACATACACCAGGGCATGTCCTACCTCTTACATACAATGCACCCTGCCCGCAGGCCTACGTTAGGGGTGACTAACATGCAGAAAAGGGAAGGTTTGGGGACTGGTAAGTGGGTGCACTTACTAAGTCGACATGGCAGTACCAGACTGCACACAGGATCTGCAATGGTAGGCCTGAGACACACTTTACAAGCTGCTCCTGTGGGTGGCACAACCAGTGCTGCAAGCCCACCAGCAGCATTTGATTCACAGGCACAACCAGTGCACTGTACTAGGGTCTGACAGTGAATCAAATAGGCCAAACATGGAGTCACTAATTCACACATTAATTTACCATAGGGAGCACTTGCACTTTGGCACTGATTAGAAGTGGCAAAGTGCCCAAAGCATCTATACCAGCAAAAACATGTCAACAACAGAGGAGGCATAGCGAAAAAATTGAAGGGAGACAAACGCCAAGGATGCCAGGTCTAACACCTAGGGACTATCCTTTTGGGGAGCTTGTGATCACACCCACCACCCCTATACATCTCAATCTCTTCTTCACTTTTGCTGCCACCATTTCTTCTCTCCTCCTTCCTCTCCCATTTCTTCTCAGCTAGGGTCACTTTACTCTCTTCCAGGGCTAGCTCTGACTCATTTAGGGACACACGTGTTCTGTGTGGGAGAACCTCCAATCCTTCCACCAGTTGAAATGACAAACCTGGTATTGGAAGCAATGGAAGAGCTGTTGTCAACATCCTCCTCCCCTTCATTCCCTGGAGCTGATCTTGTCCAGGCCTTAGGGGTCCTAACCAACTCCGCCTTCCTAATATTGTTAGTAGCAGATAGCCCCCTAGCCCTACACAGAACCATAAGCTCAGCCACTGTGAATTTTATCAGGTTAGTCAGATCTAGATCCACGGTATCCCTTTTTTTGGGTCACAAAAACTTTACAAATCAGTAATAGAACAAATGTATGTGGATTAAAAATCAGTTTAGTCCATAATTTTAGAAAATTTAAAAATCAAAAGTTTTTTTAAAGTCAATGTAGAGGATTTTAAAGATCTTAACTTAATTTACTGTATGGTGTAATTTAAACACAAGTTTGTATCCTCACCGTTGAACACCAGAAAGTGGACTATTAGTAGTGAAAAGTAGTGACTTACCACTAGGTATAAGGCCACAAATACAAGAGGGTCAGTCAGGTCTCAATAAATTATTCCATTGTAAAATCCTTGGTATCTGGCAACAAACAGGCAGGCATACCTTTAGGAGACAGGTGTGTAAATCATTTAAAAACACCAATACATTAAATAAGTAAGACACAAGACACAATAAAAATCCAACTCCAATTTATATAAATAGATCATATGAACAAGTAGACACCAAAATGAAAAAAATCCAATATAGGGAAACAGAGATATGCATTTTCAAAGAATAAACACTTTCTAGTGCTTAAACACCGCTTGGGGCATCTGGTCATGCTTGACCGGGACAAATTCAAACTTTGAGGCCAACCTCAGTGGAGCCCTGGCCGAATATACTAAGGGGGAGGCCTCTGTCAAAATTATACCTTCAGACTTAGAAACTTTTCTGGAGGATTTTTCTCTCGACATCGAGCGATCCCCTCTAGCAGGCTGATTTCGATGCAACATGGTCAGATTGATTCTCCACGAGGCCTCAGTCAAATCCTGGAAGTCTGGCGCTCTGGAACTTTCATCGGGATGAAACTGAAATCCAGGCTGGATCACGATAGAAGGTAGCCGGCTTGACTCTCGACATCTAGTCGGTCACCTTATGGACCTTTTTAACAAAAAGTTACCAAACTTTCGGATCTTCTTCCAGAAGGTCTCCCTGTGGGCAGAAAGTGTCCAAAACACAAATCCAAGGGTCTGGAATCTCCTAGATGGCCCTTGGGATGTCTCGACTACAATTTCCACAATGTACCTGGCCAAATCCTTAAAAGTCCACTGGATGCACTACAGGATGGGAACTCTTGGTGGGGATGATGCAGGTGGGCTCTCTTAACCTGTAGCTTGCAGGGAGTCCACTCCTTAATCTTTCTTGAAGCAATACAAAGTCCTTAGGGCTGTAGCACCAGCCTGTGCAGCAGGTGCAGTCCTTCAGAGTGCGGTCCTTTGGGTGCAGATCCAGACTTTAACAGGTCAGTTTTTCTTCCCCTTGTAGTTTCAGGCAGCAGATCTCAAGAGCTATGCAGCTCTCCCATATTTATTCTTAGTTTCTCGGCGTCAAGCAGGGGTGCACCCCTGACCAATGGGATGCAGGGTGCTATCCAGGTGTATGACCACTTCCTCCAAAATGTGGCAAATTCTTGTCTCAAAAAGCACTATTCTATCAAAATCCAACATGGAGAGAGTCTCTCCTTTGGGGGTAGATCTGGCTAAGCCAACCCAATGTTGTGGCTAGGTTTCACTAACACACCCCTTCTAACCCCCAGACTAATCTAATTACTGGGGTCCTGTGTGGCTGGGGGTGCAGGATGATGTGGGGGTCATCCTGTGCTGGTCCCAAACTGTCATTCTACCTTTGAAGTCCGGTTTGGCTACCCCAACCTCTTCCTGACTTTTGGCTTTAGCAGCTAAAGTTCTCCACCCACAGGAAATCTATTGTCTACTCTGACAGGACACTTCACACCTCATCAAGCAGCTCTGGCTCAGCCTGGGAAAGGCTGCCCAATCAGTAATGCGCAGCTGGATAGCTGGATTTTGGCTCACAGAAAAGAAAGTTTAATAACTTATTTTCTGTAATAGTTATTATAAATCTAACAGCGGCAAGTTGTTAGATTAATCTTAACTATTAATTAGATACATTGAAGTATATTTTTAGGTGGCTCCTGTCAATATTTATACTTACATAAAATATCAATAATAGCCTATGGAACCATTCACTACAATGGGGAAAAACTGAATTGGCAGTTTTTCCCTCACCAGGGCTTATAAAACATATTTTAAAATGTCCCTGCGTATAGCTACAAGGCACCTGACCCCTGGGATACCTAGGGGGGAGACCTTAGAGCGACTTATATGTAAATATAGGGGAGTTTGAGACTTTGGAAGTATCTTTAAATCCAAAGTCGAATTTGCATATAAATTCAAGGTAAAGGTAGCCTGAAAGGCAGTGCTGCCTTTAAAATGACAGCAGACACTACAGTAGTGCACACTTCAGTGCATTAAGTCTACTGGGACTCTAAAACTACATGCCCTAATATATAATAGGGACTTACAGCTAGGCTGTCAGTAGAAATTACAGTTATATCAAATTTGAATATCCTTATAATCAGAGCACTGGCCCTGGGCCTGCTAAGCAGAGGCCAGGGAGCTGTCACAGTCAGTTACCACCAGTACCAAGGAAAAACAAGCATTTACAATGCAATAGGTCTCGCAATTGCAAGATTTTGAGCTATTGGCATTGTAATTGGCAATGCCTTTTATAATATTAAAAGGCATATTCATTTACAATACCAATAGGTCAAACTTTGGCAAAAGCGAGACCTATTGTATTGCAGAGCGTGGTGTCCGTGAAGCGTGCGCCGCGCTCACCATTAAAGTTAAAAAAGAAAATTAAACCGAGTGTGGTGTCCCTGAAGTGGGCGCCGCGCTCACTATTAAAGTAAAAAAATCAAATTGTATCTGAGCGCGGGGTCCCTAAAGCGGGCGCCACGCTCAGCATACAAGTTTATAAAAAATAAAAAAAAGGTGAAAAAGTGCGGTGTCCCTGAAGCAGATGCCGCGTTCTTCTTAAAAGTAATTTTTAAAAAATAGCCTTGCCATTGTACCACGAGTGCTGTGGGAGTAGGGGGAAGCCGCCTTTAAAGTTAGAGCTGTACCATTCCAGAGAGGGGAACAGGAGACTACAGAACACAGTACCACTCGCGGCCGCCACCGCCACTCATCTATGTGCCCGGAGGTGCTTTATCAGCAGCTCAGGCCAAGGGCGGGCCCGTCCTTGCCCGTCATTGCCAGGAAGAGGCAGGGCAGGGCCAACCCCGTTGTGTATTCCATTCTGGAGTTTTCAGGGACCAGCTGCCGCTATTTAAGGTACTGTGCTTTTAAAATTGTTAGCCAAGCCGGGGAGCACGGTGTCCCCACTCCTCTTGATACGTCATAGTGAAGTTATATCTGAAGCCGGCCATTATAATCTGCTCATCCATTTTGAGAACTGCAAGTTACTGTGGCGTGCGGATTGCTAAGTTTGTCTGTTCTGTTGGGGACAATTCTTGCTATTTATCACCAACTGTTTGCAATCGCAGTTATCATGTGTTACTGTTATTGTTACCGTGGCCTCCGGAGGCCCTATAATTTTGTTGCCCTTCGTTGTTCCTTGCTGTCACCTTTCTGTGGTGGGACAAGGCCCACCAGAGCGCCACGAGTTTTGGAGTGCCCCCGCAGTGCGGGTTACTATTTAGGCCAGCATCATGATCACACACACCTGCTCCTTCTTGCTGCTTCCTGGTGGGCTGGGCCCCTTCTCCATGACCCTCAGAACCCTCAGTATTGGCCACTAAGGTACTGCCCAAATCTTTTTAGAAACTTCTACATCGGGACTTGGAAGTTGGGTCTAGCGCCCCTATTTAATACTGCTTCATAACACCCATCTGAATTTGTGTGAATTCTGGTTTGCCATCTTTTAAGTGATGGGGAAAAGGAAAGTGGTGGAGGATACGGGAGGTGGGGTAGTGGGGAAGGGGAAAAAGCTAAGAAAACGGCTAAACACGCTGGAAGTAACTGTGTCCTAGATCGCATTGACAGCCTGTTAGACGAATGCGAAGGCATTCCAGATACTCAAGCAGTGACTTCTCCATGCACTATGGCTAGTCAGACTCCCCCTAGTAACACCAGCTCTAGTACTATGTCGGTCATTCCAAAAATGTTTAGAAGAGTGAACAGCAAGGACCATACATCTAGGGACCAGGGAAATGAAACTCTCACTCCGAGAGTCCACTCACCACCAACTGTTATTAATGCACAGAGCCAGTCTAATTCAGTCATTAATTGCAGCAATAGATTCTCTCCCCTTCTGGACTTAAACAATGGCCCTAAAGATGATTACACCCTATTAACATCCGAGGCGGTAAGCGAACTAGTGTCGGATTCTCATCATTGTGACCAGGACACCCACCGGCTTATTAGTGATCTAAGGGCAGAAGTAGGGGCTTTGAGATCAATGATAGGTGGGCTCACAGGGTTACTGACGCAATTGCTGGGAGAGTATTGCAAGGCCTTCTCCTTTCAATGAGATTGCACCAAGAACAACCAGTCAACCCATATATGCACCCTGCATTCCAGCCCCACCCTGTAGGTTCAGAAGGGTTCCCACTACACAAAACAGTTCCTACTCAACCACTAACTCTTGTGTTCGAGGGGCATCTGATATAAATCCCCCCAAAATCTATTTTCCCCCGAAATTGATGTTATGGAGTGGACACCTTAGCCACCTCAGTGCAATAAGGAATAGCACACATCGGGAAGTGGCTCCGGTTACAGTAGGCAGGACGCAGCAAACATCGCTGTGTCTACCAATGCTACCGCTCGCTCTGAAACTTTACATGGTAAATGTTCCAAAATTGGGAGATAGGAAGGGGTACAAGGGGGAAGACTCATTGACAAATAAAGCAATCCACTGGATTCGCCATATCAGAGGCTGCCGCTCCGTGATCCGCAGCGACATAGTAAGGGCAAGAAGATGTGTAGCCCCAGACCAGCACACTGATTGTATAGAACTAACTCTTAAAGGGGACGAATTAGTCGGAAATATATTAGCTCTAGAACTTAGAAGCTGTCCCCTTGATTCATCTCATATCCAATTCAAACGACATATCCCCCCAGTTCAGTAAAACTTAAACCCCCTCTCTACTCTAGACCGGCCATGCCGCAATTCAACCTTGGGGGCCATTGGTTGACTTCCGGAGCTTGATTGCCGCTAGATAGGCACTCTTCCACTAACTTGATAAAACCTTTATTCTGTTCTACTTCAAACGGCATTCAGTCACCCTACCACAACAGGAAGGTGCTTAAGGATTGTGGAATCATAGACCGTAGATTAGATAATACAAACTGGGGGATCCATCCTGGTGTGAGCCCAGGAATAAAGAACATGACCCCAGTCCCCATCATCAGTTGTCATGGCAGCCCAAGTAATATAGCATATGACAGCCTAGGGGCTAATCCTCAATTTACAATAGTATCCTGGAATGTGGCAGGGCTAAGCAGCAAAATGTCCCTTCCTCACTGGAACAATTTTATAGAGGGTTTCGATATATATATATATTCTACAGGAAACCTGGAGCTTGGCTCCCATACATAAGGCAGGGTATGTTTGTTACTACTCTCCAGCTGCTCCAAAGGGGATAGGATGACCTGCAGGGTGATTAATAATTTTGGTCAAGATTGCTCTGGGCTGGGGCGTGGCTAGCGGCCGACGGGAATGGTCGCTCCCTGAAGCGGCTCCGCAGTCCTCGCCTTATTATCCGATCATATATCCGTTCATAGCACTATAGATTCCCCCTACATCACGGGAATCGCTTCTCACACCGATCCAGCAAGCGGACGCTGCGCAGAGATCGAGCCCCTCCGTCGCTGGGACGCAGGAACAACCCCGGAGTGAGCGGCCGGGGGTATTACAAAATGGCGAACGGATCCTAGGGAGCGGCGGAGGACGACGGAGCTTCGTTGGCGGCCAACGCAGCAATGACACACTGCTGATGTGCGGGAATGAGATCTCTGGGCTCCACCTGTGGGACGACATCGATTGTGTACCACCGGAGAGGACGGTGAGCGTAGCCAGCGCATGCAGCGTGAACAGAGTGGAAATCGGCTGACTGGCGGCGCAAGTGCCCCGGCTTTGCGGCTTCCCGCTGGAGCACTGGACCACCCCTGAGGCGAATGCTCACCATAGTCACCCGCAGGCACAAGCTGTAAGATGTATCGATCGGACTCTGAGGTGGGTGAAATCACGCATTAGACGCCCCTGCCGCCGGATGGTGATTGAATAGGGCAGTGCGACCCAGCGCAAAATCGAGGCCCCTGCTTCGGGCCTACACGTCTGGATATCGGGCCCTGAGCAGAAGGGGGTCGTCATAGGTGGGTCCGGTTTGACACCTTTCCTTGCTGTGGGAGCTCTACCCGCTGCAGATTTATTAAACTATACGCTGTGTCGGGGAGCCCTCAACCGCGGCGCCAGCGAGGGGAGGAGGAGCGTGGACATCGAGCAAACCTGGAATTGAGGCTGGTGTTTTGGGGCCTGCTGAACTCTGCAACACAGGTTGTGCATGTGTCCCGAGATTGAGGCCGCCCTAAGGTGCACGCATGACTCGAAATCTTGACACCATCATCATAAGTGGGAGATGTGCCCTAGGATCGTCGCTGCCATTGTGAGCACGCGCAACACAGAATACTGACTCATACAGTGCGGATTGGGCGAAACTAAGGCCGACTTAGAGGGCATTTGTGACTCAAAACACCTGGCCTCCCCCCGGCCGAGTGGTGGGCTTCACCGAATTTTGCTTGGGCTTTCCTCATTTTTCAATACAATGTACAGCGCAACAGGGTACAATACGCCGCTATAGCCTCTCAGCCATCACTGTGCACAGACTATAATAGAAGGGTGGTCTCCCTTTGCAGGGCTGCTCTGCACCGTGTCCCCCACCACACTAGCGACGAAAGACCATTTCCCCGATGGCCACAGGCCATAAAGATACACCGCACGGATATTGTTGGACTCCTACTTGGCTGCCGGGAAGGTAAACGTACGCCCTCCCCCATTGGCTGACTCACCTGGAACTCCGACAGGGGCTCACCTTTTCCTCTGTGCAGGCGGCGGGTACTACGGGTGTGTCCCATTGACCTCTGTGCGTATCTTCGGGGGTTCCTGGGCTCCCTTGTCTCCTATCTGCCAACATGGCCACGAACAAGGGGCTCAAATCTCAGACTCAAAAACAGTTGGCAAAGTTTGCCTGGTCTAGGCATGGGGAGGAGACCGAAGCAACGCCAGGAGAAGACCCCAAGACTTCACAGCCCCGCTCCTCATCCAAAACTCTCACTCTCGAAGACGTCATGGAGGCTATCGCAGGTGTGCGAACATCGCTGGAAACTCGAATTGACTCAGTGAATATCGAAGTCAGTCAGTCAATAAACTTTATTCGGTTTTAACATCAAAACCATAAAAGTTACACAAAGACATTCTAATATATAAATCAAATCTCCTTAAGCTGGTGAACAGTCAAATTAAAATCATACTCCCCAAGTGCAATTCAAAATATAAAATGCAATGTGCGATAAATACATATGTACAGTCCACAAGAATATTAAAACTGCAACCCCCAGGAGCATTTGTATAAATTATGCACGTTATATGAGTGCAAACATGGGTGTATAACATTCGAACAGTAAAAATGCATTAATACAATAACAAGTTAAACATCCATAAAGGATCGCGATTTAACACAAGCTTTTAAATAGCCAAGTGTAAAAAACAATGACTCCGTAGACAACATCTGTAGATGCAAGAGTGCAGGGCGAACCTGTCTAAAATTCAGTCGTTTTAAATAAGGGACCAAAAAAATCCTATGAGGAACTTCATAAAATCTACAAGCAAACATGAAGTGCAACAAATCCTGCGGAGACTCACTGTCGCAGCCGCAGGATAGTGTCACACTTGCCCTCTTATGGTCTTTTGGTCTAACCAACAAAAGATGGTATAGATTCATCCTAAACCTTGTTAAAAGATATTTCTCGTGAGAGGACAAACACCCCATGAGGTAGGGTTCGGTTGACAAGGTGGTTTTCGTTAATATAAAATTGCGTACACTGGGTTTCAGCAACTCCTTCGCTTCTCTTTCCATCCTCCACAAACTCATAAAAGCTATTCTGCTTGATACGACATCCTGCTTAACTATGCATTCTGGCTTGCTGTACAGCTCGCCACGCCCTATCCCTTTAAAACTCTTTTGAATATAATTTAGCCAAGGGATACATGAGGCTTGTTCTAGCAGCATACACTCTCTTAATAATAAATGGTTAAAAGACAGATCTGTATTTAACCAACATTTCAACCAAAAATCAGTGGACGTAATGCAAGGATGTCACTAATATAGGAGACCCCCAGTTCCTCATGCACTGCTAAATTAGGGGTCCCCTGAGGGACACACAGAAGGCGTTTTAAAAATTATTTTCCACCACTTGCAGAGAATCTGCGGCTGTATATCCCCATATCTCACTTCCATACGTGGCAATGGAAAGACTTTTAGCCTTATAAACTTGTAACATGGCCCCAGTAGGTTTCTTCCCTATTCTTGATGAAAATTTAAAAATGGCCGCATTGGCCCGAACCACTTCCCCCTTCTTCTTCTCAATTTGGGGTCCCCATTTTAATTTGTTGTCGATAAGAACCCCCAAATATGAGAAAACATTCGTAGGAGGGACCACAGTTGAGTCAATTGCAAATTTAAAGGGCTTCACAGTTTGCTTACCTATTCTCAGTACATAAGACTTGGAATTGTTAATTGACAAGTCCCGTTTACCCATGTACCCCGCAAAAGCCTTTAAAAGAGATTGTAGACCAACCTCTGTTCTAGATAGAAGAACGGCATCATCTGCATAAAGCAGTATCGGGATGCCGCGACGTCCAACATACGGGTAATCAACCCCAGTTTCCAATAATTCCTGTTCCAAGTCGTTAAGATAGTAATTAAACAAAAAAGGGGCTAAAATGCAACCTTGACGGACGCCCCTTTTGATATCAAAATTCTCAGTAATACGCAAATCCTGAGCGAACCTAACATTTGCCTGGGTAGAATTATGAAGATCCACCAGGAAGTTCACTAGACTAGGATCCACACCTGTTTGCCTCAGGATCTGCCACAGTTTAGTTCTATTAACACGATCAAAAGCTGATGACAGATCCATAAAGGCACAAAATATGGACCCCGAGCGTGCAATAGTATATTTACTGAAAATCATAAGAATATGTAAACACTGGGCAATTGTGGAACGTCCAGGGCGAAAACCATATTGGACATCTGACAGTATTTCGGTTTCCTCTGCCCAAGTTTGCAGCCGCTGTAATAATATCCGACCCACCACCTTAACAGTTGAATCTAAAAGGGAGATGGGTCTATAACAATGGGGGCTACCCCGGTCGCCCTTTTTAAAAACGGGAACAATAGTAGAAATAGCCCAGGAAGAGGGGCATCCTATTTTTGCTGCAGCGTTAAAAACGTTAACCAAGATAGGAGCCCAAAAAAAAGGGTCAGATTTAAATAGATCTGGGGGAATCCCATCTGGTCCTGGGGCCTTTTTAGCAGAAAGCCCTTCAATCCCTGCAATAACCTCAACAATACTAAAAGATAAAGCTGGCGCATTTAAGTCTATTATCACTGGGCCACAACAATCGGGGGGACAGTCAAAAATAGTTTTAAAATGGGACACCCAGTCCTCTTCTGTAATAAAGGCTCCTAGAACGGGATCCCTATCCATACCAATGGCTGTGCGGTTCACCACTTGCCAAAATTTGGAACTATTTTTCAATACACTTGCCTCAATAAGGTCCCGCCAGGCTTCATCTTTTAGTTTTGTCTTGCGCCCTGCTAGAGCGGCCTTATATTCTCTGCGGTAGTTACAGACCACTGATTGTATTCTAGGTATGGATGAAAGAGCTGCCTTCAACTTACCAGCTGCTCGGGTACAATCAGAGTCGAACCATTTAGGCCCAAAATTTCTAGCCCTTACGGCCGGAACACTTAAGAGATCTCCCACCTTCCCTGCTAAGGTCACAAAAGCTGCCAACAGATAATCTGGGGGCGAACAGGGATTTTGACATGTTGAAAGTTCAGGGGCACATAACCTATTAACCTTATCATAAAACAACTTGGGGTCAATCTGTGTCCATTTCAATCTGCGTTTATTGTCAGTCAGAGTCGTAACGCCCCTCATAGCTGCTCCTTCGATATGACTAATAAGTGGTCCGGCTATATGAGCACAAAGCGGATTATGATCACTAAATATACTCTCATCAATAGAGAAACCTGTGATCCACAACTGCAGAGGGGAGGAAATTAATATATAGTCAATAAAAGATCCTGTCCTGACCCCTTTGTAAGTTGGAGTTGAAAATTTAAAGTATGGGGCCACAAGAGCCATCAAACACACCATATTGAACTCCTGGATCATGTTATTAATCAATTCCCCTTGTGTATGGTGATCAAAATGGAATCCACTCCTTCGCGGGCATCCCAGTTCAGATACACAGGACAATGCAGGGTTACCACATGGGTGAACGTTAAAATCCCTGAGACCAAAAATCAGAAACTGAGAATCTGTTGGGACGTCTAAAAAAAGAGCATAAAGCAACTATATTACAATCACGGGCGGGACTGGATACTGCGTTGTAAAAATTAACCAGTCCCCATCTAATGCCTCTAGTGTTAAATAATAACACCAATATCCCTCCACACCAAATAGGAACAACCTGAATCTGGCTATCTAAGGCCACAGACACATATGTGACTAAGCCCCCTTTAGCTCTCCCACTGGAAGACGGGGTAGCAGGGACAAAATAGGCCTTATATCCTTCTAAAAACAAATTGCTTTCAACCAGCCAGGTTTCTTGAAGACTGATTATCTTAAACTCTTTTAAAAAATTAACTAAGGAAGGATCTCGAAATTTAGTTGCCAGCCCAGCGATATTCCAAGAAATAAAATTGCGAGAGATCACTACGCTTGGCCTCCTCACGGCATCAGCTATGGGCACTACACTGTGTCCACCCCTGGCTCCTGTGTTTCAATAGGCAATAGTCAGTCACAGTCTTCTAGTCCACTTAATGTAGAAAATCTGTTTTGTACTTCCAAAAGGAGTGGTGGCCGGCTGAACCTGCGAGAAGAGTGGTTGATACATTCTAACTGCTGACTGTGCAACGGGTGCGGAACTATTCGGCCTTCCTAGTCCAGTATTTGTCCTTACATTATAATCAATAGGACTTATGGAAACCCTGGGCTTATAAAAAACCCAAGGGGAGAGTTCTGATAGCACCTGAGGGGGATTGCGGTTAGCGCCCTTATGCAGGATTCTAGCCACTAAATTAGGGTTATTAAAATTCACAATAATGCAATCCTTATTACCCACTTTAGCAGATGGCCCCACCCAACTCACCCTACGCGCCATAATGATGTTATTAGCAATACTCACACCAGTGGCTATATTATGGGCAAACCAATGTGTTAATTTGTTTTTGAGTTGGTTAAAATCCTCTGTAGCCCCTATTTCAAGAGGTGGAACATCCCCTAAAGCAACAACATAGGGGGCAGATTCAGGTGGGAGGTTAATTACGGGAAGACAAGTTGGTTGGGGATCCCTGAGTGCTAACCCTGTCATATCCTTCAATCCAGGCGTCACTGCCCTGGGTGGATGACGAGAAATCACTCCACCATGACTACTAGTGGTACCTTTATCATTATTTGATTCCTTTGAGTCTATGACCGCCTCAACATCCCCCTGCAGTGCATTTCCCACTACTACATCCCCAACAATCTGTGTAACACATGTCCTGTTAGTATTTGCAACTTCCGATGTTAAACAATTGCAATTGCAACCGGTCTATCCCTCGAGTTTGGATAAAGCATCCTCAATAGCCCCAATTTTCTGCCTTATTGGGTCAAGAGAAGAAGACAACAGCATTTCCATTTTCCCCCAAAAATGGACCTCGTGGACTTTAATAGAACAAGACCCAGGCAGCGTACATGTATTGGGGATGAGTAAGGGTAAGTCGTTCAAACTATTTGTTACTAGGGGAGAAGAAGACGCCTCAATACCGCTATCTGTCTTGTGGACTAATCTACTACTTTTCGAGAACCCACCATTCTTCCCTTTTCTTTTTCTTGCCTGGGGGTCATTACTATTAGGCTGGCCTAATTTGGCCTTTTGACCTCTTGTCTTGGCTTTTGATGGGCTAGAAATAGTTATCGGCTCTATGCCGGGGCTAGGTAAAATTTGCGGCGAGACTGGGGCTAGTTCCAGGGTGGGGGGAAGACTAAGCCGAGAGGGATCGGTATTCCTGATCCCTTCTGCTACGGAGGCGTTCTATCTTCTAAAGACAGAGGCTCTAATGATAATCTCCTTTCCGTAAGCTTAATTTCATGAATGAGAACTGATTCAGCTCTTGAAAAAAATGCGTCCAGGGTCCCAATCACACTCTTACCGGGGGTCATTTTCCGTTTGCTCATTTTTCAGATAGTAAAACTAATGCAAGATGTAAGACAGGCGAAGGGGCAAAGCAGCAAAGGATTAGCACTTGATAAAACTTAACAAGACTACAGTATTATAAAATGTCAGGAAGTAAAAAGCCCGGTTAAAACACTATTAAAAACAAATTCGAACACCTAATATACAATAAACATAATAATACAGTCCCAGGGGAAAAATAGAATTTAGCAGCAATTAGGACTTGTACCAGTAAAATTTCAATGTGCAAAATAAGCAGTATATACAATATGTATAACAAACATACAGTCCTTATGGAAAAACAGAACTAGCAGCAGTTCGAGCGACCAACAAATTGTACAAAATAAGCAAAGTATAGCAAACAACATACAACGCTTTTATGGTCCCTGCGAAAAATAAAACCTAACAACTATCATAGGTTTAAAAAAAAAAAAAGCCAACAATGTTCAAAGTAAAATATGTCCAAGAAAAGTGAAACTGTCCAACACAAATAGATCCTAATAGTCCAAAAACAACACCACTTGGGGAGAAAAGTAAAATACAATGGTTCCAATTAAGGAAAAAATAAACACACAGCTACGCCTGTACCTGGCGAGGGGTGAACTCAATCGGCATCCTATACGCTTTAGGGGAACTATCACGGTCTACTGTGGGGGAAAGAGAGGTGGCCCAGCCCAGCCTCTTCCAGACTATGACGGGCAAGGACGGGCCCGCCCTTGGCCCGGGCTTCGCCCGGGCGCGGCCCGCGCGCGTCCCGCGCAGCGGGGGACTCAGCAGGGTTAAAAGCGCCTCCTGGCGCTAGCGTGGTAGCAGGAGCAGGCGCCCAGCTTTGGCCTGCCGGGAGTTGTGGTTCCTTCGGGCCGTCCCCCTCACGGCTAAGAAGGGTATGCAGTGACCGTTCCCCTCGCAGCCAATATTCCGCTCAGCAAGGCGTCCCGCGCAGCGGGGGACTCAGCAGGGTTAAAAGCGCCTCCTGGCGCTTGCGTGGTAGCAGGAGCAGGCGCCCAGCTTTGGCCTGCCGGGAGTTGTGGTTCCTTCGGGCCGTCCCCCTCACGGCTAAGAAGGGTATGCAGTGACCGTTCCCCTCGCAGCCAATATTCCGCTCAGCAAGGCGTCCCGAAGTCACTCTCCTCCGTGCAGATCTAAAGAAAATGGACTCGAGAGTAAAGGATGTAGAAATCGCTACAAAAGCTCTGGTATCCGACACCTCTACTCTACAGCGGCAAGTAACTCCGCTTCAAGACCAGCAGAAGAAGATGGAAGAGCTTCTGGATGACTATGAAGGGAGGGCGAGACGGAACAACATCCGTATCTTAGGGGTCCCGGAAAAATCAGAGGGACCGGCTATGGATCTTTTTGTGGAAGATCTGGTGCTCAATAAACTTCAACCGAAACGCCTCTCTAGTTATTTCTCTATTGAACGAGCCCATAGAGTCCCTGGCGGACGCCCAAAACCTGGTGCCCCTCCCAGACCTATAATCGTGAGGGTCTTTAATTTCCGGGATAGAGATTTCATCCTACAAACAGCAAGAGCGGGCACTCCAGTCAAGATCGATAACGCGAGTGCCACCTTCAAGCCCAAAGACGCAGCTTCACGGCGGTCAAAAAAGCCCTGCGCGATAAAGATATTAAGTACTCTATGCTGTTCCCGGCTAAACTCCGGGTGGAATCGGAGGGGAAATCATGGTTCTTCCTCTCTCCAGAAGACGCCTGGGAATAGCTTGAAGGATGGCGACGAGTGGGGAGATCACAGGACGGTAACCACAACAAGGAACTTCGTAACAGCCAGCGTGCTCCGCTGGGGTCAAATGAACGTCGCCTGGAAGATGACCCCGTGGGGTGACACCGAGCCACTGTACCGAACTCTTATTCATTTTTGCTGACTCTACTAGGGGCCCTCTTACACATTTTGATTTGTACTCTATGGCCTAGGTGAGAGAACTACCTAAGAATATGCTAAGAACATTGATGAGACGCCACGATCCCTGTTGGAACCGTGACTCAGTGACTTGTGCTCATAACAGTTTGTAATTTGCCTTCCTTCTAAAGTTTGCTCGGCTAAAGGTCTGTCTATTAAGCAACGTATTTTAGTATGCTATGAAACACACTATATCGCATTAGGCGAGGGGTGATAGTGGTTGGCCAGGCACCCTTCCAAAGATGGGGTGGGCGACAGGCACTCTGCCTTGTTGGGGTGTGGAAAGTTGTGATTTCACTGGCAGGGGGCAGGGAGGGGGGTAAGGGGTGGGGGAGGGGGGATAGTTGGGTTGTTCGCTGTTATGGTTATTTTAACACAGAGCATTCAGAGGAACACGCATTACACTGTAATAGATTCTGCCATACTCAAGTTGTCCATGTGCCCGGGAGACTGGGTGAGCGGAATCTTGTCGGTAAGGATGGGTCACGTTGCCCCTTTAGCTGGAGGGCGCTATCTGCAGCATTATTACTTGCTTCATTTACCCCCCTGGCTCTCCACTACCACCCACCATGACAGACGCGAGAGCTATGAAGATATCCATTATGACATGGAATGTTAATGGGTTAGGAAGCAAGATAAAAAGGGGAATAGTTCTGCAATACCTCAAACGACAACTCTCAGATCTTGTATTGCTCCAGGAAATGCACTTAGTGGGGAATAGTTGTAAGGCTCTTAATAGATGGGGATACATGCTTCTGGTCCACGCAGGATTCACATCGGGATCTAGAGGAACGGGTATACTCATACGTAAAAACCTCGCCCTTACACCCACTCGGATGTGGAGTGACCCGCAGGGTAGATTTGCAGTGCTCGAATGGATATGGGAGGGCAGACCACTTAATGTAATTTCAGTATATCTTCCACCCTCACTGGGTAGGGCTGCACTGCAAGACCTGGGCAAAATTATTGTAGATCTCCCCCAAGGTACTCTCATACTGGGAGGTGATTTCAACATGGTGATGGACGAGACGCTAGATAGACACCCCCAAAGGCAGTCTCCCCGACAAACTACACACATGGCCGACTTCGCCCAAGCATTAGGTCTCATTGACATCTGGCGAACATTAAACCCCAGTGCAGCTTATTTTACACACTACTCTAATGCGCATAAAAGCATGTCTCGCATTGACTATTTCTTCACATCACTGGCAGACATCGGACTGTTTAAACATCCCCACGGCCTCCCGAGAGGTATATCTGATCACTCGCCCCTCGTGACTGACCTTACTTTTCATCAACACTGTGATTGTGGCTCCATAATTATTAACCCGTGGCTCCTGACGATTCCAGATATTAAAGACAACCTGGCCGAGCACACAGAGTATTATTTTAATGAGAATGTTGGCTCTGTTGACTCAGCCAACACCATCTGGGAGGCTTATAAGACAGTGATTAAAGGGCGTGCACTAGCATTAAAGGTAGGATATATTAGGAACCAGAATGCACACCTGACTCAATTAGAAAGCGACTTGCTACACCTTGAAACTGTACATAACACCTCGCCCTCCGAGCATACGGCCCTTGCTCTCTGAAATAGACAACTAGAATATAACGCTCTCGCTCGGGAGAAAGCTCAAGCTAGAATCCTCCATACACGCCACAGAGTGTATGAACTAGGTGAACGAGCCGGTAAGATGCTGGCGTGGTTGGAACGTCGGGATCAGGCGGCCAGGTGGGTCCCGGAACTCTTACTCGAGGATGGGAGGCCAGTCACAGATCCACAGGAGGTGGCGAATGCATTTGCAGACCACCTGGAGACGATATATTCTTCAAAAACTACCACCTCCACTAGCGACTCCCGTCAGCTTTTGGAAGAAATGACTCTTCCCACAATCTCAGACAGCGACAGAGAGGCTTTAGATGCTGACATAACCACAGAAGAAATTTGTAAAGCTATATTTGCTATCAACTCCGGGAAAGCAATGGGGCCCAATGGGATCCCAATTGAATTCCTCAAGGGCATGGCAACCAAAATAGCTCCACACCTTAAAAATATGTATTACGAAAGCCTGGAGCAGGGTGTCCTTCCCCTGGATCAAAGGCTGGCATCTATTGTCGTTATACGTAAACCCGGTAAGCCAGCGACAAATTGTAGCTCATATAGACCCATCTCTTTAATCAGCTCGGAGGCCAAGGTACTAGCTAAACTCCTTGCATCATGCTTGATTACAGTCCTTCCTTCCTTGGTTCATGATGACCAATCCGGTTTTCTACCAAGCCGTAACACGGCCCTAAATTTTCGTCGAGTCCACAACGTCCTGAGCCGACAACCATATTTGCAAGAAGAAGCGGTTATACTGTTATTAGACGCCGCACTGGCGTTTGATTCAATAGTGGCCCTATCTATTTGAGGTCCTGACGAGGTTCGGCTTCGGTCCTCGTTTTCGACAATGGGTGGCACTGTTATATACCGCTCTACTGGCCCAAATTCGAGTAAACAACCGTACATCGCGTGCGTTTGCTTTGCAGAGGGGGACTAGACAGGGGTGCCCCCCTGTCCCTCCTCCTGTTTGCATTGACTCTGGAGCCACTTGCGCACTGGATCTGGCGTGATGTTTCCATACGTGGCATGCGATGGAGTGAGGATATAGTGGATAAAATATCGCTGTATGCGGACGATATTTTGATTTATCTGGCATCCCCACGAGCCACAATTAACAGGCTATTTAATGTCATCACCAACTTTGGTAAATATGCAGGATATACTATTAACTGGTCAAAGTCGGTATTGTATGTCCTACATGGCCCCTCACCCAAATTACCGCGTGGATATGAAATTGATGTAAGTACTGAAGGTTTTAAATACTTAGGGATTTATATTACTTCTGACCCCAAAAAATTCTACGATCGAAATCTTTCTGGCCCCCTCTGACGACTGCAAGACGATGCCCAACATTGGAGAACACTGCCCTTGTCCCTTCTGGGAAGAGCGGCCTTATTTAAAATGCTTGCACTTCCTAGATTTTTATATGTCCTCCAGAACTGCCCATTCCCCATTGCCGATACATACTTCACCGCTATAGAGGGAGAGCTCCGGACTCTGTTGTGGGATGGCAAGGCACCTCGCATTGCCGTCCGCAAGCTGACGAAGGGGTGGTACGATGGGGGAATCGCTCTTCCTGACCTCCGCTTGTACTACTGGGCCACACAGCTGGTGGCCACGAACCACTGGATTCACGGTTCCCCGTTGAATCTGGCCTTTCACTTAGAGAAGTACCAGACGGGGAGGGAGGGCTATATGGGCGCCCTCTATAGTAAGGTCCGGAAGGGCCGGTACCTTAGACCCATGTCGCAAACAGTGGCCCTCTGACACCAAGCAACTAAACGTTTAGGTTGGGCAGATAAATTCACGAAATCCACGCCGCTCTGGTCCACGCAGGAATTAGGGCTACTCTGCCACCACGTGGGCTTCGATAAATGGGACATTATCGGTATAACAAATATTGGTGACTTGATACACAGGGGCAAACTCCTCACCTTTAAAGAGCTGCAAACTAAACACAACCTTGCTTCAGGAGAAATGTTTTGATATTTGCAAATTCGGCATGCCCTTCAGACTAATATCCCTGATTTGTCCTCCATACCAGACTCTTCTCCTTTAGAGGACCGCCTACTTTCAGAGCCGCTCCTGGCGAAGGCGGTGTCCTGTACATATCGCAAGCTCTGTAATAATTTGCCTGATTCCTTCCAGACTCTCCGGAACCAATGGCAGGTAGACATAGGACCCATAAACGATGAAGATTGGCAAACGGCATTAATGTCCCCTAGGGAGACGGCGATAAATCATCGCTTTCGTCTTATCCAACTAAAAATCTTACATCGCTCCTATCTCTCGGGGGTACTTCTCGCTAAGATAGGCTGCAGGACAGACGCACTATGTCTCAGAGGATGTGGCCAGGATGGCACTTTTTACCATGTCCTCTGGAACTGCCCCGCGATACGCCCCCTATGGGACAACGCAACCAAAAAAATGAGGGACACGTTAGGAAAACAAATCAATTTGACGCCAGGGTTGGGGATCCTGAACATATGGGAGGCCACGGATCTGACTGAAATAGAACAACAGTGGGTGGCACTGGGGTACTTATTAGTAAAGAGAGCTATTGCAATGTCCTGGGGTTCCACCACACGGCCCTTAACGGTTGGCTGGATGGCGGAAATGGACCGCTGCATGATAGCAGAGAAAGAGGTCTATGAAATGCGAGGTTGCCCTAAGAAATGGGATCGGAAATGGAAGGGTTGGAACTCGTTCAGGGGCGAGATTTGCACATCACCGACAGAAGATATGGCAATGCACAGAAGAGCAGAACAGTGAATTTCTTGTTGGCTAAGATATGTAACAGGTGCGTGTTAATGTACTGTACCCTCTAATTGATATGTATATGATCTGCAATAATGACTTGACTTGATTTAATAAAACGTTTTACAAAAAAAAGATTGCTCTGGGCTGCAAGATTACACCCCTTAACATTAACAGCCCAGATATGCTGGGGATCTGTATAGAGGGCCCCTCAGGTAAACCCATTGAGTTATATAATATATATGTGAGAGGACCCGGGGGGCAGATCCTCTGCTACACTTTCGCAATTGGAGGAGCTTCTAGACTAATAATAGCAGGCAATTTTAATATCACAGTCAAACCTCTTGATAAAGTTGATGTAAGCGACGAGTGAAGAAGATCGAAAATGGTCAGTTCCTGCTTTAAACCTGCCCCTAGTTAAGAATTGGTGCTCCAAGTAAACGCCCTACACCTAGAGTACTGGCTAGGGGCAGCGAACGGAAGAACAACATTAGAAGACTTGGTGCATACAATTTCAACAGGGTAAATAGTACATCCCGTATTGATTATATTTAATTAGATCTGAGGCTCTGGAGGAGTGTCATTGATATGGCTGTGGGTGACACAACTGATAGTGACCACAACCCACTGTGTTTAAGTATGATACCAGTGTGGGTTGGTTTCACTAAAGAGACCCCAATTCAGAATATACTGACTGAAGTTCTTCCATCCAATGATAGACGCAGATTAAAATGGCGAAAGGTAATTTTATGTGAAGACAAGCTCCTAGGCATGCAGCAGGATTTGATGGTAGGCACTCAAGAACTACAGCCCTTTCTCAAAAGCCCAGGAAGCCATGTTGATACCGTCCACTCTCGTTTCCTTGAGCAAATAGGCTCTTACTTCATCGCACCAGGGCATAGTCCAAGGGCTAGAGAACCAAAAGGGGGCTCAGAATCCTGGTATAATAAGGAATGCAAAACCCAGCCATTAAACCTAGCCATGGCTATAAAATCCAAAGATAGTGCCCAAATCAGAGCCTCCAGAAGGAGCTATAAGGCAGCCCTCCAACATGCAAAGAAGGAGTGGGACGAATCTCATTGGCAGCTACTTAATGAAGCTTGTGCCGCCAAAGATTCTAAGACATTCTGGTCTTTGTTCGTCTGGGGTAACGAAGCAGGGGCACATCCTCTCCCAAACCATATTGCTGCTAAAGCTTTGTATGACCATTTTAAAAGGCTCTATTCAGACGCTGATGCTTCGGGGGATGTTCCTTGCCCTGTCCAGTCTTTGGGTAATGATTTTTTTCCCTTAGCGAAATCAAGGATTCAATTGGACGAATAGTACAGGCTAAAGCCCCAGGCCCAGATGGTATTCCGAAGGGACCATTTGTTATCTGACATTTCCAACTGGGCTCGCTACATACTACTTCTTTCAAATGCTGTAGCTAGCGGTGCTCCAGTTCCAGGGTCCTGGCAGGGGGCGGAGGTGGTCCCAATAAACAAAAAAGGGGGCAGAGGTCAGCCCTGCAACTATAGACTTATTAGCCTGATTGATGTGCTGCAAAACGTTTTTAGCCGAGCCCTCTTACCAAAGATCCAGAGATGGGCTGATGAAAATGCAATCTTATCATCATACCAAGCAGGCTTTAAAGAAAAGACAGGGACTATTGACCAGGTATTTCGCCTCTTGCTTCTCTATTGGAAAGTTGTAGATATTGGCCAGGGCAGTCTGTACTTAGCTTTTATTGACCTGAAGACTGCTTTCGATCTAGTTCCTAGACAGAAGCTATGGCAAGTGCTTAAAGACATGGGAATCCCACCCCCAATCCTTAACCTGGTCATTCGATTACATGAAAATAACTTTCCCTGGATAAGATGGGGCATGCAGGGGCAACTTACAGATCGCATCCCAGTTAGTAGGGGAGTCCGCCAGTGTTGTGTGTTGGCACCTACTCTCTTCTCCCTTTATATGAATGAGGTGGTTAGCTTTCTATCACAAGAGCCCGCCGATGCTCCATCTTTAGGCGGGGAAAAGGTAGTGACCCTTTTGTTTGCAGATGACACCTTTTTGGTGTCAAAAACCCCGGCGGGGTTACAGTTATTACTAAACAGATTCAAACTTTTTTGCGACACTCGGGGTCTGGAAATAAATACTTCAAAAAACAAATTTATGATTTTTAATCCTCATAAATCATATAAAGGTAGGCCAACATTAGGAGGGACCCCCTGGAAAGAGTAAGCACCTTCGATTACTTAGGTGTCAACCTTTCGAGAAAATGACCTGGAAGCCCCATGTAACGAAAATGGTACTGAACCACAAGCGTATAACAGGGGCTTTGGGGAAAGAACACTGTTCCTCTTACAGCAGACCAGTTGCAGCTGGCCTGCAGGTCTACCATTTAAAAGCTGTTACCTCTGCCCTGTACGGGTCTGAGCTCTGGGGCTTTGACAAGATAACTGACCTCTCCAGATCGGAGCACACATTTCTAAGCAATCTAGTGATGCTGCCTCAAAGCACCCCACTTTACCCTTTAATGTTAGATATGGGATGACGCCCCATCAGTGATATAGCAAAGCTTCGGCCTTTGTTATTCTGGCCCAGAATCCGGAGGACTCCGGAGCTATTGCCATATGCAGAAGCCCTGGCGGAGGTCATCCGTATAAACACCTCCAACAAGATTGGGTGGCTAAGTAACTTAAGGAGGCTAGTGTTTGATATAGGGCTACAGGAAGCTTGGGAAAAACCTGATTCACCCCTACTCCAAAAAGATATAGTAAAGAGGCCCTATTGGGAATGGGTCATACAAATAGATTCTAGTAGGACTAATTGGGGGACACTTACTACAGAATTCCTACTGCATAAGCAGATTCGTTTCCTGGAACCCAATCTTGATCTAATTCAAGTAACCCATGACAGGAAACTTTATATTCAATTTAGGCATGGCACCCTCCTTGTGAATGAGCTAGTAGCCAAGTGGCATACTAAAGTTCCAAGCCTAAGTAACTGCCCTGGAAGCAAGGCTCCCGTGGAGTCCGTAGCCCACGTGTAGTTCGCTTGTCCAGCTTACGCGTGACCTAGATTAAAATGGATCGAACCAATCTGTCAGCAAATAGGCACATGGAACTACTGGGATGTCTTGCGAATTCTGAAATCGGACTCTAGACCGGTCTTTGCCTATGCAGTTGCCAAGTACTTCGGCCACATGTGGGGCATAAGGAAAAAGATGCAAGAAAGAACCCTAGAACGATGTGGGCTGGCTATTAGCACCTAACTGGTCCCTGTTTCCAAGTATTTTTTGGCCATGGTAATTTGACTATAAATGCTCGAGACGTAATGCATTTTAGAGATGTTATTCAAGTACTGGATTGATTGCAGGAAAGCTGATCTCTATATACCTGTAATTAAGTAATGAGGTTTTATTGTGTAAATAGCAGCAATGTGATTTATGGCCATTTTTATCCTTTTGTATATATGAACCTCTTACTCTGTAGTGAATTTTAACTTTTATGGAATTTTGAATGGTACAGGCATGATTATCACAAATTTGTTATTACTTATCTGAAAGAATGCATTTTTAAGATGATTCGCTTGTCTTTTAAATGTGTGTATGTGAAAACTTTTAATATAAACAAACGACAATGTCTCAACTGGTATTATTGAGAAGATTTGTTATCAAGCATGCACAGAACATTGCAAAAAGGAAGGTAGGGACACTCATAGTTCGTTTAAATGTGCCCAAGGCATCATATATTTGGAGGAGTGCAAGACATTTGCAAAAATAAGGAAACAAGGGTTTTTAGAGAAATTGGGAACAGTTGTATCAGCACTGCAAGCAATTAATACACAAGTAACCCGAAAACTTTGTGCACGCAAGTGCTCGTGACACTCAAAGGTGGACGGCGCAGGTGACAAGTGAAAAAACAGCGACGGCGCAAGGTGGAGAAGTGACAAATATATACAAATGGATTTATGGTTCACAGTTAGTCACATGAATTTTTAACACGTATTCTAAAGCTTTTTCGTGGACCATAGTAAAAGGTGCCGGACGTTGCGCTGGTATGTCGACGGCGTTTCGATCCTAGCGATTTAGGATCATCATCAGGACCGAGTTACAGAATGAAGGTGCTGTACAAGAGAGGGAGAGAGGAAAGTGAGAACTGGGAATGGGGAGGGGAAGACGGGGTAGGGGGTGGTTAAGGGGAGCGGTAGATATATACCTGAATGATTGGGTGGGAAGAGGAGGTGGAGGAGGAGGGTCACGGCGGGTCAATCAGGCTTGAACCCACGGCAAGAAAGGAGCTGCGAAAGAAAGAAGGCCCGCCAGTGAGTAAATGGCTGGGAAGTGGCGCAGGTATGTAGAGGTGTGTCTAGAAGCGCACTCACCGAGATAATATTATGATCTGGTGAGACGTGGAGCAGAGGTGAGGCCAGGGCGGACCCCGTAGGCCTTGAAGGCAGAATCCTACTGAGCAGGAATCCACAGTGAGGATCGGTCGAATAACGAATGTAGACCGTGTCTCAGTTGAGTGGTGAACAGCGCGTCCAGTTCAGTTGGGATCCGGAGGCGGCGAGGGCTGAAAATCAAGGGGCCTATCTGATTAACAGGATGGAAGGGGGCCAAGTGTCATGTGGGGCGATGAGGAGGAAGGTGGGTCCAAACTTACTGATTCCGGAGGGTGAATGTCCGAGGTCTGCGGTTAGGCTGGCAACCTGGGTCGGATCCCCGATCCTCAGGTGGCTGTTCGAAGGAGCAGCTGGCGAGGGACGGTCTGTGAGTCAAGACGGGGGAAAAAGGGCCGGCGTCAGTCAAGCAGGGGCCTGGTCGGGGGAGCGGAGAATGTCAGGGCGCCGAGCTGGACTCACCGCAATGTGGTTGAAGCAGCCGGGGCCCACGATGAGGCTGAAATCTTGTGTGCTATGCCTGGGTCGGAGCCCTGATCCACAGGCAGCTGTCACGGAGTGATCGGCAATGTTGCAATCCGAGAGGCAGTGGCCGAGTCGGAGAGAATGAGGCGGAAGTGGCGCATTAGAAAATGCGCACATACGTCACCAGCAGGGCCAGCAGGCGGGTAATCAGCTGACGGGAGGACATATAGAAGCCATGTATGAAGGCAGTGTGGGGGAGAGGGGGAGGGAGAGAATTACGAGGGAGCAGTGAGAGAAGAAGACATTTGGAGCAGTACAACAATTAATCAATATTGTTTATACAAGAAATTCAGGAAATAGCCTTAATTCCATGTAGGAGCAAATAATTAACAAGAGTACAGGTGTGTATAAATAAATGATTAGTTAAGGCATGATAGGTGGGCCATATTGATAGCCCTGTGGTCGAAAGGAAAATGTTACATAGAAGCGACAGACCCATACAAGCCAGCTGATGGAGTCGTGGCTGAGAAATGAAGGCCAGAATCAGAAACTTTTAAGGCATGTATGCGGAAATAAAGTTAAATGCATAGTGCTCCATAAGAAAAGCAGCTGCCATTGTCCTGTGTGGGCTCACTGCAAATACAAAAAGCAGTCGCCATTGTCCCTATTAGTCAATAAACAAAATAGTGCTCACCGACTTATAACGCAGACCATGTAACAAGCCAAGTAAAAGGTCCAATCGTTATGGGAGGTAACAAATGAAGACAAGGCGGTACCAAGGAGGGACTAACAAGCCTATTTACGAATCAGAAGCCAGACAATGACACAAGCCAATGACAAATATTGGCAGAGAGTGGGTGGGGCTTCCAGTGCATACTCCAATACAGCATGCCTCGCAGAGCGAGCAGCGCATGTGCCCTGCCTCTCGGCTCGACCCAAATAGGGGTGATCTGGGTAAAAAGGATAACTTTCTCACAGCAACAAATCAAATGGCTTGGTTTTAGAATTGTGTTTACATCTAGCATTCAAAAGTTAAAATGCAAATGCAATATTAGCGTTTTAATATAACGCTTTGCTTCTTTCTGCTGAGCATGTTGATAAGTGTTTTCTGTTGTGCCAGATAAGAGAAGCTAGTTCTAAAGAGATAATATGATATGCCTAGCACCCTGCAATCTGGTTCTGCAGATGGCGATTTAGCCACTAGAGCATAACTACATTACAAAGGCTGTTACAAAACAAGACTTTATTTTGAATTTATGTATTTGTAATATTTAATTGTGTCCCCATTCACAATGCTTTGAGCATTTGAAATGGTACGAAATGGGAGCAGTCTCAATGTGCAGAACATCCTCTTCGTTGCTTTTTAGGTTAAGTGAGGTAGTGATTTGGGGCATTAATGTTCCAAATCCGCCAGCAGTAACGGGTGAAATGAACTTCTGTTGTAAGCAGATGTCACTGAGAACCTCTCCGGCCTGAATAAACCACACTGTAGTGCTTGCATTGGAGCCTGAGCATTTCCTAGATGGGCTGGCAATTTTATGGGCCAATTGACCATGTTCTTTTAAAGAAATCTGAGCTGGTATTAAAGTGTCTGGTCTAGTCCAAAACGAGCTAATTTATTGTTGTAATGAAACCTTGTTGATTAAATGGCGAGATATATTCCAGTCCCATTTAGAAACATACAACTGGTAATGAGAAAAAGCATGTTTATAATGTAAAGACTTCCAAAATGTAAAAATATTTTTTTCCTTAAAGATAATGCTTAAGTCTGCTACTTCACAATCCAGCTAATGGACAAAAACGCAGGAATGCAAGGCAATAAAACATAAGGGAGAAAGGCTACGGGCATCGTGACACTGTACTGTACCCCATAAACCAGCAATACGCCCCATTTAATAGCACCATTAGTAACCGTAGAGCCAATCACAGGGTTGTACAATGGTACACCAGCATGGGGAGCCCGACTCTACTAAAGTACACTTGAGGCGTCAGCCGTCCCTCCCTTGATACATTTCCACCGAAGTAACGAATCACAATTCACAAATGTGGGAAGCTTTTTGTCCAGGTCTATTTTCATCCCACCCTTAACCATTCTAGTACCTGCGACTTGCAGAGAAGCATGTTCACTGTTCACGTTTAAGATCTGCATGCCTACTTAAAAATGGCGTTACCTACTTTTCTTTGTAAACCTGAATGAGCTTGAAGGCGATGTTTGATCATGTATGGCTATTTACAGGACGCCAGTCAATGGGTCTTCCTAATTTCGAGGCTGGCTAAGGTAGAAAGAGGCAATTCACTTGTGTTCCACTCCACGTAGTATGTTTTATTTCCTGGCCTGTCCTCGGCCTCTGCTAGCTGACGGCCTTGACTGCAGTGATTAGTTCGAGCATGTATGACATTGAAGCCTGGTCTAATAATGTTGAGTGAAGTGCAGTCAGCGCCAGGCCTGTGCATTAATGCCCGCTGCTCTTTTGTAAATGAAAAATCCAGGGGCCCTGAGCAGTGCGGGTGTTGAGAGTGCGCTGTGCTGTGAACACCAATTACATAAAAGATGAAATGTTTTGAATTACAAGATTGGATTGCTTTTCCACTAATTTCCTCTCTTGAGTCTCTTGGCCAAGACTTGGGGTCGATTCAGATTTTCATTGGCGTGGAAAGAACCACGAGACACCCGAGCTTCGGGCACTATGTAAAATATTTCAGCAACAGATCCTAGCAACAAAGGCGCTTTATTAATTCATGTAGCCTGTGACAGAGAGGAAGATTGGATTCTGCGGTTCGCCATCGGAAAGATGTTCTCTTTCAAGATACGTGTGTTTCCATCTGCTAAGCCACATGTTCAGTAAGATGATTATTTGCCTTCGACAGTGTATATTCCATTTATAAGCTTTGCTTTCTGGATTCTCCTGCCCTTGGCTTGCAAGTTTAAATGCCAAAACAACGCTTACATGTTTCTGTGAGGCAAATGCGAGATATTGCGACTGGATGAAACCACATCCTGTGCAAACAGAAGAGTGATAATTGAATTTAACATCGAGCCTGCGAGTCCGGATCACCCGGGGCTGTATTGACAGCAGGGATGAAAGGGCAGAATTCACACAAAGTCTGATTGACTCAGGCACCAAAGTGCACTCGGCTGTGAAGATTGTCGCTTTGACTAGAAGACAAAAAAAATCATAAAAGAGCCATTTTGACTGGTACTTTTTGAAGAGGCACGAGTACATTTGACATGGAATGGGCTTGCATGTGACACTGGCCAAGAAGCCTGTAGTGCAGAACATGTAACAGGAAACGCACCTTGAAGAGAGAGGGCATTATGGATGGCTGCTTAGGACATGTGTAACAATTCGTTACGTTTGACATAAATGTTGTCCTTTTTCTGTTGCTGCGAAGCTAGTATTGTAGCATGGAATGAGCAAGTTAGGAAATCGGAAGGAAACCACTTACAAATTGGAATGGTTGTACTTAGTTATCGGTTGGTTATCCTCAGGGCTTTAAGTGGGGAAAAAAACCTGGGGGTGCTCTAAAAGGGGCGTGGCAAATCTCTTCAAGGGGTGTGGCCTATCCGAGTAGGGGCGTGGTCTAAATCAAGATAACTAGCATTGTGTGCTTAAGAAAATCATGAAGTCGCATCCAGCAAAGGATAATAAAATAGGCAAAAAGGTATATTTATTAAGTATAAGCCATAAAAATACCAAACACTTTAAAAAACATGTAAAAATTATTTACATTACTTAGAAAGCTATTGCAGGGTTCCCCAAACCCTTGAAGATATTCACTGTGTCTATTTTGCTGGGGTTTCTCGGCGGAGTCAGAGGTGTGGCAGAAAGAGCAAAATATCCCAATTTTTAGTATTTGTTTCCCATTTCACTAACCGGTTACAGCTTATTACATTATTTAATTTAACCAATGGATACACATGTTTATTTAAGGTTTAATATGAGTTCTTGACATTAAAATACATTCACAAAGTGGGATACGTTTCCAATCACAGAATGTCCCAAATATCCTTAAAAGTGGAATCGCAAACCATTCGTCTCCCAGCCATGGAGTTTCTGTCATCAGCACTTCCCCACCCTTTTTCCACAAGAGCAGTTCAAACATGAATGGCAAAATATCCTAGTTTGCAAATGTTTTCCACATAATTATGGCTCTGCCATATTTGCCACATAATACTGCTGTATAATCTGACGATTTTAACTAATAAATTGTTTATAGCTCAAACGGATCAAAAGTTACAAAAAAATGTGACTTGTGTTGCTGCAAAGTAGATGGCCCATTGCAAAGGTTGACTGGTCAACTTTCTCACTGCTGCACTTGTATGTTCCACTGGTACTAATAAGGAAAAATCTTTGCGGATACTGTTAGCATGTTTAAAAATGTCAAAATAATAAAGTATCAGAAAATTTGCAGCGCCACTAATAGCAGTATAGGGTGTCAGAGCACTTTTACATCACGTATGATTGCTTATCTCAGTGTAGTATATGTGTGTAAATCACTGTATAGGAAATGTTACATAAGACAAAGGACTATAAGGTGTAGGAGTCACATGACAACCATACTAGTAGGCAGCATAGTTTAATAGTGATTGGTCTGGAGAAACACAAACTCAGAATTTAAAACGTAATACCATGGTTGGGGGTTCTCTTTAATAATCAGAATTGATTTCTACCCAAATGAACTCTTTTTGCAACATTAGGATAATCAAAGACTGTGGAAAAAACATAATGCTCTAATTTATACCTTGCAGTTTGCATGCAGCTCTTACATGACAGTTAATAGCTCACTGTTCTATGTTAGGATTTTAACTTATTAACTGCAAGTAACAATAGGGTCTCTCTGACAAAAGCAGTAACCCACTGACCTATTTACATTATGTGCACTTTCTGATCTGCATGGTACATGTTCTTAGCAGTGGGCACATTAATCCTCTGCGCTTCCTTTCCATGAGTCAAAACGTCCACTAGACAAAACACCATCTCTCTCTACTAAGAACATTAATCCCTGGAGTTATCATGACATTTTTATTGTTGCCAACAATTGTTGGAGGCCAGGAAGGAGACAGCAAGTGCTTTTAAAACCATATTATACTTGCAAACAGGACGCCCCCACCTGAGGTCAGTGCCACCCGCGGTCCGTGCAGGTAACAGCGGTGGGGCCGGGTAAGGGGGGGTTTCGAGGGACGATGGTGAAGGAAAATTAATTATTTAATTTTCCCTCGGCATCGTCCCTTGAAATCCCACCTTACCCGGCCCCTCTGCCCCACTGCTGTTAGCTGCACGGATTGCGGGTGGTCAGCGCCTGGTGCGGTCGCACTGCCCTAGAGCCACCCTGCTCAAGGGTCCTTTGACCTCAGTGACAGAGTCACTGTCACTCTATGGTGTGCTGCTTCATAGGCCTGCCTGCAAGACTGGAGGTGAACTTCAGAATAAATTGTGGCGGACAGGCCTTCAAGGTTAACCCACACATGCCACTGCTAGGGTCCACCTGCTGGTGCTAAGACACCAGGGCTTTTAAGATCTTGCGGGGCCTTCTAAGGTCTAGCATGGGAATGTGCTCCCTCAGCGGGAGTGGTCTGGTGGACTGGTCATGAAGGCTGAACCTGGTTCCCCAGTTCCGAATTCCGCAGCTCTGACCATAGTGCCACATCCTCTCCCCACTGAACACCATACTGCCCAACTGAGAGAAACTTGCACTGCACTGACCCGCTATAAACACCTGGATGTGACTCAATTCAAATTACGCACTAGACAAGAGCAATATGCTGCCTAAAAAAAAAAATGAACAACTTCCTAGAAAAAGCAAACACTCCTAGAGAATGCAAGATTAAGTAAAGCACATGAAATGTAAGCAGGAACAACATGGTTACCTTTTTCTTTTTACACTCATCATTCAGAAATTAGTGAGTGCTTTTGCCCGAAAAGGTAAGGCCATGACTACAGGGCCCAGAAGGGACCCGTTTCAATGCCCATTGCTTATATCCTTATAAAACGTAAGCAAGATGGTTTAAAAAGACCACAATCGTGAACACACAGCCGCTGTACACATTTTGTTTTCCAATTCACCCATCAAGTAGGTATTTCAGTACCTCCAGGAAAAGTGCACTTTCCCACCAAGGGAAAACAATGTTGTTCAAAGAGAGACGAGAAAACAAAGTAGCGCTTCACTGGCAAACACTGTAAAGTGGCGCTAATGTGTTTAGGTGTGAATAAATCAACCTGGCCACCTTGCAACCACTCTGTCTTGCTTTAGCTAGTTACTTTTCATATTTTGAATGTTTTAGTTCTCTCCACCCCGAGGCTGCATTTAGAAATTGAAAAAAGTCAGAAAAAGAGGACGTTTCCAGCAAAAGTGTTTTTCTTTTTTGGATCCATTTCACAGGGGAGCAAATAAACGAAAGCAGGAAAGAGAAAGTGATACCTGTTTCTAAAAGTCTCGGTTTTCACCATCGCACGCTGGCACCACTACGTCATGCCGTCGTGCCGTGGACGTCATGCCGTGACCTCCACTACTCAGTGAGGAAACTGAGCTCTCAATGCAGTCCATAAAAAAAAAAAAAAAAAAGAAAGGACTACCTTTGCAAGCCGCGAAAATAGAGCCCGATAGAGACCCGTTTCGAGGGCCTCAAAAAAAAACTGCCGGTGCTCAGACCCGGACAGACCCGGCCCACTTAAAGCCCTGGTTATCATATTGATTAACGTATTTATGTGATATTATCACCGGTTCTGTTATCTTGTTCACAATGAAAACACCAAGCATAGCCGAGCGAATGGCTCCTTTGCATGGGGCGCAACCCCTTGCGAATAAGCTATGTGTGCCTTTGCTGAGAGACAGATACCACGTTGTTAAAGAGGTTACCTGAAACTGGCATTGTGCATGTTATGGGCAATAAGGGATCGCCACTACTTCTGGGCCACAAGCACTCTGGGGCTAATTTACAAGCCCCGTGAGCCACTTTTGCGTCACTTTTCCCATGTTAAAAATGACGCATAAGTGGCGCAAGGGCCTTGTAAATCTGCCCCTCTCTGTCTAATGGAAGCTCCTCTCTGTAAGACCACGCTATCACCATTCTTTTAGAGACTTCAACAACAGACAAGTGTGTCTTTATGAACCAAAAACAGCTTCCTTGATTGGCTTTTTTAATGTGCGTGTCAATAACAGTAAATTAACCCTGATCTGAATCCATTATGGTTTGTCATTGTCATAGTTTTTGGAAAGCCGCTTTTTTATAAAGGAGTGAACTCGTGTGTCGACAATGTTATGGAGACAGTTTACAAACCATTCTGCTGCCATAAGCATATTTCTCTTTGTCGTATACCAACAAAAGAAGAGAATAGGTTGTGTGTTGCAGGGTAGCTCCTGAATTAACCATAATCATCAGAGACATGTGACTCACAAGGTTTCGAGTTACTGAAATAGTAAAAGGCTAATTTTTTCCCCACATAAAAATGACTCTCGCCTACAGGTAAAAAATTGATCCACGATGGCAGATCCTCCATGGCGAGCCTATTGGTACTTATGTTATTCCAGCTTCAGGAATAACATACCTAAAGTACCCCTGTAATGGGAGGCTTCTGCCAGGGCATCGGGAGCAGTTTAGATGTCTTTCTGCTCGCAATGACTATGGTGTAGATGACAGTCCGAAAAAGAAAAAATGAGAATGGAAATGGCTTCAAAGAGGTCTATTTAAATTGTGTGGTTCCTTGGATGTCATTTCCACCTTTTTCAGGTCTGCTCTAAAGGATCACCCCAAGGGGGGCAGTCCGCCCCGCTCTTACATGTGGCATAAGGTCTAACTATGCCACTGTGGCATGTTTGCTGTACAGTATATCATACATGCAAAGTTAGGAGGTTTGGAGAAAAATAAACTTTTCTCCTATTCTGCGCCCGCACTTTGCATTTCTTTAGGGCAGTGTACTCCTATGTTGGTCCTACAACGCGGGGTCCGTGCCAGGCTTCTAAGATAACTACATTTATCTAAATGGGGATCTACTACAAATCTGGCATGGATCTGGCCCTCCAGGACCGACTTTGCAGAACCCTGCTTTAGGGCTACTTTCCAGACGCCAAAACCTGGAAAGTAAATCACAAATCAAACAATTTGCTTCATATTGCATCACTTTTGGTGACTTTGTTCCAGTGCAACTTGTTGATAAATTTTCCCCTTTATGAGTTAGGAAAAGGAAAGGGTGGATTGGTCATCTGCACTTTGTTTAGCAGTTCTCCAGTTACTGCTTTCCTCTAAAGATCTAACGAGCTGTAAACCTGTCCAGAACACGTAGTCTGTCCTTGGCACTGTGAGAAAGTATATTATTATTTGGGGTAGATGGTAGTCCACCACACATAATAAAGCCACTTTTCTTGTTAGGTCCAGTAAAGGTTTCAATAATTTAAACCAGAGCTCAACCCCTAGTAGCCATGGCACAGATCAGACGGGCTTAACTGAAAAACATGTGTAAAGCATTTAGAAGTACCAAATCAGTTAAAAAATCAAAAAACAACACCATAAAATCTGACTCCAATTTATAAAATGAGAGGAAGATGCTCTGGATGAGGCAGGCGCTGACAGGTTGAGGGCTTTGAAGAACTGTAATGGGGCTATGTTGTCTTCATAGGAAATGTCATAAGAGAGTATTGGATGTCAGAGAGGGCTGTGAAAAAGAGGAGCCTAGAGCGTGATTATTACAAGATGTTGAGCAGAGGGGTAGGTTGTGGGGATAAAACAGGATTGGTGCTATCAATATGCTGTTCGATCTTTTATATATTTTTAATGAAGAAGAGTTTGATGGCCTTGGATATGGAGTGTAGCATTTGAAGGTCTGGCAGGGGGTTGATGCAATGCTTCTCTTAATGAGCATTCTGCTTTCTTTGCCTGCTTCATTGATGGTGGTTCCATCCCATCGTTTTTTGAGACCGAGGCCCACCTTATGCAAATCAGTAACAACCTTGCTCCTCATGGGAACAGTATTCCTCAAACTGCCATGTGATACCATCCATCCAGATGGGAACGCAAGCAAATTCAAAGGAGCAGGGTGTTTACTAATGTAAATAAGATGGGCCTTTCTCTAGAGTGGCACAGTGGACATAAATGATGGGTTGGAATGCTACCTGAGTGACTGCAAGGATTCCTCCCATCACATTTTGTGTGTTTCATGAAATAGTCTAAATGGTAAAGGACATGCACATGAGAGGGTCACTTGCTTGCTGTGCCATAGGAAGTAAGCTATACCTCTTGTTCCTATAAGGAGCAGGATCAGTACCAATTTTCGCAAGTTGGGGCTTTATCTAGAATGGCACAGGAGGAGAAAGGCAATGGGTTTGAACATTAGCCTGAGCAATTGCCAGAGCTTAGACTATCTGCAAGCATCCCTCCCAGTGCTTTTTGAGTGTTTTATGTATTCTTAAATACCCATTCATCCAGAACTGTCAAATATTTTTGCTGGTTTAAAGACTGAACATGGGAGTGAATCATGTTTGTATGAGGTATCCTAATATAATGGTTTTCCCACACTGTTAGGCTCCTATCCCGGAATATCCATGGCTTCAAAAGAGCACTAATGGCAGTATTTGCTATAAATGTTATTATTTGTATACCAGAGACATGGCTACAGGAAGAGCATATAATAGAAAGTTGTGCTCGGATACAATTACTAGCATGTGAGAATGTGTTGAGCTTCAGGTGAATTGCTAACTCGAATTTTGGTCAAGATTGCACAAGATGTGGGTAAAGTAGCAACAAGTTGTGCTTGGATCTTGGCCTACAAAGTTGAATTGTGTCTAAATACAGTAAACCTTTAGTTATCAATTTGAATAACGGTGTATATGTTGTCATTTGATCAAATAATTAGTGAATTGAATTTTGAAATATTTGAAAGTAATTTAAGATGCATTATGAATGTTTTTCTAAGTGTTATGGTCTTAATTTGAATTTCAAGCTAAACCTTAAAACTGTTGAAGCTATGCAATGGTGGCACACACAATGATAAAACTGACTGGTGTAGGTAAATACCAGGTTTCAGAATTCAGTGTGTTTTCCACTACTTGAAGAGTGGCATCTTGGGGAATGTTGGTGTGGAAAGCCTCAACATCTAAAGTCACCAGTAAGTGTATATTGCCAATTTAATTGGACTCTTCAATGAGATTTAGTACATCTCTGGTGTCTTTAGGAAAAGATGGAGGTTTAGCCACTGAAGGTTGGAGAAAGTGGTCACAAACTTTTTAAAGGGGTTCTAGGAGAGAGCCAATTCCAGATACTGTGGGTCTAACAGGAGGTGGAATTATCCCTTTGTGTATCTTCGGAAGTATGTAAAAGTAAAGTGTTCTGGGATGTGTGTTAATCATAAATTTGGATTTTAGTTATGTACCCTAGGGACTCTGCTTCCAGTACAAAAGAGCGGATCTTGGTCAAGAGACTTTCAGTGGGGTCTTGTGTTATAGGTAGGCAGTATCTGTGATCTGCCAATTGGTGGAGACACTCGTTGTACTCAGATGTGGACAAAATCACAAAGGCCCCACCTTTGTCAGCTGATTTTATGGTAATCAAAGGGTCTTTGGCAACAGATTTTACAGCGGACAGTTCTTGGTTGGACATGTTGGAAAAAAGGCAGTCTCGGGCAGGAACCTTTTGTGTCCTTAAGAACTGCCTTTTCAAATGTCAATATCTCATTTGGAGTCATGCCACCAGTGGGGGTGAATCTGGAAGGATTCCGTAACCCTGTGTCTATAGAATCAGGGGTGGGTTTATCCTGAAAAATGGCGCATAGCCTCATTTCTTGAAAAAATTGTGAAGCGCGCGATTAAGTCGAAACATCCTCTATAGGGGTTGGAACAAAGTGTAGGTCCTTTTATAAAACCTTATTCTCATCTTCAGTGAGTTGGAGATAAAGAGAACAAATAACTTGCAGACACATGAATATTATAGGTTGTTATGCTCCAAGTACAGCAATTTGAAACCAAAAATAAATTGGTAATTCAAAATAAGTGTTAGGATCAAATGTTGGTTGCTGTAGGTGCCAGTGATATACTGGAAATCTGGAGATTAGAGCTTCATCGGTTATGTAAAAGATGACCAACCATTACATGTGTAATATCCAAGGAAGCATAGAAATCCTTTTAAAGTTAAATCTATGGGACATTGGACAAAAATGTAGCCTTCCGGAAGGCTGCGCTAGTTCTGTTCTCAATGAAGACAATAAAAATTACAATCTGTTCCTTAAAGCTTTCCAGAGCTTCTGGCCCAGATAATCTGTCAGTGGAAAGATTCACTGCGCAGCGGACGTGCGCAGCGGGCGCGCCGCTGGCGCGCCTAAGGCAAGCCCGTCTGCGCCCGTCCGCGACTGGACCGCGCCCAGCGCCAGAACCCCTGGACCGCGCGCCCCCTGCTCCAGCCTCGAGGACCGACGCCGATACGATGCCACCACACTCCACGCCCTCAACCCCGGACGGACGCACAACTGCTTCAAGGCCGCCCCGAAACGCACCCATGGTCCTTTCAGCTGCCGGAACTGCAGCTACACCAGCCTCAGAGCCACCGAGGCGCCCGCCAAGAAGGACCTCAACCACCTCCGGTGCATCCTACTGAACACCCGCTCCGCACGCAAACACGCCGTCGAGCTCTGGGACCTGCTCGACACATCATCACCAGACGTCGCCTTCCTGACAGAGACCTGGATGAACGACTCCTCCGCCCCCGACATCGCCATAGCCATCCCAGACGGCTATAAGATCACCCGCAGAGACCGCGTCAACGCAGTAGGAGGAGGAATCGCCATCGTCCACAAGGACACCATCAGGGTCTCGACCAGCACCGACGACACTCTCAGCACCGCCGAACACATGCACTTCCAGATCCACACGGACCCCAACACCACCCTTAGAGGCACCCTTGTCTACAGACCCCCTGGGCCCCGACCACAGTTCAGCGACTCCATCGCCGACTTCATCAGCACGCACGCCCTGACCTCTACCGACTACATCCTCCTCGGAGACCTGAACTTTCACCTGGAGAACAACAACAACGACAGCAACTCCACCACCCTGATCGACAGCCTCGCCAACCTCGGCCTGAGCCAGCTCGTCACAACACCGACCCACTCCGCCGGCCACACTCTTGACCCCATCTTCTCCTCAAGCTCCCACGTCTCCTTCAGCCACACCACGGAACTCCTCTGGACCGACCACCGCTGCATCCATTTCACCTTCCAGAAACCCACCACACACCACCGCACCCAACAGATCCCACGCCGCTGCTGGAGCAAAGTCACCGAAGACCAACTCCGGGCAACCTCCGCTCTCAGCCCTCCCTCCGACCCATCCAACACCGACGACGCTGCCTGCAACCTCAGACGATGGATGGACGACTGCGCCAACACCCTCGCCCCGCTGAAAAAGCTCACCTACAGCGACACCACCAAAAGAGCCAGCTGGTTCACCTCGGAACTCCTAGCTTCCAAGCGTACCTGCCGGAAACTAGAGAAGAAATGGCACAGCGATAAGACACCGGACAACCACACAGCCCACAAAGACGCCATCCGTAACCACCACCACCTCATCAGGTCCGCCAAGAGAATCTCCTTCAAAGACCGCCTCGACAACAACGCACACAACAGGAAGGAGCTTTTCAACATCGTGAAGGAACTCTCCAATCCCAGCTCCAACACCAACGACATCCCGCCGTCGCAACCCCTGTGCGATTCCCTCGCCACCTTCTTTCACCGCAAGATCGCCGACATCCACGACAGCTTCAACACCCAGACAACCCCAACTAAGATCGATACACCAGACCCGCCACACACCATCGACCACGACCCCCTGCCAGCCTGGGCCAGCGTGAACATCGAGGACACCATCAAGACCATGAGCACAATACACTCCGGCTCCCCGTCAGACCCTTTCCCGCACCACATCTTCAACAAAGCCAGCAGCTCCATCGCACCCCACCTGTGCAACATCATCAACCTCTCCTTCGAGACCGCGACCTTCCCAGAGAGCTGAAACACGCAGAGATCAACGCCCTACTCCAAAAACCCAAGGCGGACCCGAGAGACCTCAAGAACTTCTGGCCCATCTCTCTGCTTCCGTTCCCAGCCAAGGTCATCGAGAAGATCGTCAACAAACAGCTAACCCGATACCTCGAAGAAAACAGCATCCTGGACCCATCCCAATCAGGGTTCCGCAGCAACCACAGCACTGAGACTGCCCTCATCGCCGCCACCGACGACATCAGGATCCTGCTGGACAATGGTGAGACCGCAGCCCTCATCCTGCTGGACCTCTCCGCCGCCTTCGACACTGTCTGCCACCGCACTCTACGCGCACGCCTCCACGACGCAGGGATCCGAGACAAGGCCCTGGAATGGACCACCTCCTTCCTCGACGGCAGAACCCAGAGAGTCCGCCTCCCACCTTTCCGATCCGAAGCCTCCGAGATCATCTGCGGCGTACCCCAGGGATCGTCCCTCAGCCCAACACTGTTCAACATCTACATGGCCCCGCTCGCACGCATCGCCAGACAACACGACCTCAACATTATCTCCTACGCCGACGACACTCAACTGATCCTCTCCCTCACCAAGGACCCCTTCGCCGCCAAAGCCAAACTCCATGACGGAATGAAGGCCGTCGCCGATTGGATGAAGATCAGCCGACTAAAGCTGAACACGGACAAAACGGAGGTCCTCATCCTCGGCTCCAACCCCTCAGCATGGGACGACTCCTGGTGGCCAACGACGCTGGGAGCAGCCCCGACACCCACCGACCACGCACGCAACCTGGGAGTCATCCTCGACTCAACGCTCTCCATGACCAAGCAAGTCAACACAGTCTCCTCCTCCTGCTTCAACACACTCCGCATGCTTCGCAAGATCTACAGGTGGATCCCGACAGACACAAGAAGAACAGTCACCCAGGCCCTCGTCAGTAGCAGACTAGACTATGGGAACGCCCTCTACGCGGGAGCCCCGGCCAAGCTCATCAAGCGACTGCAACGCATACAAAACGCCTCCGCACGACTGATCCTCGATGTACCACGCCACAGCCACATCACCCCACACTTGAGGAACCTGCACTGGCTCCCCGTCGACAGGAGGATCACCTTCAAACTCCTCACCCACGCACACAAGGCACTCCACAAAACTGGCCCAGCCTACCTCAACAGACGACTCTTCTTCTACGTCCCCAACCGCCAGCTCCGCTCCACCGACCTCTCCCTCGCCACCGTCCCCCGCATTCGAAGAACAACCACCGGCGGCAGATCCTTCTCACACCTCGCCGCCAAGACCTGGAACACCCTTCCACTAAGCCTACGAAAGACCCAAGACCTGCTGACCTTCAGGAGGCTACTCAAGACCTAGCTGTTCGACCAGTAGCAGCATCCCCCCCCCTTCCCTCCCCCCAGCGCCTTGAGACCCTCCCGGGTAAGTAGTGCGCTCTACAAATTCTGTGATTGATTGATTGATTGAAATCATAAAAGCCAACAATGGTTGGTGGGTAAAAATATGAACACCTATCTTTCCTTGGTCTATACAACTGGCTGTTTACCCGATAGATAGAAAAGAGCTGTGTAAAAAAGATTCATCATCTCTCAAACATCACTGTTTGATAAGATTAATCAATATGTGATTAAAAGTATATGCTCAATTATATTGCAAGCTTTAAAAGACTAGATAGAAAGCAGAAGGAGAAACAGCGGTTGTGGGGGCAGGACTACAGGCCCCAGCACCCATAGCAGAAGGCATGAAAGCTGGCAGCACATCAGCCTGCGCCCGGAGGCGCCTTTTTTACCAGCGTCATGTTCCCGATGCGCGGGAAGCGCCCGGGCGAAGACCGGGCCAAGAGGGGCCTGTCTGCGCCCGTCAGTGGTTGGCTGAGGCTGGGCTGGGCCCACCCTCTTGGTTTGATTCCTGCGATTCCTGCACCCTGGATAAGTCTGTCAGAGGGAATCCAGCACCGTAGAATGCTTAGTGAGTCTGAGTGAATCATTAAGCTAGTAAGTGATCCATTTCTGCTGTTACTTTATTAGGTGTCCTGGAGACTTAGCTCACAGAAGCAAAGCAGTCAAATGTAAGGCTGGTGGTACTAAACCTCCTACTGAGTCAAGTACCATTCCTAAGCCGACAGCCATAGACTCCTTTTTAGCACGCGTGGTGGACGCTTTAACAAAAGAGATAGATTTGACTGAGCGGCGCTTATCATTCAGTGTACTTGGGACAAATGGGGAAGGCGAATTTGAGGCCCCTGATGTGGAGCAAGACCTCTGGGTACCCAAGGATCAGGAGTGCCTGAGTAATGTGTCCATTGAGGGTCGGGAGGGTATCCCTGCCAATCAATCATTGAATACTCTTGGAGTGGTGGTACCCTTGTCACCACAATGGCAGACTCCCATGACTCTAGCCCTTCCAGCCCTTCCTCCCGCAGCAAAACGTAAAAGGAAGTCCCAGAATAATGTAACTATAAATGGGAGCCCTCCTGGCCCATCAGTTCTTCAGGAGGCCATTGATCACATTAATTATATGGACAAACCTTCTTGGAAACCGTTTTGGGACAAATTAACAGCTATTGTAAATGAATTACTATTGCCACGTAAAATGAAATTGAGTAAACTAGGGGGTGAAATGGAAACTGTTATCTCCTTTCGTAAAAAAATATCTAGTACACATATAAGAAGGGATAAGGATGTGCTACCTTTAAATACTAAGCTGCTTAATGCTGCTAAAATTTTGTCCCCTTCTGTGGGGGCAGTCGGCCAACCTGGTGTGAGCTCAGCCTCTAGTCAGACCCCGTTACATAATAAGGATGGCCAAGTGGTGGGGTCTATAAATACGACCCCTATACAGACACCTATTGTGATTCAAATCCATCCATCCCAAATAAATAAATATCCCTTTCACAAATATATTCATTTTCAAGCGCAAGCAACTATTAATCTCCCACCTGCATGTAGCCCTTATGTGGCAGTCCTGATTAATGTTGCCCAATTGAAAATTGGAGTCAAGGAGTCTGCAGTATGTTTAAAAAATAAAGTTGTACACTGGCTCGAGGAGAGTGAGATGGATTGGCCCCCTAACGAAAAACTTTGAGGGAGATTGTGTAGTTGTTAATTTTCAAAATCCTAGTATAGCCGAGATATCCATGCAAAGGCAGCACTTCAATCATTGGCTGATCTAAATATGGCCAGACTCCCACTGGGATTTAATTAACGTCACTTACAAAGCCTTAATCACCCCCATATTAGTACCGAAAATGCACAGACATCAAGGCCGCCCCAACCTTGTTCCCATGACCTAATTGTCAAATAAATATCAGGTACTAAGTACTTTAGAAGATAATGACTGACTCAGTGAATACAGTTTAGGTGATACTGTGAATTGCTGTAGAGAAGGTGTATCTAAGGGACAGGAGTGTAATTTGTCCCTTAATGCTGCTAACTGTAGGGGCATCGACCCGGCAGTGCTGCTATATGCTGAAGATGCAGTACTTTTAGCAAGAACACCAGTGGGCCTACAGAGACTGAGGCTAGTCAATAGTTTATTGTTGATTAATTAAAATCTTACAATATTAAAAAAGAATAAAAAGCATCATTAAAAAAATCAATTTAGCCATTATTTTAAAATCATGTAACTTTATTCAAAAGAATTATTACGTATTTACATTTATCAAGATTCGACAGAGATGATTACCTTACATGTTTCTACATTATATTAACTAAGGAAACAGTCATTCTAGGGCTCAAGGTGTGGTTGCGTAGCAGATGGCCATTTTAATTTCCATTGCCCTCATGAATTTTACAAATATACAATTCAGTACTCTATCAGATGATTTGAAGCATGCTATCGCTGCTTGTCTGCATGAGCGAATGACCCGCTGATTAAACGGTATCCTTAATAACCTCTGTCTTAGTTCCGATAAAGCCAAGCATATGCAAATTAAACGAATGAGGTTATCTTCACCATGTTCATACAGCCTACATGAAGTAGGTTTTGTTTGACGCAACCAGGGCATCGCATGCGCAAGCCCTGGATGTATTCCAACTCGTGCTCTTGTGAACCACCTTTTTTGTAGTGGGGACCATCCAGACTCTAAGTAGTACTGTGATTTCAGAGTTTTATATTAATTTATAACCATCCAGGCATGCGATCTAGGTGCAAATAAATCATTGTCCTTTAGCATTGAAGTTTTTTTCATTAAACAATTGATGTTTTTTTTAAAGTTGCTGGAGTCAGAGGCCTTTCCCATAAAGAATGAATATACAGATCTTCTATTGCCTCATTTAAGTATTTCCATGTTGGAGAATTTGGATTTGTTTGAACTTCATGCCAAAGAGCTTTGTCTAACTGATTTGAAATATTTGATTTTATTCTTTTCTAGATTTTGACATATGATCCTTTTCATGTAATGATCTGATTTACAGACCAAATTCTAATCTTATCTGAGCCAGCGAGGCATTGCATGGAAGGTTAAAAAGAGATCTAAATATTTTCGTGACAGTTGTATTTAATGTTACTGCATCTCTACCCCGCATCGCCTCGCTTCCGTACGAGATAGTTGGTAGAAGTTTTGAAGATATTATTTTTAGAAGTGGTTGATGGCTAGAGCTTCCCACTGACCTCTGTAATGAATGGAATGCCAAGAGTAAGGTGTTTCCTTTGCTTTGCAGATCCATCTTATGTTGCTTGAAGGAATCCTTTTCGTCAAGTATTACTCTGAGATATTTATATGTTTTAACCTGTTCCAGTTGCCGTGCTTGTAGTAACCACTTATATTTTTAATGAATCTTATTACTTACTTCCATCACTTTTTTTTCTTCCGTTTATTACCGTACCATTAAGTAACGACTAGTTTGATATTTTATTAATTAGTCGCTGCAGTCTGGCCTTTGTTTGGCTCAGCAAAATCACATCGTCAGCGTATAGGAGATTTGATATATATTTATCTCCTAACCTTGGAGAATATGCGTTAACTTCATCCAGCGCTTGAGTTAAATCAGCCAAAAAGAGATTAAATAAATATGGCGCAAGAACACAGCCTTGTTTCAGTCCCTGGGAGGTTTTGATTTACATTGACAAAAGGGAACCATCACCTATTTTCACTCTTATCCATGTGTCAGAGTATAACATTTGGATTGCTTTTAAGAGACAAGGCAGGATATGTAGTTTAACCAACTTTTGCCACAGAAGATGGCGCTGAACACAATCAAACGCATATTTGAAATCTACAAAACAAAGTTAGATTGGTTGTTTCCTTAATGTATATTTATCTATCATTACTGAGAGTGCTAAAATGTTGGATGACATGCCTGATTCTTGAACAAACCCAGATTGATTTAAAGGAATAATCTGCTTTTCTTCTGCCCAGTATAAAAGTTCTTTCTGATGTATCCTTGCAAAAAGTTTTGCTTCGGTATCCTGAAGCATGATAAGGCGATAGTTTTCTGGTTGTGACCACTCTCCCCCTTTATGTATAGGTGTTGTTATAGAGCCTTCTATGATTCAGGAATTCTTTCTGATTGCAGAACGTTATTAAAAACCTTTGACAGATACCATGCCCAAAAGGGTGCATCTGTTTTATACAGGGCTTGCGGGATACAATTCGGGCAAGGGGCCTCCTCTTTTCTACTGCTTTTGATTAGATTGCAAACTTGCACATCTGAGATTACAATTGCGTGTTCCTAGGATCTATTTGTTGCAACATGATGTTACTTTCTACTTCACAAATACGGTGTGGATTAATTTCAGTTGAATAATTAAAATACTTTTATTAAGAACCCTACCCAGGCCGATTCTGTTATGGTTGAAATTGTATTCTTCACTGGGGGCCAGTTCAAGTTATTAATCATTCTCCAAAGAGTCCTTGAAATTTTTTCTTTTCTCAAGAACAAAGCCTTAGCCCAGAGGGTTTGCTTTGTTTTTAACTTCTCTTCTCAGATTTTCCTCCTGTAGTCTTTAATTAATTTCTTGGCTTTAATTTGAAGCTCCTGGTTCCAGGAACCAGGAGCGCCTGGTTCCTAGATTGATGCAAAATTCTATTGCGATTTCTGTTCAGGATGCAACATAATGATGTTTTAATCCTGTTTAGATCCCGTATCTGAGTTTTAAGTTGCCGGTTAGTCAGTTTTGTTTCCGAAGGGAAGACACTTAATAACTTTTCTATAAATTCTATCCATTGGCACATCAGGGATCCTGACTCAATGGAAAAACAGTTCTTGACCAGGAGTGAAGTCATCAGGCTTACGGCATCTAGTGATCCTTCCGACCAGTATAATCTCCTATAGTTTGTTGTTTCTATCTCGTCCGGAAGGGATTCTATTTTTTCATGATATTTTTGTTGGCCTTGGATCTCGATCATTTGCTGGCCATGTTCACTTTCACTTGTTTTATGAATTTGAAATTAGGTTATTAGTTGAAATAAAGATGGAGTTGCTACTGTAAAATTAATTCTTCATTGCGAACCTGCAGCCTGGTATGTCCATGCAGGTGGATCATCGTTTTGGAACCTTCCGTTCAGTACCATTAAGCCGAGGGATTCAAGATCTTTTACTAGTTCCAAACCTTCTTAAACCATTGCCATCAAGGGTGCAGTATTGATTCAAGATAGACCAAACATAATCTTGTTGTATTATATTTTCTTCTCGAGTAAATGGCACAGCAAGTTCATATTAATACCCCCTGATATCATATTATCCAATGAGAATTCCTCTAGTATTAGTTCTGATAATATACTTGTTAATTTATGGGACATCAGCTTCCTTGACTTGATTCCGGGTGTATATAAATATTCATCAGAACGAGTGTATTCCGGGTGTTTTTGTGCCAGTTCCTTAATTTTACCATTGGGATGTTATTGTCGTCTCTTATCACCTGTTCACTTTATTATTTAAACCAATAGCTAGAAATGTTGCCAAGCCCCCATTGGATGACTGTATCTTCTTATTTTAATAGCTGGATTAAAGTAGCCAGCAAAGCCTTCCATCACAAATGGCTCAATTTCCCAGGTTTCTTGTAGTAGTATAATATGGAATTTTTGAAACAATGTATTCATATTTGTCGTATTTCTGATGTTGATGGCTGATGAATGCCTTTGGAGAATTCATGGCTTCCAAGAAAATGGTCATTATTAAATCCAAAACATTCACCATGGTCTATGGCCTAATGCGAAAGCTAACTTTCTTCATTGATAATACCCCAATAGTCTCGGTAAACTCCTTCTGCTATCTGGGGATCCTATTTGCGGTTAATGGCTCATTGACACAGCACATATTGAATATCAGAGCTAAAATTAGTAGGGTCTCTCAGGGGATTTTCAAGTTTTCCTCTAAACTGGGCAGCCAACCCATTAAGGAAATGGTTGCTAAATTTAAAGCTAAGGGAGTGATCACTGCCACTTATGGGGCAGGCCTTTTGGGCCATGTTAATGGATCCCCCTGCAAATAGTGGAAAATACATTTTTAAAATGCCTTTTATGCTTGCCGCCCTCTGCCTCAATTACTATTGTACATAAAAAGGTTGGCCTGCAATTTTTAGATGATTACCTTTTGGTGAGACCTTTGTTACCATGGGTGTCACTATGGGCAAAGGAAGAAACCAGCTTTACCTGAAATATTATCCTGGATTGTCTAGCCTTGGATAAGGTTTTAAGTATTCCTTAGCTTTCCTATATTAGTTCTCTTCTTGTTAGACTGCTTAATCTTTCAATCTGGTCAGATCGTACCCAGATTACATCACTAACCAAGAATAGGATCAAAGATACTTTCTTACAATATAGATTGGATAAACATGGGTTAGATGATGGAATAAAATCGTCAGTAGTTTTCTATAAGTCCTTGGACCAGGGGGAGGGGACCAATAATTATTTAATATATGTAACAAATATGCAGCATTGTTTTGTACTGGTAAGATTGAGATGTGGCATTGTGCATCATCTAGTTGCCTTTCCGAATATGTGGACTTGCCATCCAGATACGACCCTCTGCCCCTGTGACGGCCAAAGTAAACAAAGCACACTGCACTTTTTATTGTTCTGTAAATTGTATCAGAATTTTAGGTCTTTTTATTTGAAACCCATGTTTGTTGCCCAGAACATTAGATCTCATAAAGCTGCTATGAAATACTTGGTGACACTAAGTGACCCCTTTGTATGTTAGAATGCTGCCCTTTTCATAATAAATGCCTTTAAAATAAGGAAAACATATTGCAATAGTTAAGGAAATAGAGCACTATGTACTTTTTATTATTTTGTAGTTTTGTTTGGCTCTTAGTGGATTTACCTAAACTAATGATGGCTGCATAGAATATTAGATTATTTAATGCATGCATGAATTTCTAAGTGACCTTCTATAGGTTTTATTGCTGTAATAGGGCAGGGATTGTATATACTACTGTGTCTTTATGTACTGTATAGATTGGAGTTTTTTTAATGATGTGACGGGAATATTTTACTGTTTAGACTATGTATATGTATGTATTTCTTTTACTTATGCACTTTTATGACTGTATTTTTTCCAGCCGAATAAAGTTTTCTGAACTGACTAGATAGAAAGCCCTAATTTATTACCTGTGGAACAGGGAGGTTTTAATGAAGGCCATTCAACAATTGATCATTGCTCAGCAATTGACAGAACAAAGAGGAAATATGTGTTGTTGTTGCATTAACATCAAAGCAGTTTTGGTTTAGTTCTTGGCTAAAATTGACAGGAATGACTATCCCTATCTATAGGTTTATTGTCTGTGTTAGGAAAATTACATTGTTATAATTGGACATGGGTTGAATTAGATTCTGATGGCAACTTATTAGATAAAATCTCGTTGAATGTCAGTCTGAGACAAGGATGTGCGCTTAACCACACCTTAATTTAGTAAATCGGGTATATCTAATATCAGGACATCAGGAATATTGAAAATATAAAAATAATTTTAGTGTTGTTTTTAATATCGTTGTAAAACATATCGATGTGGAAAACATTGTTGCATGTAATATGTGTCAATTAGTATGTATTATATTGTATTGTGTTTTATCGTATCTGTTTATATTTGATTAGATTAGTGTTTTGAGTATTTTTTTGTTCTCAAATTGTCGAAATTTGTATATTTAGTTATATATATTCAAAACAGAAGAAGCTCTTTCCAGGCCACGGACCCGAGAGAGGTGGTGCGTATATCGGCAGAACACACCAGAAAGTAGACTCCAAGGAACAAAAGAAAAATATACTTGCAAACGCACTCTCACGACGTAGAGAAATTGGCAGCAATAAAGTTTTAATTAATTTTCCCATTATGCGTTTCAGCAGCCACGCAGCCTTGATTACATGAGAATACAACACCAATCGGGTGCTCAATAAAAGCTGTGTACTGAAAACATGCGTTGTGACCAATCTGGCAAAGCGAAAATACATTGTCAGCCATATTGGACTGTCTAGCGGTTCCACAGATCATATATCACCAGTCTAATAAGAGAAAATTAACACAAGGTATACAATCTGATCGTGTGTCATGCCAACAGGTAGAACAGTATTATCGAGTAACACACAGATCAACAAAGGGAAATAGAACACACACTTTCAGGTGGCATACCTAGAAATATCATCAGGAAAGAAAAACGATTAATTGACACATGATTCAGTCGATGTGCTACTGCATGTACTGATATCTCTTATCCCCAAGTGCCAAATCCTGAATGTTCTGTGTTATGTTATATTAGTTTGATTTATTACGTGCACGACTCACCCCCAAAGGGGTATCTCGGCGCGGGACCAAGAACAACGGGTGAAGGCAAAAGCACTCTTTAAAATAAGTAGGTCTTTAGCGCTTTTCTGAAGTGGAAGTGATTTTCACATAAGCGTAATTGCACTGGCAGTTTATTCCAAAAATGAGGGGCAAGGAAAGAGAATGATCTGCAGCCAGCCCTGGCCTTTCTGAACCTAGGAACTTAAAGCAAAGCTTTGTCACTTCATCTTAAGTCTCGGAGGGGTGTGAGGCAGACATTTAGCGGCTAAGTATGTGGGCCCTTGTCCATGGAGGGAATTGTGGGTTAGACAGCAGATCTTGAAAAATATTCTCTTTCTCACCAGAAGCCAGTGCAAGGACTGTAGAGAAGGAGCAGTTGCAGACCCAGGGGGGAGGTTACATAAGAGGCGTGCGGCGGTGTTCTGAACTACCTAAAGTTTTGAGAGCAGCTTCTCATTTATAGATGTCAAAAGTGAGTTGCCATAATCCAGACGACTGTTGTCCAGAAAACCTGGGAGAATTTCATGTAAAATGGCATTGTTGCAAGGATGATTGTTTTTGTGCAGGAAGGGACACTTTGCTGCACAAAAATAATCATTGATGGCATTTTCCTCTTTCTGTGCATACTGCAGCACGCATAGGAAGAGGAAAAAACGAAGTATTTTTCCTCGTTTGCACCATTCCTATGCCTCCTCTGGGGAAGACGTAAGATGGATTCTGACGCATTCCCAGCTTTACAAAACTTTGTAAATCTGGAAATGTCAGGTTCCATGGATGTTGCATGGGAACACCCACAGCAACACCCATGGAATGCCCCTTTCATGCAGAGTAATGCATGAAAGGGGCCCATGTCACGCAGGGTGACTTTGTGTCCTTGTGAATATGGGCATGCCCACTGCACCGCCAGAGCGTCAAAAAAAAGTGACGCACTGGCAGCGCAATCCCCTTGTAAATGAGGCCCTTAGTTGTTGGTAGCTTTGCCCTTTTTGGATTGCTTCTATAAATGTGTACAGTGTAGGTTGGGTTCTGCCTAATTTGGATTGGAAGGCATTGTGCCCCTACCTTTGCCAAGGTGCTGTCATAGGCATTATACCATGGTATTTGGAATTTTGGTAGGCGTCTCGGTCCTGAGCAATGCAGTCTGCCAACCCCAGTGTCTTTGAATTAGTCTATAAAGGGGCTACTTTTGTCTTCATTTTGTTGGTAGAAATGGCTTTCTATTAGTAAATTGTAGTGGTTGGCTGCCTCTGTGACAGGGACATAGGATAGTGATATCATATGTTTTATTTCAAAGGCAAATTGGCTGTTTGTAGCATTTGTAGCACTTAGGTGCCTCCATATACTTTGATTGAAATTATAGTAACAGCCTCGTATGGCTGTGTGAGGGTACTGTTTAGAATGGTTTGAATCATGGCTTGTTCAAAGTCTATGATTATTTTTTAGTGGTAGTTATTATTTGTTTTGTGTTTGATATGATTTCGGAGCTTGTAGTAAGTGTTGCTTTGTTTATTTGGTAGTAGAGCATATATGAAAGGGATATTTGTGTTTTGATATTCACCATGTCTGGTGCATATCTGAGTGAATGGTTTGGGACACATTTCACATCGTCTCAGTTTTAGTAAGTTATCTGCTGTAGAGAATATTTTTTATTATTTATGTTGTCATGTAAAAGGAAAGGTATCTCATTATGTGTCATTGTTAAGTGTTCAGGTATGTGTATGTATTGGTATCTTCTAGGAGCAGGTGGGGTAATGCTGGTGGCTCTTTTAGTTCATGCACTTAAATATTTTACAGTGGGGATAGGTGGTAGTTGGCCTGCTATGTGTTTGGGGACTTTTGATATATATTTTAAAGAATTTTTCTTGTGGGTTCTTAGAAGCTAATGCTTGACTCATATCCTGCAATATCTCTCTTACTTCTATTTCTGTTACATTTGGGGGTGGTTGTGTTCTCTTACATGAATTACAGCATCGTCTTTTGTATTTGCCCTTCCATAGCATGCATTAGAATAATATTCATTACATTTCTACTTTATAGTTTCTGTTTATACAGTTTCTTGAATGTAGGTGTAGCCCATGTGATTTAATAGCTGCTTTCCTTTCTGCGAAGAGATATACTTTGCAGCTTCTGTCAATGTATCTGAAAGTAGTGTAAATAGTATAAATATATAGAATACTTTAACATTTGTATATATTATTTACATTTACTTCTATTTTGTGTACTTACATGTACGTTGTGTATAGATGTTTCTCCAGATTTTTTAGCTTTTCCGTTGGGGGTGTTTTTATGTGGAGCAGATGCTTTCTTATATTGGGAAAAAAAAATGTAAGTTTCATTGTAAATGTTAGTTTGTTGTGAGTTTGTAGACGTTGAGGTAGTTAGGTTTATTTTTGCTTTCTTTTAGGTGAGTTTATACTTTTGTATTAATTTATGTAAACTTACCTTCATATATATTTTTGATGGTTTTTGATAGTTGTTATTTTCAGGCAGTTTATTGATGCTCCTAAGTGTAGGTTTTTCTTTTTGCGAGTCTATGTACAAAGATAGAAGTTTGATAGTATTTTTATTAATTATTGCTCGTATTGACTGTCTACTGCTATTCCAGGCTCCACCTCCAGCTGCAACCTCTAATAGGCAAACCCTACTGTACTGGAATGGGCAAAGGTGCCCATGGCCTTCTTTGGTTGTGCTTCCGGTGGATTTAAATTAAAAGTCCAGTGTTTTCTTCCTAAATTTCAGTGTGCAAATGGTCTAGTACCCTTTGTGACCAACAGTGGCTTGTATAAAGTGACAATTAGAAACAAATCATTGGGCCCTGTGATTGCTAGATATGATTTGGAGGTTTTTGTGAGTTAGCCTCTAGGTATCACCCCTACATACTCCTCCACCCCAGGAGAGTATAACAGTGGTAAAACACTTAATTAAAGAAACTTTACATTTGCATTCAGACATGGGTGTGACTATCATTAGTGCAGCAGGAGCCCTTGACTGTGGGAGCCTCATTGCACCTCAATTATAACTGTCCTTCACTTTTCAACCTGGAGGTGGAGGTGTCCATATTCCTTGCTTGCATTAGGGCCCATTATACACTTGATATCTCACAATCACACACACAGCCTATGTGCTTCATTACTGGCTTCCATATATGCTACGAGAAGCAAAGGTTAGTCACTGCACCTGTTTGTTTTCAATTTTAACCTGACTCTCAATTGCAAACTGTGCTGTTGCTATCCTGTACATTCTCCATTATTTAATTAGAGTGCATGCTACTCTGTTGTATTGTATGCCTTGTCTTATTTTTGCTTTTCAGCTCGCACACTCCCACAGCCTAGATTTATTTGTGCACTCATCATTTACATATATTTTACAATGTATGTTCCATCCAATTTCATACATATGTATTTAGTGTAATAATATATGTGTAATGAGGTGATAGCTTATCAATAGTTCATGTGTCATATATTCATATATTATGATATTTCAAGTGAAACAAAGTAGCTTTAGATGATCGGGCAAGGAAATTAACTGCCAGTCTAGGCACTTGTTAATCAATACGCCACACACGAGTAGTTTTACACGTCATTATTCTGCTGCGTGTAAGTCATAACTCAATAGTCTAAGCCTCTCTTGAACTCATCCCTCCAATGCTTATGTCACAGGCCTATGGTATACAGTGGGGACCAAATCAGTTCCAGCATTCTTTTTTAGCAAGACACTACATTTACCGCTTTGTTAAATAAAAAGTTACAACTTTCAAAAGTAGATAAATAAATACATAAATGAATATGTGAATAAAAACACGAATACATAGATACACAACCAATTACAATTCTTCAATTAAGCATTGTAGTGCCTGAATCACATGTCCTGATTGGGTCACTGGAAACTGTGACCTGGCAGTCGAAGTGTCAGTGATTTGTGCAAGAGGGGTGTAATTATCAGCAGATGCAGAGCCATCAACAGTCTGTCTAGACCCAATCTCTACATTGACATCGATGTTTGGTGAGTGATGGGCCACATGTCGAGAATGAGAGGAATCTCTTGTAAGGGACTTCCCAGGATTCTGGACAGTCACCATGTGTCCTTTGGTGTTGGTGATAGTAAACGGTTCAACCTCAAAAGGAACATCAGATTTCCTTCTTCTGTATTGTCTAACAAGCACTCGATCTCCTCTTGTAAAAGTGATGTCCTTTGCATGACGTTGTCGGTCAGCATACATTTTCATCTTCTGTTTGCGACCAAAGTCCATAATGTGAATGTCTTCCTCATTCTTAGATCTGAGGTTGGTCCATTGGGGTAGCTTGGTCGTCATGACTCTTCCAAACATGAGAGTCACAGGCAGTGGCGGCTCGCCGAGGGAGTGCTGCGGGGCGGGGGAGGGGCAGGGTGGGGGTAGTAAACTCCGACATGCGTCGCAACGGAGTTAAGTAAATAAATAAATACATAAAAAATTTACATTGCGCGCACTGCAACGCCGAGTTGGCGTTGCAGCGCGTGCAATGTAAATTGTTTTATGTATTTATTTACTTAACTCCGTTGCGCCGTATGCCAAAGTTTACTACCCCCCCACCCTGCCTCTCCCCCGCCTCACCGCCCCGCAGCACTCCCTTGGCGAGCCGCCACTGGTCACAGGGCTTTCCCCTGTCATTGAGTGAGGGGTCGAATGGTAAGCTGAAAGAGTAATGTTTGAAACAGCTTTGAGGTTTAGCTCCTTCAATGCAGCACGCTGAACAGCTTTCTTTAGAGTACTCATAAACTGTTCTACTAGGCCATTGGCCTGGGGCCAAAGAGGAGTGCTTTTTGATGCTTTGTATTGAGGTGATTTAGAAAGTCTTTAAATTCTCCACTATTGAAAGGTGGGCCATTGTCAGACTTAAGTACTGCAAGTACACCCTTTGTTGCAGAGATGCCATCTAGTAGCTGAATTACCTTTTAATATGTAGTGGATGACAGGTCTTCCACCAGTGGAAAACCGGAGTATTCATCAACAATGACTAGAAGATGATGTCCATTCTCAAAAGGACCAAAGAAATCAATAGCAATTCTCTACCAAACTTGATGTGGCGAATCTGACGTTCAAAGGGTGCAGAATAACTTGAGATGAGACAGTTGCATATATGACAAGTCTTGAATTCTTTTTCAACCCTTTCATCGAGATGTGGAAACCAGACTTGGTCACAGAGAGCTCTCTTGGTGGCAACTATTCATACATTATCCCTCATGGGCGACAACTATTACTTGTTGTCATCGACTCCCAGGAATACCAATTTGTGTACCTCGCAGAATGAGGCCTTCTTGAGTCACTGAAAGTTCATCTCTTACATTTTTTAACTTTGGAATACTTGTGGTCATTCGTAAAAGTGCTTGTTCCACGTTTGATTAGCAATAATGTCTTTTAATATTAACATGTCACTATCTTGGCTTGTGGCAGTGACAATCTGTTCTAATGACATGGCAGCTGGTGGGCTCGATTTCACAAAATTGATGTAGGGCTCCGCTGTCTTATATGTGGTACAAGTCCATTGAAATGGCACTCTTGAAAAATAATCAGCTGGATTCTGATCTTTCCCTGGACAATGAATAATCGTATAGTTGTATTCTTGTAACCTCAAACTCCAATGTTCAATTTGAGGAGACATTTTGGCTTTGGGATTGCCATATATTGTCAATAGTGCTTGATGATCAGTCACTACAGTGAAAGGCTTTCCGTACATGAAAACATGGAAATATTCACTAGCCCAGACCACTGCTAATTTTTTTTCTCAGGTTGCAAGTGAGCACATTCTGTGTGCGATAGGCTCTTACTGGCATGTGCCACGATATGTCTCTGAGCATTTGGATGTCCCCTGTGCTGTGCAAGGATTGTGCCCAATCCGACAGGACTAGCGTCAACTACAACCTCAACTACAACCTCTGTATGTAGTTTGGGATCAAAGTAGGCCATTTCAGTGGCACTCTCAATGACTTGGTTGATCCGTTCGAAGCTCTTCTCAAACTCTTGTGAACAATGAAAAGATATATTCTTATTTGTGAGTTCTCATAATGGTGCACTGACTGTAGCAACATATTGTATGTATCTTAAACAGTAACTGCGCAGTCCAAAAAAAGGATCATAACCTAGAAATGGTTTGTGGGGGATTTGCAATAGACAATGCTTGCACTTTTGCTGAATCAGTTTTCAAATCCCTATGAGAAAAGACATATCCAAAGATTTTCAAGCTTTTCTTGTGGAATTCACATTTGTCAACATTTAGAGTTAAGCCTGCATTGCTCAACAAATGACATACTTGCATGAGAGCTTTGTCATGTTCTTTCTGTGTGGCTCCAAAAACTAATATGACATTACTATAGTTAAATGCATTTACTACAGGTTGCATGATACATCGAATAATGTCTTGGAACAGTTTGGCCCTAGAGGATACACCAAAACTCAATATCTTATAGTGAAACAGACCAATATGCGTAGAAAATGTTGCAATCTACCTGGATTTTTCTTTAAGCTCCAATTGGTGATATCCTTTATTTAAGTCGAGTTGAGAAAAGAACTCTTCACCATTCAGTTGAGTTATCATATTAGCAATGTGCAGACCTGCATGTCTCTCTCTCTCAATGGCCTTGTTGGCCTGACGCATGTCAATGTATATGTGTGCTCCTTCATTGTCCCTTTTGGTATTTAGGCACTACTATAATGGGAGAAACACATGGCATCAAACCAGTGGAGCATTCAATGATGTCATGTTTAAGTAACGAATGAAGGGCCTGATTTAGATATTAGTACATCGGGCCCCTCCATTGCTTTTTCAGTGGTCTTTCCGCCCACCGACTTATTGCATAGATGAAAGACTGCCGTGGTCTTGCCATCACCCCCAGGAACTCTCAACCGGGTTAACGGCGTGATAGGCAAAAGCGGCTGTTGGAGGGAGGACCACCAATTTCTCCACCGGGCCAATCACAATGCACCTTCCCGCTGACGGTACTGTGGCGGGAAAACCTCCACACCTAAGCTGGTGGAATGGAGATCATATAAGGCAAAAAATCACCTTTTCTCACTTTCTCACTTACTGTACCACCATGGACAAGATCCTACACATCCTGCCTCTGCTGCTGCTGGCTGATCAGATACAAATCAACACCGTTGTCGCCGAACCTGGAGGTAACATCCCTAATTTCCTGTTACCTTTTCACTTGGTTGTTCACAAATGCTCAGGACTCGTGCATGATTAAATTACTCACACAAGCAATAACATACCAATGTGCATTACATATGTCTCTAATGTTGACATTTAAGAAATTTAAAGTAATACACCTCTATAACCACTTTGTGTTCGTAAATTAGATGCCAGCTGCCTTAAAAAATTGGACACTTGCACAACAAAGGACATCAAATCAAAAATCAGAAACTCACCATACAGGTGTGTGGGAATAAAGTACGAAAATTGTTACAATACAAACATATGCATTACACATCATTGGGAGAAGTGCAATGTAACCTCATGTAGAAATTGCACTAGACAAGTTGTAACCCTCACCTCATACATTACCTGGAAAATCAATGGCAGTCCCAAATTTCAAGCACTCTACATATTCATCCATGTAACATTTCCCCTTGTCCAGTGCAAGTCCTGTATTGTATACAAGTTCAATTTGCACATAATATTATAAGGTGAAATGTTTATGTGTATCTACTTATCAGTAATCAAGGTGAAAACAAAAACACCCCTTTAGTAAATTATACTTAAATAATGTTTCAAGAACTATTTTTTGGTGCAAGTGTCCACTACTATGTTGAATGACTGCACCTAATTTCAAATCACCATCACATACCATCTGAACTAGTGTATGCACATAACATAGTAGACATTTGAAAAGTATGTAGTAGTTCCTGCCATCAAGCTAAAGAAAAATAGGTACTACACATTTTATACTGAAACATTGCTAGGAATCCAACAATTGCAAAGGAAAATGAATGCCAGGACAAACTTGGTGAAAAGAAGCTTTATGATTCATTCACAATGGGAAAACTCTCAACTAGCATGAAATAAGGCAAATGCCAGTCCACAAGTGCCCACAAAGTCTTGTGCAAATGTGTGCTGTGGCTCTCACTTTGCCTCCAATTGCACTGCCAGGGGAACCTCCTCAGGAAGGGGCATCTAGTGAGCAGAAAAAGGCACCTCAAAGAAGTTACTTGGGAGGGGGTGTTTGGGTTTTGGAAGGGGTATGGTTTTGGGTGGGGTGGTGTTGGTTTTGGGAAAGGGAGTGCTTTTGGGATGGGGCCTTTGGCTTTTTAGGGTTACCTTGGGGTTGTAGTAGGGGTGGGTATTGACTTTTGAGGGTTGGGTTGGGATGTGGAAGGGATGGGTTAGGGGGTGGAAGGGGACTGGACTGTTCCTATGGGGAGCAGGGTCCAGACTGATTTGTATATGGCTGGGTCTAAAATGGAACAGTGTGGCATGCAAAAAAACGATGGATTTAACCCAGATCTGTGCACTGGGGGTGAATGTTTGATTTCTTCAGCATTCCATCCATCATCTATTCTTTCAGCATGTGACAATACACATGTTGTATGCTAACTAATGAGTTATGCTAGTAATAGATGTAGCAAAATTGTTACATGAATACAGTCACAAAACAATTTTTTTCTATCACTTCTTGTATCCATACAGTTCAGCGCCCATCAGAAGCAGAGGTGTGGACCCTGGGGTCTTCAAGCGGCACTGCGTCCACTGCTCGAAAAGGTGGAAGGACCTCCAATGCTGGACCCCAGTTCTCCAAATGTGGGAGGCGCGTGTGCCGCACCCTGACCCCTTAATGGCCTGCATTTTTGCAATGGCTTACCTGGTGATTGATGGACAGTTGAGGGCCCAACAATAGCAACAAGGGGGTGAGCTCTTATCATATTTTCACATGTTACATGGCTATTTATTTATTACAGGCAGGATTTTTTCCATCAACATAAAGGAGGACCCATGTCCAACGCACAAGAGTTCATGAAGGTGTCAGTTTTCCACAATGTGGATGATGATGTGCTTTGTCTATTAATAAGTTGGCAAGGATCCCACCTGATCCCTGTTAGCAAACACATGGTTGCTTAAGCTCCACATATACATCATGTTGTTTGATGCCCTGAGGGACAGTTGTACCAAACAGCCCAATAGCGTTTATTGTGTCAGGTGTGATGCTCCATCACTATTTGTGATGATGTAATGGTAGCCCTATTACATATGACATAGCATACTAGACATTTATGATACAGTGGATGTAATAAGCATCACATTGGTAAGTTGGGATTCTGCACAAACATGTATGAGCATGTGATCCAAAATGACTAGTGACATCAGTATTAATGGCTACATTTTGGATTCAAAACATATCCAAGTTGTGTTTTACATCAGAAATACTGTTTCAAATATGTTCAAAGTGACATTAGCATGATGTGTGTTTAAGCTAGTCTGTTGTTTGACACATAAATGTGATAGGCATACAGTTTGTATGGAAAAACATTCAGGAATGTGTACATATTGCTGACTGAGTATCGCATATACCCTAAAGCATTTCTCAATGTCCTTGGTCATGTCCAGATGATGGAGATAAATGGCAAACTTAAAGGGATTTTGCAAGATGGAAAGTTCCTTCACATATATGTAGGAGTATCCCATCAAGAAAACTCAAAATCAGGCCACAATCATGACTCATTAGGTAACTGCCGGAATGCTTCAAGGTGTAATGTTTTGCATATTGTGATCTATATGTGAGCGTTTGAAGTAAATATTATATAGGAATTAGTGTATGTAAAAACTACTGTAATGTTCTTAGAAATTTTGGACTACAGTAAAGGCAGCATATTTAGTGAAACAATTTCACAAAGACACAACAAATTTCATATATCTATAGATATTTCGGAGAGAAATGTGAAAATGTTTTAGCTGTGTAGTAAAATTGTTTCAAGGGCTATGTATTTACTTATGCTTCAGAAGCCATTTTTTAATCCCTCAAAATCTTGACAGACTTCAACAACCTAGGTATCTACATAATATGTGTTACATTGCTAAGCTACTTCGGTACAGAATTCATGTATTATTTTTGACAGTTGATATGTTCTTTAGTGTCTTGGAGTAAGTGTTATCATTGTGAAATGCCCAAACATAGGTAACCTGCTTTCAGTATATGCTACTATTGGTACAACATTGCAGCATTTGTTGACACACATTTCTTCATAATGTATTTTTTGAGAATGAACAGTATGCAGATTGTAGGGCCTTGTGAACACACCATACAAAGTTGGTTTTGGTTGATATCCTTTTTGGTGACATCAGTTCACTATTCCAAACTACAAAGGCCAAGCATTCAGAGGTGTGAAATACATAATAATGGATCGGAGACAAGATCATACCTGATATAGGAGCTATCATGGGGAATATCATAACTGTGACCAAATGTTTTCTGATAATGTTGCGTAGATGCATGAGCTTATGCTAATGTTGAAGCAATGTAGGACCTTGAAACAGGTGAACTCTGAAAATCTGGAAGCAGTTTTGTGATCAAAGCTCATGATCAGTACTGTTACACAGATTCACTAAAACTATTGTATAAGTAATTTCAGCATCATCCGGGGCAGGCAAAGGAGTAGCCTTGGTTCCAGTGGTTCCGGTACCAACACTGAGGGATACAGTAGCTCAGAGGGTGAGGGAGTGCAATGGAGGCCTCCAGTAAATCTACATCTTCCTCCTCCAGCGAGCACTCCCTAGTGGTGGCAGACCCTACTGCATCTGTTACACCTGCATCCTTGTCTGCTACCCAGAGTACCATCTCCACCCTTCCACTTGCTCCCCCTTCCAAGTTGGCTAAACCTGCACCCCAAAAAGAGTGGCATCTCCTTTGCTTCAGGCACCTCACCCCCTGCCCCTGTCCCCCCGGCTGCACTGAGTGAGGAGGCTATTGAACTCCTCAGGAATATCTCTGTAGGCCAGATTGAACTACTGAATGCCATCCAGGGGCTTGACTGCCAATTGAAACCAATTGTAGCATACCTGGAATGCTTTCACAGTGCTATGCTGGGTCTACAGATGTCTAGCCTCCTCACTGACAGCCTCCCAACCAACCCAACCTTATGCCCCACCTCCACCCCATCCAAATTCACTATTCCCTATTCCCAGGTACAAACACAAACAACACAAAAAAGAGGAACACATCCAAACACACAAACACCACCCCAATCCTCAACACAACCACATACACTGCGCCTACCACCACAGACACATCCACCACCCCAGCATAACTACATTCACTGCACCCAACATTACAGATACATCCACCACCCTAGCACACCCCAGACACTGCAGCCACTACAACAGATACATCCACCAACCCAGGCCACCCCCAACCACAGCACCCACCACCACAGACACATTCACCATCACAATCACAGCCCCAGACACCACACCCACATTCACAGACACATCCACATCCACCACCACAATCACAGCACCGGACACCTTACCCACCACCACAGACACATTCACCACAACCACACCCAGCACGTCCACAGCACATACATCCAAAAAACAAAAAATGCCCACATTCACCCATACAACACACACCAACAAAGCAATACGCATGCAAACGTTCACGACATACACCAGACCCACAGACACCTGCACCATGTTGCACCATCAACAGACACTTCCACTCCCTCTAACTCCCAACCCCAATTTCTTCCCGACCATCCTACCCATTTTCCTCATGAAAGTCTTCTGCTTGCCCTTGCCATGCTACCCCCACACCCACCCCTCCCAAATGCTGAACCAGAAACATTTGTCACATGCTCACTAAAACCAATATCTTCATGCATACTTTGTAGTGACCTGTTGCGTACCCTCAACCCATGTCATGGTCTATACTCAATAACCCAGGCATGTGACATCATCTAGCGCAGGGGGCCCTTACATATCCTGTTATGTGACCTGCTCTTGATCATTGCAATAGATAATGAACTACTTAAGGCTTAAACATAATTACTTATGGCACAGTGAATACTGGCCATTGGGAGTAGGGGGCCTGCAGTTTGAACATGATAGAATTTCAAATGGGAATCCAATGACATTAAGGGCCCGATTCCGATCTCGCTCGGAAGGGCTGCTAGCGGCATTCGTAAGTAGCGAGTCCGAGTCGTACTCGTGATTTCCATGCGACTCGTACAGCTGTACTAGCGAGCAAGTACGATGCGCTTCAAGCCTCGCACTACGAGCGACTCGTACCCTTCAGCAATGCCTCCCGAGCGACTCAAATCTGTCCGCGTACAGTGCAATGCGTACGGTTTCCGGCCGGCCAAGTACGATGCGCGTTGCGAGCAGCCGGTGCGAGTTGGAGATTCCGGCTCGAAAAAGCTCCGGGAAGTGTACTTCGGGGGTCCGCGCCGGACCCCCCTTCACCCGGGGCCCTACGGCTCAGACAGCGGGGGGACCCAGGGGTCCCCCTCACCCATGCATGTACGTTGCGGGGGCACTGACGCGAACACGCGACTGGGGGCGCACATTTTTCACGATGGAAGCCTATGTACGTGACGTACAACAGGCTCCCATTGACTTCATTGGGGCTCTGAGCGACCCGAGTCCGACAGCGCTGCAGCGCATCAGCGCATCGTACTCTGTCGCTCGGAGCCCCGGAGCACGTGTCGGTCTGAAAGCTCTACGGTACGGAGTCGGTCGTAGGGCTTTCCGAGCAAGATCAGAATCGGGCCCTAAGTGTTAGCTCAAGTAGTTAGGTAACTCTCCCTTTCAAATGTTGTCCATTTAAAATCATTCAGGGGCATATTTTTAAGCAAACCTCAAATTTTGACCTGGCAAGGATAAAAGTTTATGACAAATGTACCTCAGGCCTTCGGTTGTTTGTCCCTGTGACTCAGTCCCAGCCTGGCCCATAATTCTGACTGAGCACTGCTCCTTGTCAGGCCTTTTTATATGCAGTCTGATGATCTGAATGTGAAATCAACACAGGCTTCCATTATCTTTTTAATGCAAAAAGGACCTTGTGCCTATCTAATAAATGGCCTCAAGGCTGTGTGCTACTCTGAAAGGATCTGGGAGCTACTGATAGTTCCCATACAACTGTTTGGAGAGGCCAGATATAGGCTGAGTGAGTTGTTGGCGATACACATAGCTAACATCATTACATTTTGTTTGTACAGAAAACATTTTATGTACAATTATCTGAAAGAGACACGTTAGTGACAGATTCCTTACCTTAGAATATCCCCAGGCGTCAGGCTGGATCCGGAAAGTTTTTGCGTAGCAGTACCCTTGCGCGTCGGTAGGCGGCGTCGTGCGGCTCCGCGTCCGTCGTCGGCGTCGTGATCACCGGGATGACGTCGCGGGCAGTACTTAGACGCCGACCCTGTGCGCTGACGTCAGTTCTTCTTTTTCCGCGCCAGCAAGCGCAGATCCGGAAAGAGCAGTGCCCTAGTCATTTTTTGACTAACTTTTTTGGTGAATTTTTTCACTGTTTCTCGAATCGACTTCAAGGTGTCGTAGGGATGCCCGGCTTTAAACGTTGCGGCGCCTGTGCTCGGATGTTGTCCATCACAGACCCGCATTGGGAGTGTCTCTTCTGCCTCGGCCGAGGCCACGACACGAAGTCGTGTTCCGACTGCCGGGCCCTCAACCCGAAAGCTTTGCGAGAGCGGTCTCGAAAGCTCCTCGAGGCCCGGCATTCGGCTCCGCGCCACGCCAAGCCCCGGTCATGTGAGAGGTCGAGGGGTCGGTCGCGGAGTCCTCACCGGTCGTCGGCATCGAAGTCTTCTTCATCCGGTAAGTCCAAGCACAAAAAGTCCAAAAAGCATCGTCGCTCTAGGACTTCGCCTCGCCGGTCTCGCGACTCGGCTGAGGCCCCTCCCGGCACCGTCCCCGCCCCCGCCGCCCCAGACATGCCTGTGGAGTCGCCCCCGCAATACCCGTCATTCCCGGGTTCGGGGGCGGATCCGGCCCAAGTACAGGAATTCCTGTCGGCCATGGCCCGCCTCTTCGGGCCTCAAGGTCCCTCCGGTGCGCCTTCGGGCCCCGCGGGCCCTGATGGGGTTGCCCCGGCGTCGCCGACGGCTCCGGCGTCGCCCGTGCCTCCAGCCTCGATCCCGGCTCCGGCCCCGGCCTCGATCCCGGCTCCGCAACCCCCATCGACGCCGGTCGACCTAACCACGCCTCCGCCTCCGCCGATGTCTCCGGTGCCGTTCACGACGCCGCCTGGGGCTCCGGGCGGCGTCGTCCCCCAGTTCCTTCCGGCTCCGGACATGGAACCGGACCGACGTCGCTCGACGCCGGTTCCGGCGCCGATGGGGCCTTGGATCCCAAATGTCCCTACTCCTCCTTATTTTGAACCAGAGGAGGACCAGGAGGACTGGGAGGGGTCTGATGACCCTCTGGCATAACAGTGTCAGTATGATGAGGACTGGACAGAGGGTCTAGAGGACGCCAGTGGTCTAGATACTTCCCCTGACACTGGCATGCTGTCTCCTCCCGTGGCTACGGAGGAGGGAGCCAATTTTGCAACGGTGTTGCGTAGGGCGGCTGGAGCCTTACATCTCCAACTCCCTACTGTGGCAGTCAAGACTAATCTCATGACAGAGGTGCTTCAGCCGGCAGCCTCCTCTACGGAGACTGTGCTGCCGTTTAACGATGCCCTCACTGACGTTCTTTTGGGCGCCTGGTCCAAGCCCAACACAGGGGCTCCTGTGGATAGGAACGTGTCCCGACGCCATCGCCCAGCTCCGGGCGACCCCCTATTTCTCTCTGTCCACCCCACTCCTGAGAGCTTGGTTGTCCAGGCCTCCGCTTCCCAAACCGCCTTCCCTACCGCCCCTCCGGATAGGGAATCCAAACGCCTGGATCAATTTGGGAAGAAGGGTTTTTCTTCCTCCAGTGCGGGCTTGCGGTCCATCAACACCGCTTGTCTTTTGGGCCGATCTACCCACTCCTTGTGGGATTCGGTGGCGACTGTTTTGCCCCAGTGTTCTGAGGAGGTCCAGACACTGCTTTCCCGCGCTATTGCGGAAGGAAGGGATGCGGCCAAATACACAATTCGATGTGGCCTTGATACCGCCGACTCGCTGGGCAGGTCTATTGCAACGACGGTGGCGCTGCATCGCCACGCCTGGCTGAGAACCACTGGTTTTTCAGGGGATGTCCAGAATTCTCTCATGCCCTTTGATGGAGTCGGTCTTTTTGGGTCCAAAGCAGACCATGCGTTGGAGCGCTTTAAGGACTCACGGGCTACTGCCAAGTCCCTGGGCCTTTCTGCTACACGCCCTCCGCTAACTTCTGCTTTTCGCCCCTATCGTGGCCACGGAAGGGGCGCCCAGTCACGTCAGCAGCCCAGCCACCGGCCCACGCAGCAGGTGTCTTCGCGTGGCCGAGGACGTGGATACCGCCGTGGCGGTTCGGGCAACCAGCGTGCGGGTCAGGCCACCACCTCTAACCCGTCCGCGGCCTCCAAGCCCTCCTAGTCCCTCCTTTCCGGTGCACAGCACGCCAGTAGGGGGCAGGGTCCGCCATCACCTTCACCTCTGGCGTCCCATCACCTCGGACAGGTGGGTCTTGGACATTGTCCGAAGGGGCTACTCCCTCCCCTTCGAGACCACCCCCCAGCCATGCCACCTCAATTCAACCGCATGTCAGGGGATCACTTGGTACTTCTGCAGAAGGAAGTCACGGCCCTCTTGGCCAAGAGGGCCATCGAGCATGTTCCGACCCCAGAAGTAGGGCGTGGTTGCTACTCCCACTACTTTCTGGTGCCCAAAAAGGACAAGGAGGACATGCGTCCTATCTTGGACCTCCGGAACGTCAATCGCTTCCTCCGGAAGGAGAAGTTCAAGATGCTCACCCTAGCTCAGGTCTTGACTGCCCTCGACCCCGGAGACTGGTTGGTAGCGTTGGACTTGCAGGACGCCTATTTCCACATCCCCGTCCTGCCGGCCCACCGGCGTTACCTTCGGTTCACGGTAGGCCTCGAGCATTTTCAGTTCACCGTGCTCCCCTTTGGCCTTACCAGTGCCCCTCGGGTGTTCACGAAAGTGATGGCGGTGGTCGCAGCTCATCTGCGCCGGGCAGGGGTTTCAGTCTTCCCCTACCTCGACGACTGGCTGCTGAAGGCGGGCTCGTCCCAGGCAGTCGTCTCCCACCTCCAGACTACGGCCGAACTCCTGCACTCGCTGGGGTTCTCCATCAATGTGCCGAAGTCGCATCTGATTCCTTCTCCACAGCTCCTTTTCATCGGAGCAGTTCTGGACACGACGCAGTTTCGGGCCTATCCTCCCGAACGGCGAGTCCGGGATATTCAGGCTATGATTCCGATCTTTCAGCCTTTATCCTGGGTTTCAGTACGGATGACCCTGAGGCTGCTGGGCCTCATGGCCTCCTGCTGGTCAATCATACCAGATGGCATATGCGGGCTCTGCAGTGGGACCTGAAGTTCCAGTGGGCGCAGCACCAGGGCAACCTGTCCGATCACGTCCAGATCTCGGAGGGGACTGCAAAACAGTTGCAGTGGTGGCTCTCGAACCGGCAATGGGTCATGGGCAGATCCCTCTCCCTTCCCCAGCCAGAGCACACAGTTGTGACGGACGCGTCCCTTCTGGGATGGGGCGGTCACATGGGAGAGGCGGAGATCAGAGGCCTCTGGTCTCCGGCGGAGTCCCGGCTCCATATCAACCTTCTGGAGCTCCGGGTGATCCGACTTGCACTCAAGGCATTCCTTCCCTCTGTCAAAGGGAAGGTAGTGCAGGTGTTCACCGACAACACCACCGCCATGTGGTACTGCAACAAACAGGGCGGGGTGGGGTCGTGGACCCTTTGTCAGGAGGCTCTGCGCCTCTGGACATGGCTGGAACATCAGGGCATGTTCCTGATGGTTCAACACCTGGCAGGTTCCCTGAACGCCAGGGCGGACGAACTCAGCCGCAGGTGCATGATGGATCACGAATGGCGTCTTCACTCGGAAGTGGCGCAAGGACTCTTTCTACAGTGGGGAGAGCCTTGGTTAGATCTATTCGCCACCGAAGAGAACGCACAATGTCATCAGTTCTGCGCGTTGGAATTTCCAAGGCGGCACTCGCTCGGCGACGCTTTTCGTCGCGAGTGGAGTTGCGGTCTGTTGTACGCCTTTCCGCCTATACCACTTCTACCCAGAGTGTTGAAGAAGATTCGGCACAACCGGGCCCAAGTCATTCTTGTGGCTCCGGACTGGGCTCGAAGAGTTTGGTATCCCGAGCTACTCAGTATGAGCGTAGATCCCCCGATCCGTCTGCCTCTTCGGGAGGATCTTCTGTCGCAGCAGCAGGGGACGGTCCTCCACCCGAACCTGTCCAGTCTACGCCTGCTTGCGTGGAGATTGAGCGGCGGCAGTTGATTCCTTTCGACTTGCCTCCCGAAGTTTGTGATGTGATTCTGGCAGCCAGGCGTCCCTCCACTAAGGTGGTATACGCCTGCAGGTGGAACAAATTTGTGGCATGGTGCACAGCAAAGGCTGTGAATCCCCTTTCTGCCCCTCTTTCTGAGGTCCTTCTGTTCCTTCTTTCTCTGGCCCAACAGGGTTCTGCCCTGGGTACCATCAAGGGTTATCTCTGTGCTATCTCGGCCTTCCTCAGGCTCCCTGATCAGCCCTCCCTTTTCAAGTCCCCTGTTGTTAACAGGTTCTTAAAAGGCATTACACACCTCTTTCCTCCTGTTCCGTTTGTGATGCCTCAGTGGGACTTGAACTTGGTTCTTACCTTTTTAATGTGCGCTCCCTTTGAGCCTCTACATAACTGTCCTCTTCGTCTTCTGACTCTAAAGACAGCCTTTCTGGTGGCCATCACCTCCGCTCGGCGGGTGAGTGAGCTCCAGGCTCTATCTTGCAAACCTCCCTTTCTGTCTGTTCATCCAGACAAGGTTGTTCTTTGGACGCGTCCGTCCTTCTTACCAAAGGTGGTTACTGCCTTCCACATTGGGCAGACCATCACTTTGCCTACCTTCTTTCCGCCTCCGCATCCTTCCAGAGAGGAAGAGAGGCTCCACCGTCTGGACCCAAAACGTGCGCTCTCCTTCTATATCGACCGCACAAAACACTTCCGGGTGGATGACCAGCTCTTTGTTGGCTACGTGGGCGCCAAAAAAGGTCGGGCGGTGCACAAACGGACCATCTCCCGCTGGGTTACCTTGTGCATCAAGACCTGCTATTCTTTGGCTAAGAAGGAGCCTCCTGTTGGGCTGCGTGCCCATTCCACCAGGGCAACGGCTGCTACCACGGCCTTAGGCCGCGGTGTTCCGCTGCCGGTTATCTGTCAGGCAGCTACGTGGGCCTCGCTGCACACGTTTACAAAGCATTACTGCCTTGACAGTCAGGTCCGGAGGGACGGCTTCTTTGGCCGTTCTGTCCTCCAGGACTTCCTTGTCTGATCTTTGTTCGCAGACCCACCACCGGGGTTGGTATTGCTGGGGTATCTATTCTAAGGTAAGGAATCTGTCACTAACGTGTCTCTTTCAGATGCACAAGTTACTAACTTGTGTAACGATATATCTGTAAGAGACAGTAGTTAGTGACAGATTCCTACCGCCCCACCCATCCTCCCCGTTCTGCGAACTGATTTCTAGGGTTAAGGACATCCCTTTCAGGGCCCTAGTATTTTTCAGACACATATGTCAGCTTCTTGCATGGCTCTGCGTTCCTGGCACGGAAAGTCGTGTACAGAACTGACGTCAGCGCGCAGGGGCGGCGTCTAAGTACTGCCCGCGACGTCATCCCGGCGATCACGACGCCGACGACGGACGCGGAGCCGCACGACGCCGCCTACCGACGCGCAAGGGTACTGCTACGCAAAAACTTTCCGGATCCAGCCTGACGCCTGGGGATATTCTAAGGTAAGGAATCTGTCACTAACTACTGTCTCTTACAGATATATCGTTACACAAGTTAGTAACTTGTGCCTCAAGAGTCTATAATGTGTTCTCAAATTACCATGATGTGAGTTTAGTATATAGCACATGTCAAATATACATATACATAGATATATCTCTCCATAAACACCAATTACACTTTAGGGATTTAAACACACAGCACATACTTAAGTTCTTTTGTTTTACCATGGTAATGTGCTTAGAAATCCCCACCATCATTGTCCTCTGTAAGGAACAATATATATGGCAGTTCACATCACTAACTAAACTTCACTCAGGGTACTCAAAGGGACATTGTAACCTGTGTCAATGGAAAAAAAACAGTTAGGCAGATTCCCATATACATCTAAGACATGTACCTGTTCCTCTGGTGAGCCATAAAGCTGACCATACAGGAAGAGGACCTCCTGTGCCAGCAAAGTCCAGCTCCTCTAGTAAGAAGGCAGGTGCCCTCTCACATGCTTGTCCTGGCATAGTTACTCCCAGAGTGAGCTTTCTTTCCAACCACCCCATACATGTACGTGATGTACATGATCGTCAGCGTAGATGGACATAGCAATGGTCTTCGTACGTTACTTTCAACAACGTTGGCCAATGGCTGTATCCATCATAGAGTTCACAGTTCACTACGCGCTCGACAACCACAGCACCCATCTAATTCCAAATGTCCTATCTGCAATGTCAGGCAGCTACTATTTCTGAAGTTCAAAATAGTGTGTTTTTAACTGTGAAGTGTGTCACCACCTCTCAAAATGGGGGCTAGCTTTTTCACATATGCAAACTTTGATGGACACATTATATTGTAACAAAAAACAATTATGTGTAGTGCTTTAGTGTGCTGAAAAGCAATATTAGTGGGCTCCTATTTACATCTCCATTGATGGTATTTTGTAATGACTAATTTTTAAAGAAATTGTGTAAATGACACATTTAAAGTGTATTATTTACAACTTTTTTAAATTGCTCAATCATTTTAGGCAATATATGTAATTTGTGAAGAATAAAGGACAAAAAGTAAATGTTGGATTAAAATATGTAGTTAAACCATATATATATTTTTAGGAGTACATGACTTCACTGGTAATTATCAAATATGTCCCATGGTGAGTGAGGAGACGACAGCCTCAGGTGTACCTCCCATTTCCAGACCTTGCCACCATGGAAGAAAGGGATACTATCAAGCAGTTCAGGTCGAATAGGCAAACTATATTGGATTTATATCATCAGCTGGAGCCAGATCGTTAGCCTCATTACAGAAATCCCACATCTTTTACACCAATTGTCAAACTCATGGCAGTACTTCAATGAAGAGAGATAGCCCCACAACCCAGGGACAGGGCTCAGTAGCACAGACTCAAGTTGACTTTCCCCTTTCACAAGCAATAAAATCACTTATCCACTGTCCAATCGCCCCTCAATCGTTCCAAAACCAAACTGAACTTGAGTCAATACTTCATTTTCTGGCCACAGGATCCTTCCAATACTCTGTGGTAGTATCTTGTGGTATGGCACAACCAACTTTCAGTGGTGTGCTACAAGAAGTTCAATCTTCAATGATGAGAAACATCAACTGCTTCATACAGTTTCCACAGCAGCAGGATTTAGCAAATGTGAAGGGGGACTTTTATGGTTTGGGTCACCTACCACATGTGGTTTGAGCAACTGATGGGACACATATTGCCTTAGTGCCACCACATTCCGGAGAACAGGTCTACTGGAATCAAAAATACTTCCATTCAATCAACGTGCAAGTTGTCTGCTTATGGGATATGTACATCACAAGTATCTGTGCACATTTCTCCGGCTTTGCCCATCAATCAATCTGGGTTCTTGTAAAGTGCAACTACTCACCCGTTGGGGTCTCAAGGTGCTGAGGGGGGGGTGATCTGTGGTTCAGTCGATGAGCCAGGTCTTAAGGTCCTTCCTGAATTGAGGCAGAGACAGTGATTGCCTGAGATGTAGAGACATAGAGTTGCAGGTCTTCGCAGCGAGGATGAAGAAGGATCTTCCTCTAGCCATGGTCTTGCGGATCCAATAGTGGCCAGGGCCAGTTGGGTGGATCGGAGATGTCTGGTGGGTATGTAGAAGGAGAGGCGGTGGTTGAGGTATGCAGGTCCGGTGATTTGGAGGGCTTTGCAGGCATGTGTGATTAGCTTGAAGGTAATTCTTTTGTTAATCGGGAGTCAGTGGAGGTCTCTCAGGTGACTCGTGATGTGGCTGTGACGGGGGATGTTCAGGATGAGTCTGACAGAGGCGTTCTTGATGATCTGTAGTTTCTTTAGGAGCTTTTTTTGTGGTACCAGTGTAAAGTACATTGCCGTAGTCCAGTCTGCTGCTGGCGAGTGCATCGATGACTGTTTTCCTGGACTCTGTGGGGATCCACTTGAAAATCTTGCACAGCAGGCGGAGCATGTGGAAGTAGGAGATGGCACTAATTTGGTGTTTCATGGAGAGCGAGGAGTCCAGAATGATGCAGAGGTTACGTGCGTGGCCCGTGGGTGTGGGGGATTCCGAGCGCTGCTGGCCACCCGGAGTATTTCCAAGAGGAGGGGGTGGAGCCCAGGATGAGGACTTCAGTCTTGTCTGAGTTGAGCTTGAGGCATATGTCCTTCATCCAGGTAGAATTTGCTCTTGGTGGCTGTGGGTTAGTCTGTGAGGGAGAGAATCAGCTGGGTCTTGTCGGCATAGGAGATAATGTTGAGTCCATGGCCCATGATTCCTTTGTATTACGGAACAGCCCCATTCTCCTGCAAATGTCTCAACTTGGACATGAGAGGGCCTGGCTTGCTGGTCAGTACAATCTTTCATTATAGTGTTTGGGGTATTTCTAGTTGCATAATCTGGAATTGTTTTACATTATTTTGGCCCTTACTTTGTCTTCCATCTAGGAGACTCGGTGTATCCCAACCGACTATGTCAGCTTCTATGAGGACCGTGGACGAACATGGCAGCCAGAGGAGCAAACTTCCGTGCTCCTACAGGCCAGATTTTATTGTCTGGACAAAACTGGTGGAACCGTCCTCTACTCAACCGATAAGGTATGACAAATCACTGTCGCCTGTTGCATGCTCCAATACATCGCCCTGCAACTGAACATCCCTTACATCACAGAGGAGGGAGACCATGAAGAGCCATCGGTGAGGATCCTCATATGCCAAATGAAGATGATACTGGTGAAGAGGAAGGAGATGACTTATGTCAAGATGTCATTGACAACTTCTTCTCATGAGTGTTAGAATATCTTTACATTTTATTTCTTTCATTGTTACACTGACTATTGATGTGGTGATGAGAAGTGTGTGGTGGTACATTGTTGGGAAGGACAAGTTCAGAGAAAATCAGGTCAAAGGTGTTGTTGTTCAAAGTTCAGACACATGACTACTGTCTTCAGTTACATTGTTTATCTCAAATTGTTTTCTCAATGCGTGTCCTCCAAAAGTTGCCTTTGTAATGTGGCCATCATTTTCAGTATGATTGGCAATCTTTTATGTTTTGATCTGTTCTAGGTTCCTTCACCATTTCATCTCCATTTGGACATATTAAAGTTGTGACATTTGCTGGTATATGGTGCTATTTAGAAGTACAAAGGGAACCTGGAATTATCCTGGGAAAGACAGACACAGACTTTGGGTGTACAAATCTTATACCAACGCAACATGCACTGTGATTGAATGGAAGGTGTGAAGATTACACTGGACTTGTTCTCTGTCATGTGTTGGCACTAAAGCAATATGTGTGCCATCATTTGCTCAACATACATGTGGTAGAATAGACAAATCATGCTCCTCTCCCTTCACATTGTCAAAATCCTCATTGTGTGTAAATTGTATGCATCAGTTGATGTGTCACATCATTGTGGGGCATACTTCTTGTGGCACACCACTGGAACTTGGTTGTGACATTCCACCAGATTTCGGAACAGTGGTTTGGAATGATCCAGTGTCAACAAAATGTGGTGCTACCTAGGTTTTGACTGTTGGTGCCATTGATGTGGGATTCTTTATGTGAGCCAGAAGCTCTGGCTCAAGCTGATGTCATGAGTATATTATAATTTGCCTATACTATCTTATTGTTTTGGGCATATCCCCTTCTTCCACATTGGCCAGGCCATGAACTGGAAATGTGCAAACTGGCACTAAGAATTAGTGTGATGTATGGATTGTTATGTTAGTGCAAATGTTGACAGACAAGTATTGGTCAAATGGAATAAAAATAGTAGTAGATGATTGAATGGTCTGACATTTTTGGGAGTTATGTTTTGGATCTTGAAATAAACATTACCTACTTGCAAATCATCTATGTTTACACAATCTTGCAATTTTTGTCATTGTCAAGTTTTGATGGAAGAAAACAAATGCATTGAGAGTTGAGATACACAACTCCAGTCTGTGAGTTTTTGAATTATAAATGTATTATACTAAACATGATAAAATTAAAGAGGGCGAGCATAACAAAAGCAAACCAAAATGTGAAGAAGTCATTCATGGTGAATGAAACCATAGTTGGAGAGCCAAAATTGTTTGAAGTCTAATGCCCAATATTCTACTTGCATTAGAAAGGCAAATGTGTCCAGAAATAGTCCACAGAATAAATGTTAGGCATATACTGGAAATATATAGGAAGTTAGTGTTGGGGTTTTTTACTGGTGGTGGCAGAGGACTTGCCATCCTCACCCCCTGGGACTTTGCGTGGACATACCCTCCTGCGGGTAGGAGGATCCACAGCTGCAGGGGCAGGTAGTCTGTAGGTGATTCTTCCAGTGGTATGGCCTCTCTTCCCATGGCTGTAGCAGATGTAGATGACCCAGATGTTGTAGGACCACAGGAAGGGGTAGATGGTGCTGGGAAAGCCCTGCACATATGGGTGCAAATGTCATACAGCACCGCAAATCAGGGAGCCCATACTTGAGTTGTGGACCTCCACCTTATGACTGAGCTCCCCCTGCAACTGCTCCATATCCCAGAGCTCAGTGAGTGTCTGGCCCATCATGCCTTGGGACTGATGGTAGGCTCCAAAGACTTGATCAATGGCAGTTTGAGTGACGGTGGCCCCAGTGGCCTCACTATGCTGGCCTCCAAACTTCGTCTCACCACCCCTATCCCGATTACCCTGTGCCCTTGGTCCAGTATGGCCCATCCGACTGATTCCTGTGTGAGCTGGAACTGGTGGTGTTGTGGTCTCACCATCACCCTAGAATGGGGTCACACGATCGGTGTCACAGTGATAGGAAACACAGAAAGTGGAGTTTTCAGTTTGCTGAGGTGTTGTAGCTGGGGCCGGCGGTGTCGGTATTGGCGCAGTCAGTGCCACTGGAGCTGTCTGTTCATACTGACCGGATGGGCCAGCCTCCTCTTCGCCTTCCATATTCCCAGGAGTGGTGGTGTCACTGAAGGCTTGATCCTAGGCTGGAGTGGAGGCCTTTTCAGATGTAGATTCCTGACCACGTACTCTGACAGATCGACCTATTTAGAAATTGAGAACATTTTTATTAGTAATAGTGTGTATTTTACTTTCAAAGGTTTTGAGACAAAAAATGCAGATACTTAGGAGACAAAAAAGGTAGAGATTATCGTGATGATAGATTTCAGTGGTGTTGCACATACTACCATAACTTTTAGCAATTTTAAACATACAACTTCATATAAGCAGGTAAAAAGATGTCCTGAAATGTTCATGAAGTGATTAGGAAGTAGACCTAACATCTCCCAACCATTCCGCAAAACACAGTGAAGAGCTGAAATGTGTAATGGACAGTTCCAAGACCTAGCTTACTTCAAAACAGACATTTCCACAACTAGAATGGATGTTTGGCATTAGTCATCATGTGAACAGTGCAAAGTCAATTTTTGCAAGTACCATTTATATCCAGCATAGTAAATTCCATACCTTAAAATGTCTCTGTCAGCAGTGTGATTTGTGAAACTCGTGACATCAATTCAATTGTTTAAGAAGAACAGCACAACATTAAAAAAAACTAGACAAACCATTTTCAGAAGAGAGCATTGAATAGGGATTGATAACTACATAACACTTTACCATTTGTTGAAATCTGTTAGACAAGAGAGAATGAGGAATATTAAATAGCAATATTCTTTTGAGAAACAGAAACAGGGTATCATGGTAGTTGTAGTAATTTTAAAGACAACTTACCAACACTTGCAAAATGGTTAGTGGAACCTACCTGTAGAAATTATAAAGTGGAAATGGGCCTGACTCTTACAATATGACACATACATGGGTAAAGGGTTATTTGGTGTTGTAATACGTACAGTCACCATACCATAATGTGACATGTAATGGATATTGACACCTGCAATCTTAGAGGTAAAACAATAAATTCAGACAGACAATTAAAATTATGTGATACTGATAGTTTGATGTTTCTATGTAATGAACATATGTGAGGAACACATTGGGAACAGCTGAGTTGAGAATAAACAGGACATTGACGTTTATTGAGCATTTGCAAAGTGTAACTTACCACACTCCATTCCCACAGGTATTACTGTCACACCTTCAGTATGTAGGATCTGCAAGACCTTCTCCTCCCAGGTTATGAATGGTATTGGGGGCCTGGGAGAACCACCACCAGTCCTGTTGGCTTCCATAGGATGCTTGGAGGCCAGGGAACGCACCTTCCCTCGCAGTTCCATCCACCGCCTCCTAATTTCCTCGTGTGTACACAGGCTGTTTGCTACAGCATTCACTCTGTCAACTATTCTGGACCGCATTTGCCTTTTCTGGGTTAGGGATGTATTTTGGACTTGGACTCCAAACAATTTTGGCTCTACTCTTAGGATTTCATCCTCCATGACTGACAATTCTCCCTCAGTAAAACGAAGATTTTTTTGGGCCTGGCAGTGTGCAAAAAATAAGATTTAATTAAATAATTGACCACAAGGTACTAAAAGAAATGGGGGTTAGGGGACGGGAGACAGGGATGATGAACAAAAAAACCCTCACTTGACTGGAAAAGCCTCTGGTATCAAATGTCATGGTGCACTGGAATGGCAAAGGATCATGGTCTGAAATGGGGTGTGTTTTATAATGTGGTATGCAGGTGTTTCCATTTGGCCAATGGACATCAGGTGTGTTCTACTAGCATCCATCCAATGGCCACAGTGATGGTGCATTGTTGAGCATGTACTGCGACAGACTCACTCGATCTGGGAGCCGCCACTAGTAGACTGCCAGCACAACTGTGAAATCTAAATCTGCTCGGCATGAACCCACCACACTGACAGCGACGGAGTAGTATTTGCCAGCTCTCGCTATTGGTAGCTATGTGCAGTGGCCACGGCAGGAAACACTCTGTCGATGCTGACGGTGAGGCAGCCTGCATGCATCTAAATACTGCAGTTGAAAGCCCGTCGACTCAACGGAGTACTAGGGACCGCCGCCATGGCGGGACAGCGGTAAGACTCTGTGTCTTTGACCAACAGCATGAACATCCTCATTTATGTGTAACTTTACTTTCATTGGGCCCGATTCACAAAAGTAATCTGAGACAAAATCCTAACTTTACGACTTTCGGTATTCACAGAACGCATTTAGGAGTACTAAAGTTTGGATTTTGTCTCAGTCAATCTTACATTTTGGTCTTAAGTTACACTTAAGACAAACTTAAGTTTGACTGAGACAAAATCCTAACTTTACGACTAGGATTTTGTCTCAGTCAAACTTAAGTTTGTTTTAAGTTTAATTTAAGATTAAAACTTAAGATTGACTGAGACAAAATCCTAACTTTACGACTAGGATTTTGTCTCAGTCAAACTTAAATTTGTCTTAAGTTTAATTTAAGATTAAAACTTAAGATTGACTGAGACAAAATCCTAACTTTACGACTAGGATTTTGTCTCAGTCAAACTTAAGTTTGTCTTAAGTTTAATTTAAGATTAAAATTTAAGATTGCCAGGGTGTATTATCACCTACATGCACTCGCTTATTCCGCCAAAAAGGGTGGATTGGGACAAATTGACTGCATGCCGTCAGAAGAAGGATGATTTCTTTAACAGGTTTGAAGGGGTGTTTTTGGACTTTAGTGGACAGGACGTGTCACAGGAGGTTGGTGTTCGTTTGTTCGTCAATAGATTTGCTACCAACTTACTTCCCGAGATTGCGACATGTTTGCAGGCCTCGGAAAGTACTTGGACGACATCATCCCCATCTGTGATATTCAGTATGGCACAATATTATGAGCATATGGAGAACGAGGATAAGGAAAAGGCAGAGAAAGGTCAAAGGATTTGAAGACGAGGGTATTACTGCAACAGGTTGCGAGGGGCAACGGACGAGGTAGAGGTTCTAGTCCGACCCAGGAGCGGTCTGGTAGAGGTGGCACATCCAACGTGCCCATTTGGCTCAATCAATGTGCACACTGCAAACAGGAGGGACATTGGCGGAATGAGTGCCCGGAATTGTTACAGAAGGACAGGGCCCCAAGAGGTCCGGGGTCCAGAGGACGTGGGCGAGGTGCAGGGGGAAGGGGGGGTGCAGTTGGGAGATACGTCGCACAACAGGCAAAGTGGGAATTATTTTGACGACCCCAGAGGCCGGCAGTACTATCATGACGATTATGACATGGACGAAGTGGCGGGGTTATCTCATAGCTAGGACAGCCGAGGACAGAGTAAGGGACCGGTTCCAGTGCCCGTAGATCAGGATGGACCTTATGTCCTTGCTGATTTGCAGGGTGCTGCTAAGAGATTTTTGGTCGATACAGGGGCTATAAATAGCTCTGTTTCCCGTTCACTGGTCCCGGGGGCAGCTCTGTCTGGCCACAATAATGTCTCGGTGGGATTTTCAGGCGTGCCGGTAAATTAGCCCTGTCTCCAAGCCCCTTGCCTTGACGATTGGTCCCTTTACGGTCTATTCACTATTTTTACTGACATCGAATTGTGGGGAAAACTTGTTGGGACTAGATTTGCTGAAGAAGTTGCATGCGACTATTTCCTGTTCACCAGACGGTGTCTATATGACCATTGGCCCGCCAGTTGTTGGTGCTAAACAGTGCTTTGCGAAAGATGCCCCCCTTCCAGCTGAATTTAAAAATGTGCCATGTACGTTATGGGCTACGGGAGACACGGATGTGGGGCTGCTCCAAATACTGCCAGTTTCCATCCAGATCAAAGACAAGGCTCGATTACCACGTGTCCCCCAGTACAAGATATCCCAGGCAGGTGAGAAGGCCTTGTTGCAAATAATACAGGACTTGATTGAGTCTGGTGTGGTTGAGGAGACTATGGCGAATGTGTGTAATAGCCCTATTCTTCCTGTTCTTAAGAAAACCCCCTCGGATTCTCCTGATGCCCACCCTGATGTTTACCGCTTTGTGTTTGACTTCCGGGAGGTGAACAAAATAGTCATTCCCCAATACCCAGTGGTCCCGGACATTACCGCACTTTTAACGATGATTCCCCCTTCAGCGAAGTTTTTCTCTGTCATTGACCTGAAGAATGCCTTTTTCAGCATCCCGATTCATACAGATAGCCGCTATTTGTTCGGTTTCACAATAGCCGACTGGAGCTTTAGATTCTGTCGTGCTCAACAAGGCTATACTGAAAGCCCTATTATTTATAGCCAAGCATTAAAAAGTCAACTAGATTCTTTGTAGCTTCCCCCTGGTAATGTGCTGTTGCAGTATGTTGACGACCTCCTTATTGCCTCTGACACTGAGGACGGTTGCAAAGACGCCACGGTTAAATTGTTGTTGCACCTGGCGCATCATGGACACAAGGTGTCACTTTCCAAATTTCAGTACTGTCGACAGGAGGTCACCTATCTCTGTCACCTACTGTCGAAGGAGGGCCGCAGACTAACACTCGAGCGTATAGCTGTCATTACTAACATGTCTGTCCCTAGAACACAACGTGAGGTACGCGCGTTCATAGGAATAACATCGTATTGTAGACAATGGATCCCTAACTACTCGCTACTAACAAAGCCCCTTCTTTCCCTGACCACGAAAGATGTGCATGAACCCCTGCCTTGGACACCTGCATGCCAGCAAGCCTTAGAGCAATTAAAAGCTGCGCTTTGCTCTGCTCCTGTATTGGGTACCCTGGACTACCAAAAGCCTTTTGTGCTCTACGTGCATGAGGTGGATGGCTGTGCGCTCTCTGTCTTAACACAGGGTTTTGGAGGTAAGCAAAGACCCTGCGCTTATTTTTCTGCCATTCTGGATAACGTCGCCAGAGCGCTCTATAGCTGTCTGAGAGCTGCCGCGGCAGTGGCAGTTTCTATCAGACAATCAGCAGGCCTCATCCTTGATACTACCCTCACAGTAATGGTACCTCATGCTGTGGATACACTATTGAACAAAACGAAGACACAGTACCTTACTAGTGCACGTCTGACTGGATTCGAACTTACTTTGTTTGCTGCGAACATTACCATAAAACGATGTACCACTCTGAACCCAGCCATGTTACTACCCCTCCCTTTGTCAAGTGAGGATACAGACGTACAAGATTATGTATATAGAACGGAGGAAGAGACGAAGGGACGGGTAGACCTGACTGATGTTCCCCTATCTGAACCCTAAGGGGAACTATATGTCGATGGCTCTTGTTTCAAGTTACCTGATGGTGCTACCACTGCAGCCTATGCAATAACAACGTTACATACTGTAGTTGAGACATCCCGTATCCCACACCAATCAACCTAAGCTGCAGAGCTGGTGGCCCTCCTTCGGGCTTGTGAGTTGAGTGAGGGACTGGCTGTTAATATCTACACCGACAGCCAGTACGCCTTTGGGGTGGCCCATAATTTTGGGCGCCTCTGGGCGGAGAGAGGGTTTTTGACTTCGCATGGATTGCGGATTCAGAGTGGGCCACTGATACATAGGTTACTATCTGCATTGACACTTCCCAGTAAGCTAGCAATAGTGAAATGTAGCGCTCATAAGGCTATTACAGACGATGTGGGGTGGGGCAATGCTTTCGCAGATCAGACAGCCAAGGATACAGCTCGATCAAAAACGACACAGATGTTGGTGGCAGGCCCCGCTAGGTGGGTTCCAGACAACATAATGTTCGAAGACACATTAGAAAGCGTCAGGGAAATTCAGAGTGAGGTGACTCTAGATGAATTGGCAATGTGGGAGGAGAGAACAGGTCGCCTGAATGAGGATGGGTGCTGGACTGACTTGTCAGGGAAGCAGCGGTGGTTACTGCCTAAGTCCTATGTACTCCCTGTTGTAACTATGGCCCATGGCCCGGCGCACATTAGTGCCAAGGGAATATGTAAATTGCTGGACCCAGTGTGGCAGAATGATAATATCACCAAGGTAGCCACGCATCTAGTGAAGTGTTGTATCATTTGCCTGAAACATAACCCCGGGAAAGGTACCCCTACACCTTCCGGCAACTTTGCACCACCATCCTTCCCTTTCAAGGTTCTCCAGATGGATTTCATCGAAATGGAACGAGTTAATAACCTTAAGTATGTGCTAGTGGTGATCTGCGCTTTTAGAAAGTGGATCGAAGCCTACCCCCACTAAAGAGAATACGGCTATGGCGACAGCAAAAGCACTTCTAAAGGAGTATTTCCCACGCTACGGATTGCCCTGAGTGATCTGGAGTGACAACGGCAGTCATTTTAATGCCCGAGTCATTGAGTTAGTGTGCACAGGTTTGCATATTAAACAGAAGTTCCACGCAGCAAATCACCCCCAGTCGGCAGGCTTAGTTGAAAAATAGAATGGTGCTCTCAAACTGAAGTTGGCAAAGATTCAGGAAAGCACGGGACTGCGATGGCCAGATGCATTACCCCTAGCTTTGTTATCACCAGAGTAACAGCGCATTCTAGAACAGGGCTGTCCCCTTACAAGGTGGTCTTTGGACGCCCTGCGAATGTTTGGAGCGTCACCAGACCAAAGCGCTTTTCCGAGATAGAATATCCCTTGCTTGTGGACTATCTTTACGAATTATCTAAAGATCTTCGTTCTCTTCACCAACAGATACATGCCACGTTGCAGCCAGTACCAGAGGGGCCCGGGCATCAGAGACAGCCCGGAGACTACGTCTTGGTCCGCAACTTCCATCGGAAGAGCGGCTTGGAGCCGAGGTGAAAAGACCCAGTGATCGTGTTACTTGCCACTAGAACAGCGGTCAAGGTGGACGGCAAGAAGCATTGGATACATGCTACCCATGTAAAACGGGTGCCCCTACCGCTCCCGTACGACAGCTGGTTCAACGACGGCATCGGTGATCAGGAGTGTGATCACTTTTCGTTCCTTTCTCTGACGCCCGAGTGAGGTGGGCGCAGACAGACGAGGAAAGTGATGCAGTTCTGTCTGAGGCGATCCCACCAGAAGTAAGGGCCACCTCGGATAACACAGTTCCTACCACACCGGAATCTGAGTCTCGATGCCCATTTGATCCTGACCTTTTGCCTCTCTTTGTTGATGAAACGGAGCCTGGAGCTACCAGGTACAATTTGAGGCCCCGGAAAAAGGGACGGTGCACCAGCCGAACAGTTAAGAAGTTAGGGAAGGACTTGAGCTTAGGCGCGGATACTGTGCCTGTGGTGCCTGTATTAGGTTGGGGTGATTGATCTGGTGCACTGCCCGGACACTGGACAGGATAGTTGAGGGCATTGGCCCCAGAGGGAGGGTGCCCTATCCTGAAAGAAGAAGGATTTGTTTTGTCTGGAAGGGTTGCGATCGCGCAGCTCCTCCGTGGGAGTGCTTCACAGCACCATCGTTGGTGAACGATAGAAGCCTGCCAGCGAGGCTTTGACGGACGCTGGGTGAATTGTGCCCCTGGTACTGTGGTTGCAATAAGTGGCTCTAGCTTGTGAATTTCCTTTTTCCCCTTCCTAAACACCGATAGACTGTCCTTGAAGTTGTCCACATGTATCCTTTTGGCCGTCTCGTCCCTGACGAGGAGCAGCCCTTTGCGGCTCCGCGTCCTATTTCAAATGATCCTGTTTGGTCCTCTTGGTCCACTAAGAGTAAAGCAGTGTTTATTGCTATAATCTTCCTTTCCCTGTGCACGCTTTTATAGGGACAACACTGGTTTCAAACGAACATTTGTTTGTCACACTGGCCCCACATAAGGAGAGACATAGACAGACATATGTGCAGAATGCTTTTGTTCAAATGCTCCATCAGGTACACAGTACCATTAATTCTACAAATTGCTGGGTGTGTGGTCTACTTCCATCCGTTATGCATAAGAACGATCTGTTGATCTCTTTGCCCCTGTCATACTTGGGTAGCTGTGAAGCGTGGTTCCAATTGCTCTCTATGGTATATATGCACTATTACGCTGACGCTATGAAAATGGTACAGGCTGATTACGAGGCAGTGTTGGAATACATAGTGGTACACCAGGGATATACCCCCGGACCAGATGGTAAGGAGGGTACCCTGCACCCTGAGGCTTGTATGAATAAATTTGAGGCCTATGCAAACGTCACCTGTCTGCGAAATGAGCTGTTAGATTTTCAAGGATTTAATGTCACCGCCTGCTTTAAATGTTTCCAGGAACGCAATATTACAGAGGACAAAGCTATGCCTGTCCCTGTAATAAATTCAACAGCTAGTTTCTGTGTTGAAGGAATAGGGAACATTTCGGTAGGACAGAGTCACTGCAACTACACCTACCGATTGAACACTACCAGCAGCCCACCTCTGCTCACACCTCCTAATGTATACTTCATCTGTGGGGAACAGGCTTACACATGGCTTCCGAGAAGGTGGTCTGGCCGGTGTTATGTATCCTTTCTCTTGCCTCCCATTTACATTGCACCGTACGACTACCACAAGCATCATAAATTGCAGCGTAGGGATCTTCAGGTACACCGAGTTAGGAGGGTGCTTGATCCAGATGAGATAGATCAGACAGATACCTCTTTGCAGCAATTCACCCACATAAAGAAGGGCATTGTGCCATTCTGGGGTTCCATGTTCAATAGTCGTAATATTCGTCGCCTTGCCAGGATAGTTGAGGGCGTTATCAACACAACTGCTGGTATCCTGACCAACATTACAGTTGAGCTCCAGGCCACAAAACTTGTCTCTCTCCAAAACTGGATGGTTTTAGACGTCATCCTGGCTGATAGGGGTGGAGCCTGTTGCGTCATCGGAAGTAGTTGCTGTGTGTATAGCACCCCTACTGTGTATGCTGCAATACAGAAGTTGCACAAACTTGCCTCGGAAATTCATCAGGATAATGGCTCATGGTCCCTTACAGGATGGCTCTGGGCTCTAGTGACTACATGGGGGTGGAAGATATTACTTGTCCTGATAGCCATTGCAGGGGTTATTTTCACATGCTGTCTATGCATAAATTGTCTTCCAGCCTGCCGCACATATTGCATAAGCAAACTCACTCCCAGTGTTCCGTTGCCCAAACGTGACAATAATTGCTCCCCCATGATGATGCAAGAAATTCAGTCAAGAATGTTAATAGACGAAGGCATATTCGAATATTAAGTACAATTTTTGATGTTTGCATTTGCTTTGTTTTCACCTTGACTAATGGATGGATAGACAATATTCCTCCCCTAGAATTGTAAAGACCCTACCGGATAGCAATAAAGCTCTTAGCCACACATGCTAAAAGGAGGGTCTGTTAGTTTTGAAATCCCATCCCTACCATATATTCTCTCTGTGTTATATTATGTTAGCATTATGTGGCTAAATGCATGCCAGTCGCATTTATGCAACCCACTGAGTTATCCTCGTAGTGTGCAGGCTTTAGTTAGCGAATGTGACTCCATTTTGTTTTTCGTAACCCTTATTAGGCTGTTCAGACTGTGCCTGAGTTAGGCCTCATTATTATTTTCGCTTGCCTCAGCAGAATACTGTATTCCGTTATTATTTCTTCTCATCGCTCAAGGCTGTTTCTCAATGCTAATGAATAGGCCATTCGGCCCTTGTATGTTCGTCCGATTGTATAGTTTCTGCTCCCACGTTAGGAGATGCTGAGACCCAGCACTGTGGCCTTGGATCCCTGATAACATGTACCCATCTGGCAGGTGTGAGCTCATCCTACTGTGCCTCCTTTGTTCGTGATCAGCCCAGGCTGATAGTTTTCCATGGTGGGCGGGGTTGCAGACTGCTGGGGAAGAATGATTACTCACTGTAAACTGTTGGGGGGGCCAGTCCCTCGACAAACGCCTTAGGGTGCAGGTCATGACGGACTCCTCTGCAGAGCATTGCCAATAAACATGTAAGTGCATATTCTCTACTGTCTGACCGACTCTTCATTCTTGGGAAGGCCTAGCAGGTGGTTGTGAGAAAACCAGGGTGGCCCTAGAGGGCCACTTCCTTCACCTGGTTAATCTCTTTCGTACCACAAGAATTTCAATTTGATTTGTATTGCAGTATTGCTGTGAGCTGCTTTTGTAGCTTGGTTGCATGCGCCTTCATCATTCTTACGTCCTATTACATATGGCTTTAGTTTGTGTATTGGTGCACTACCTTTGATTGGCAACCATTTCATTCAGTTCCTCGCCACCGATATATAGACTTTCAGTGTGGCTTTCTTCATCGTGTGCTAAGACTCCACTGATGCCAGCGTTGATGATATACTTTGACTGCAGCACACGTGGCACACACGAGCAGTTTGCTGGGCCATGGCAAACTCTCTTGAGCGCTTTCAGTGTAACGGCTTCGGATCCCTCATCTCGTCCCCAGTTGTAGTATCCTGCCAGCCTAAGCACTCACCAATAAGTACACCACACACGGAGAGTAATTTTACACGTCAGTATTCCGCTGCGTGAAAATCAGAACTCAGCATTCTAAGCCTGCCTTCAACTCATCCCTCCACTCTTACCTCACAGGCCTACGGTATACACTGACAACCAAAAGAGGTCCAGCGTTCTTTTATTACAAGACACTACAGCTAGCAGAGCACATTCAACTTCCATTTAAAACTGCTCCATCAGGTGAAGTTATCTACAAGTTTTTCATTTGAATTCACAAGCACCTAGATTAATGAATTTTCCTTCCTCTTGTCATTCTCCTAAATCATGAAGGAGCAAAATAATAAGCAAGCATTAGAACTATTGCTGTCTATCCGATTTGAGGTGATATACATGGTTGTGATATAGCTTGAATTGAATTACGATTTGCGAGGAATATAATCACAAGATTACATCCACCTGTTAGTTTTTGGTTCTAAAAACTAGTATTTACACTAATAACAAAAACATATATCAGTGTAAGCTTGTGCCTTATGAACATTGTGATTTTGCAAAAATCATATCTGTTCTAAAAATGGCAAGACTAGAAAATCAAATATGCAAACATCTGCAACATATTCACTTCTAGGTTTCTTTTTCACAATAGCAGATTCAGTTTAATTTAGTTCAATAAGTTTAACCTTACAAGGAGATCAACAAAGAGAAAGCTTCATTCTACAGCATAAAGCTAATAGAGAGAACGCTTAAAAGCCTCTCCCGGGCATTGACTTTCACAAAAGACATCGTCATTGGCTTTGCCTTGCTTATGCTGTGTTGTACCTGCACAGTCCATGAGGCCTACTCTGCTTTTAAAATAATCACTAGTGCACTTACCATTTTTTTTTTTTTAAACATAGTTTTATATAGCGCGAACTTGACCCGAAGGTATCAGGTATCAGGCACTTTACATGAGCACCAGTTGCGTTACATGAGGACACATTCATTTTTGTTAGGCATGGGAGATTAAGTGAATTGCCCAGAATCTCAGGATGTTCAGCGTCATTGCAGAGACTCGAACCCAGTTCCCGAGATTCGAGGTCAACCGCCCTAGCCGTTAGGCCAACTCCTCTCCCCTAACATTAACCAAAATACAGGAGAAAGCAGGGAATGGCTCTATATTGTGGGCCGAGGTCACACCAATGATGACAGCAACTCCTGGTTGCATCTGGGTTTTAAAATATCCCACGTGGAACAGGCTCCTTTGGGCAGCAAAATGCCCAGAGTGAGGGTGGCTCACCCGTGAGAAGCACTGCTCTCTTTTAAGTTGTGAATCCCAGCTGTAACAATTAACAGGCTAAACATGAGAAAGATATGTTACAACCCACATTATAGGCCGAGTGCAGGCCAGTATGAGAACACTGAGGGCAGGGCAGGATGTAATTTCTGCAGGATACATATTGGCTTTTATATTTCTTCTCTAATTACACACTTTGCAGGAACAGTCCAGTAGTACCTCTTGGATGAGCTCACCTAGTAAAAATTGCAGCCAACTTTTAAAGATGTCAGTCCCTCCCCTTACTGTGATGAAAAGGGGGCGAAAGCAAGGAAGCAGTGACTCACAGCTTTCACTATCGTCTCTCCTCCTCACCTGCCTCAAAATCCCCTCACAAAAAACGTGACCAAATCTTGACTCGAGTACAGAGAGGTATTGTAACCCATTACAACTGTGTAACTCCAAAGATTAGTCAACCCAATAAGGAAAAAAATAACCCGACACATTTTCAACTGTAGTGCTAAACATTACCTCTTCTCCAGTACCGCTATTGCTAGGTTTCCTTCTTTTGATGCAAGAAACTTTACAAGGCATTTCGGAGGCTCTCCTTTTGCTAAATAAGAATGAATCCATAGACACCAATAAAATAAAGGGAATTATCTCAGAACTAAAACAGGAATGTTTTGCCATCAATGTTACAAATGATTTCAGACCATATTATTGGCAATCCATGCATTGCAGCCAATTCTTTTCAGAATTCTCTGGAAAAGAAGTGGCATCTATGTCAAGTCTTATTTCTGCAGCATATATTTCATGATGGCCTTGTCAGTCACACAGCTTTATTCGATCTTTTTAAAACTGACCATAAAAGCACAAATTATCTAAAATTCCAACACAATATATACACATATATACACATTTAAAATAAGAATTAAACAGTTGCCGTGAACCATATAAATTCATATAAAATCTTTTAGGAAAAAAAGCAGTTCTGAATTTTAAATTAGTCAATTAATTGTTACAACTAAAATCTCGTCCCGCCTTTTTCCTCTTCCTAAAACAAGCCCACAAAAATGAGGCAACAGAACAGCATACAAATGGGTCCAGTACAGTTTTTAAAAAGTACATAGCCACCCGGCACTGCCTAAAATTGTGGTACCTCAGGATAGGGAGTATAAATGTTTTCCTTTCCTCTGTGTAGGTCTTACAAAATAATACAATGTGTAGATCTGACTGTACTGCGTGATTGTTACAAGGACAGGGTGAGAGATCTGCTAATTTATATATATTTTGGAGGTATCCCAGGAGTAGCAAGATCATGTTCATGCGGAAACGCAAAAGAATAAATCTGTGCTGCGCATTATTTACTAGTGATAAATACTGAAAACATTCCCCCATTCTTGGTGGTACCAAATCATAAAGAATTGAGGAATGGTAAGTGCGTTTCTTTTCTCTTCGGGCATACTTTGATCTGTTAATGACTAGATCAGTTATTCTTTCCTTTGAAACCCTTTTACAGGACTCCGGGTCCTGAAATAATTCTCCCATCCGAACGCTTTCAGATCTCTACGTAATTTAACCATCCAATTTTTTTTTATAATCTAATTTACAACAGTTCTTAATAATGGTTTAAGTCAAATCCACTGTAGACCTCCGCCATACTGATAGCCACAACAAGACTGGAGCCAGTCTTATGTTGTCGCTCAAACAAGGAAGCCCCAATTTACAGTGTAAAATATAATTTGGGGCTGATTGCGGTAGGGACACACGATTTTTAAAAAAGGAATCTTCTATTTGTTGTAGCGGTGCAACGTTAGCCATACCCCACACTCCTGCCCCATATATTGCAGCGGACTTTGTTTTAGCCGAATATATGTTCTTAATTGCATCCAGTGGGCTGCCTCCCAACTTCTTAGCAAACTTTTAACAGCGTTAACACTCCTTTGCATACCCTGAGCTCTTGCTGCCACTAAATTAGACCATGAGTGGTCTTTATCAAAAAGCACTCCTAGGTATGAAAAGGAGTCGACTATCTCAATTTTCTTGCCTGACAACTGGAAGTGGGGATGTCTCTCACCTCTTGCGGCTACAGACACAATTATAAATGATTTCGATTCATTGACCTTTAGGTCAAGGGAGGCCATAAAGGCGGAGTAGGCTGTTATTAGCGTTTGTAGGGCTAAGCCCGATCTGGCCATCAATACCGCGTCGTCAGCGTACGCCAGAATCGGAAGGGGGATACGATCAAATTTAGGCACATCTACCGGTAGAGCAGACAGGGAGGACTCTACCCCATTAGTGTAGATTGAAAAAAGAAACGGGGCAAGAACACAACCCTGTCTTACCCCCCTTTTTGATTTTAAAGAGGCGAGTGCACTCCCCCTTCCTGCCATACCTCACACAGGCAGTGGCATTGGCGTACAACTGACGTATGAAACCAATTATTGGTGGATCGATACCCATGCTCTCCATCATGGACCGCAACCTCGGGTGTGACACACAGTCAAAGGCCGAGGTTAGGTCCAAGAAAGCCATGTACAATTTGCCGGCCTTTGCCTTAGTGTATTTCCCTATAGTTAGGGAGAGGTTTAAGCACTGATCGACCGTCCCCATTCCTCTACGAAACCCATATTGTGCCTTCATAAAAATGTTATGCGATTCGGCCCAGTCCTCCAATCTGGCCAAGAGCACCCGTCCCATAAGTTTGGCAGTAGTGTCGAGGAGGGATATGGGGCAATAATTCTTTGGGGATCCCCTGTCACCTTTTTTAAAAATGGGCACAATTAAACTCTGGTTCCAAGAAGGAGGCGGGCCTACTATCTGAATACTATTAAAAATGTTTGTAAGTAAAGGCACCCACATATTATAATCCTGCTGAAAGAGATCAATTGGAACTCCATCTGGCCCCGGCGCCTTACCAGGGGTGCAGGCTTCCAGCGCCTTTCGTATCTCTAATACAGAGAAAGTTAACCCTCCCTGTGGTAAAATCTCTGGGGAGGATAGTAGTGGAGTTGGGGGGGATTGCTAAGCCAAATAGTCCTTCGAAGTGCCTCACCCATGCCTCTTCCTCTACATGCACATCTAATGTAGGATCATGGATGTCTTTAAAATGTGATGCATTCACAATTTTCCAGAAATCTTTACTACTGCCTAACATAGCTGCTTCCTCGAGATCTACCCATGCCTGTGCCCTAAGATCTTTCTCCCTTGTCCTCCTCACTAGTTTATAATCTTTGCGTAACGCACACACTACAGAACAGTCTCTGGGATGCGTATTTAGAGCTTTCACAAGGGCTTTTTTTTGCTGTTGTACAGGCTGTATCAAACCACCCCACTTTGACGGTAGCATTAGCTGACTTAACCCGTGTGAGTGCTAATTTTACTTTTTCCAGAAGAGCAATAAACTGGGTAACCAAGAATAGAGGTGATGAATTCTCTTCCAGACAGGCTAATATTTCCTCCTTTATTTGAGCTATAATTTCAGGGCCTAAATTTAATCTTTGTACTTGTGACAACTTCAACTGGTAACCGTTTTTTCTGGACAAATTCACACCTTCTACAACCTTATTGTGCTCTTTAGGATTAGATAAAAATACTTAGGTAAATAGATAACATAGCGTGATCACTATAAGAAGAAAATCCAATACTCGTATGGACCACTTTCCCATGTAAATGTGCCGAGGCTAAAATATGGTCTATAGTAGACTCTTGGATACCCCTTCTAAAAGTGGACTCTTGCCCTCCCTCTTCTGGTACATTTATTAAGGACAAGTTCCACTTATATAACAGACTGTTCAAAACATCACCGTACTCATTGTGTGTGAAGTGTGAAAAGAGGTTATTGTAGGAGTCCTCTACTCCACATACCCTAGTGCCATTGAACTTACAAAGATGAACATTAAAATCCCCCCACCCATACAAGATTTACACTACCCCCATTTTTCCCATTATACAATTTCTCAATCTCTAATGCTAGTGCATCTACCACTTGCCTCGAGTTCCTCCCAAACTCATTATTGTAAAAATTAACGATTGTCCAAATGCCCTGTTTCCTACTACCCATCTCAAAAATCTGAAAGTGAGTATGTCTAGGATCAACTTCTTTGATTTGAAGGGGTATAGTATTTGAGAATAGAGTAAGTAAACCCCCCTTCGCCCTTCCAGAGAGTGATGGAACAGCTGGGGAATGGAAGGTGCGAAAGCCTGAAAAGAAAATTGGATCTATGGCCCAGGTCTCTTGAAAGAATACTACCTCCATACATTGCCACTTATTTATCCATTCGGGATTGGCTATTTTAACATATTGGGCCTATTTCCCTCAATATCAGTCATACAGGTTGGCAAGGGGTACTCATGTTCCTGTACCCTGGGTGCTAAATTTGCAACTATGGTGGCCTCCTTGGAGGATCGTGTACGCAGTGGAATCCCCAACGGTCTAACCTCTACAAGGGCCACAATAGTTGCCCTACATACTAGTTTGGGGGGTGATACAGGTAGTCAATCGCATTCCTCCAGGTTCGACAGGGGTGCAAATCTATTATATAAACTAATTCCAGAATTTAAAAGGGGTCCCTCGTTCATACCATAAGGCATTTTCAATTGTGTACCTCTGTATTCCCCTCTCTTGGTCACACCCTGGCCATTGTAGAAGAATTCCAGGGGTAAAAGTATTATCTGGGAGTTCCTTTGAGAAAAGCCATGGGAGTTGGCTAAAAGAGAAGCACTTGTGTGCACATTGTTAAAATTAATTACCATACAGTCGCCACCAAACGCTTTTCTTAAACCCTCCACCCATCCCACTCTCCTGGCCAGAATAACTTCATTGGCCAATTGCCTTCTCCCCCCCTCGGTCATATGGACATTACTTGTTAACCAATGAAGACATTTGTCCATTAATTGTCTTGTAGTTTCACTTTGATCTTCTCGATTGGGTGGGACATTTGCCAAAACCAGGACCAGTGGTGCAGCGGCAGGGGGGGAGATGAAGAGTTTGTTGTGGCTGGTGCTTAAGTATTCCAGTGAAGTTCTCAGGTAACCCTGCCTGGTGCATAACTCTTCTATCTTCCATCCTTGGTAGTAGTGGCTGGCGAGCTAGGTCCCCTTCATTTAGCCCTTGGCCGGGCTGAGTAACCCTTGTTACATTCATATTAGGGAGGGGGTTTAAGGGCTGTAATACAGCGTTGGGAGAGCCTCCAGGGGGTATAGACGATGTCAATGTCATTATTGAGGATGGAGGTGGCCCTCGTGCCGCCATCGATTGTGCTAATTCAGTATTCCTAGGTGCTATCATAGAAGCAACATTCTGCGGGGCATACGGGCAAGTAGTAAACAATTCTGCGTTTCTAATTCCCCCAGCCGTGTTTCAATTATTGACAATTTAGTCAGAATGGGAGCCATTATATCTTTTAGCCTTGTGGAAACTTCTGTCCAAAAAGAGTCCGGCTGCAGTGCCTGAAGCGATGGTGTGTTAAGGGACACTGACGCTACCTGTTTTTTGGAATTCGTAATCTGCCCTTTTGTTTGGACAGTTTTAGTTTTGGGCACACGAGTAGTTTTAGGTTGTTTAGATTTTATTCCACTAACGGCCCCTCCTGCTCTGGTTCGCTTAGCCGGAGGAATAGGTGAAGAATCCAGTAATGAGCCATTCAAGGGGGAGTGCTCTTTACCTGTACTTGGTAAGCTCCCTGTATACGAATTGGAGAGCAAAGGCCCATGTTGGTCTTGTGTAAGGAGTAAAGTATTTTGGGGCAATGGCGTTTGTATTGGTTGCATATCTGGGAGGATATCATTTACAAGGCCTGAGGATGCACCCTGTGTTAAAGGGAGCGGCTCCATGGAGAGACGCCTTTCCGTCAGCTCAAACTCATGCGAGAGGACGCTGGCTGCTCTTACTAGTAAAGAGTCCAAAGTAGCTCCGACTCCCCCTCCCAACTTCACTCTCGGTTTCGCCCGGGCGCGTCCCACTCCGCGGGGCGTGCCTTGCCTTTTGAAGCGCGTCCGCGCGCTAAGATTCCTGGATGCTGTGGTCCGTGGAGGCAGGAAGACAAACAGTCCCGGTGGCTACAAGCGCCGCGGGGCGCGCCTTGCCTTTTGTAGCACATCCGCGCGCTAAGATTCCTGGATGCTGTGGTCCGTGGAGGCAGGAAGACAAACAGTCCCGGTGGCTACAAGCACGGAGGGGCGCGCCTTGCCTTTTGTAATGCGTCCGGCGCTAAGAATCCTGGATGCTGTGGTCCGTGGAGGCAGGAAGACAAACAGTCCCGGTGGCTACAAGCGCCGCGGGGCGGGCCTTGCCTTTTGTAGCGCGTCTGCGCGCTAAGATTCCTAGATGCTGTGGTCCGTGGAGGCAGGAGGCAGGAAGACAAACAGTCCCGGTGGCCTTAAAAAGAGAGGAAAGAGCATTTGGCCTGACTTTTAAGCAGCGCCTAATATCACATCAGCCTTTAAATATGCGACTTGTCAGGAGAAGATAATAGGAAGAGAAGCACAAAGGAAGAAAACAGCCAACCAATCACCCTGAAGTCAATACACACCAATACAAAAAAAACACTAAGGCTAAACCTTCAAAATGCAAACAGAATGGTCCAAAAAAAGGAGGGGCCTAACCATAAACTAGGCAAAGGAAGCTAAGTACATATCTTCAACTCTCAGCATTGTGCCTTCTTCAAACCACACTAGTAAGAGGCAAATTCAAAATCAACTCCACCTCACCTCTACTTCACCTAAGAAAAACAAGCATAAATGTAAAAAGACTTCTGAGCCAACATTAGATAGATAAGTTTCTATGAAGGAAGCTTAAAATCTATATTTTGACATCTGTAAAAGAGGGGAAAAGTGTTGGGAAGTTATTTCCCCGAAGTCAATAATCAATATTGGCTTCATTCAAATAACTTGCAGCGCTGAAAGGCTATGTTAATCAGCTCTACATCTGGTTACTTTTGCAAGAAATACTCAATATTGAGAAATTACGCAAGTGTTATCCTCTCAGCTGACAAAGACCTTAGTGAAAAGTGTGTTTCAACTGCTGTACACCTAATGGTCTATAATTAGTGCATATGAGGAAATTTCTCTTGAACATTTCAAGTTACACAATTTTAAACCATCATGCAAAGTTGTTTTTAAATCTTGTTTGCTGCTCTCCATCTGTACCCTATTTCAATAGCAAGGTTTTATCTTCCATAAAGGGAAAATGTACACATTGTCACCTCAAATAAAAATAATTCTCTTATGTTCTCAATAGGGTCAGCTCTTCATAATAACCAGTATGCACCTTCATCACAAAGCAGTGCAAACTTTAAAGATCACTCTTGTTAGACCTGTCAGCCTTAGGGTGGTTTTCCCCCAAACTTTTTGTCTTCACCCTCCTATTTTTCTGAATGTTTTTGCTGGCCTTAGGACTCTATGCACATTACCACTGCTAACCAGTGCTGAAGAGATTGTGCTCACTCCCTAAAACATGGCAAAATTGGTGGCTTACACCTGACTGGCATATTTAATTTTCTTTTTAAGTCCTTAGTAAAGTGGTATACCCTATACCCATGACTGGTAAACCAAATGCCACTATTGAGCTTGCATCACTTATTGTGCCATCCACTTGAGTAGCCCCTCTGTCGTGTAGTTCCTATAAAACCTATACAGGATCTGCGCGTTTAGACAACATACACTGCGGGTTTGGTGTCCAGACTGATTCCACACCCCCCCCCCCACCGGGTATGTTGGCCTGTATGCCAGCTAGCTCACAGTGCCACTAGAAACTCCTCTTATCAAGGAGAGAATTGTTCTTGGCAACTATCGAACATGACAACCCTGATCCCTCAGGACCGTGGAAACAGTGCACTACTTTTCGCTCAGTCACTCGTGCTCACTTAGTCTCAGAGAGATACACAGAATAAATGGTGTGGACGTTTTCAATAAGCATTTATTGAACAGTCGTTATTCTAGTGTAAAATAGGTGTGCTGAAACAACCACTAGACAGTAACAGATATAAATGATTAGAAGCACTAAGAAAGTAAAAGGATGGTAGATTTCTACCATCTTGCAATAACCATGAATACAGGCAAGTATATAAAATACATGACAATAAAATGCGTACTCCTGCGATGCAATCCTAACTAGATGTACCTAAGTGTACCTAGCATGTATGTAGGTGTTAAGCCAAGAATCCCTCTAGGATAAAGTCAACCCCATTACCTGAATCGAGAGATTGTGGGACCCCGTCTTGGTCTCGAGTTGGACACCCCGCAAGGGATATTAGACCACTGCGAGCTGGAGTATCTGCATGCAGGAACCTCAGCGTCTCGTGTCAGTGAGTCGGCAGGGAAGTCCTGATCTCCTCTCCTTGTCTCAGCAAGATGTGATGTTTATATACCCAAAGGTTTACCTTGCCACTTGTCGGACTTAGGATGATGTCGGGAATGAACTTTATACATAGTTATTATACAGAAGATGGTAGTGCTGCTGAGTTTCCAAGAATCCTCATGCATAATGTATGAGGCTTTTACCAGGGAAAATCCCGCGTTCTGTGAGCAGTGTCGTATCTAGGTAAAAGGTCAGTCCCTAAGAATCGTTATGTGTGTAATGTAGGGAAGAATATAGGTGAAGGGTTAGGATGTTACCTGAGCCTATATTGGGGTACCTATATAGAATATAACACCTCAAAACATCTCTCAGGCCTGCCATTGAAGCCTGCTAGCAGTTTTAAGCTGCCAATTCAATAGCCCCCTTGCCAGGCGTTAAACTCTCCCTTTATTACATACAAGTCACCCCTATGGTTGGTCCTAGGCAGCCCATGGAGCAAGGCGCATTGTAATTAAAAGGTTGGGCATGTACTTTTAAGTTTTACATGTCCTAGTGGTGAAAAACTCTGACATTCATTTTTCTCTACCGTGAGGCCTACCTCTCCATAGGATAACATTGGGTTGCCTTATTACATTTTACAAGTGCTAACTTTTGATTAGGAGCAGGTACAAAATTCATTTTTGGTGTCTAAGAAATTGTAATTTAAAATCCTCTTCAATGGTAAAGTCGGATTATAAGTTACAATTCTGAAATTGCCACTTTTAGAAAGTTGGCATTTTTCTGCCCTAGCTATTTTGGGCCTCATTCACAAAGGCAATCTGAGACAAAAGTCTAACTTTACGAATTTTGGTATTCACAGAGGTCATCTTATCTTTAAGTCCGCAGTCGGACACTACAGTCAACACTGATAGGAGCACAAATTGTGGACTGCATGTACCATGATGCAAAGGAGCAAACTTTTTTAGGGTATGATGTAGTGTCCGGCCACACCCTTTTCCCTGCCCAAACTGATTTTCATGACCTCCTCTACCATTTATCACACGTTTATAATGTTCCTTTTTGTGAAAATTGTATTCCGGCCCATTGATTACACTTCATCCGGCCTGAGCCGGAGAGTACGGCCCGAGCCAGGGAGTACGGCCCGGGTGCGAAAACTATCGCCCAAGCCGGAGATTCCGGCCCAACTGCAGATGTAAAGATACGATTCGTAAATTAGCTCTGTGAATACCAAAAGTCATAAAGTTAGACTTTTGTCTCAGATTGCCTTTGTGAATCAAGCCCTTTGTGCTTGCAGCCTGTTCCTGTGTCACATGACTGGGTGTAGTTAGCAGTTGGATTTTTTTTATTCCTCCCAGAGAGCCACACCATAGAGGGATTGGGCATACCTGGTTGGGCCATTACTGGTAGGATGGGGGAGACCTGGGCACAGTCCCTCTTGCAATTCAATAGGCTGTGCCCTGGCTTTACTCAAAAGATTTACACTACCTCTTTGTTCCTGTAGTCAGGGTAGAGCCAGGGTAGGGAAGCCAGAAAACTCCAAGAACTTCAAATGGAATTCTCTAGAAACTTCTCTTACTTCAAAGAAGGCACCAGGTATAGAAATAGGACCCTCAGACCCACTTCTCAGTTCACTTTCTGGGCCTGCAGAGGGACTCTCAGAAGACAATCTGCTGCTGTGGCCTGCTGTGTACATTAGAAGACTGCTTTGCTGCACCTGGAATGCCTTCTCTGCTTCCTAAAGCCTGCATTGAACCCCCAACAGCCTGCCCTGCTGTTTGAGCCCTGTTCCACTACTTGAACCCAGGCCTGCCAGATTGATTCCAAGGGCTAGTTGGCTGGTCTCTTGATCAGAGCCTAATGGACAGAAATGTCTCCAAGCATGTTGAACCTCAGCGTCTCGCGTCAGTGTGTCGGCAGGGAAGTCCTGATCTCCTCTCCTTGTCTCAGCAAGATGTGATGTTTATATACCCAAAGGTCTCCCCGGGGGTTCTACCTTGCTGTGCCACTTGTCGGACTTAGGATGACATCGGGAATGAACTTTATACATAGTTATTATACAGAAGATGGTAGTCCTGCTGAGTTTCCAAGAATCCCTGTGCCCAGCCTGAGTGAGTCCTGAACCTCCAAGTTGTGCCTCTCTAGTCATGGACCTTTGGAAGTGGTGCTAAAGGTGCCTAGACAGCCAAATTCCAAAACTTGGCTAAAAAGTGCTCTGAGAGGCAAGAGGAGGCCGGGACCTACCTGCCCGTCGATCCACCCAAAGTTTATTGCCTCTCGACTTAACTTTGTGGTAGCTCCTGCCACATTCTTCTTCTCAGCAGCAAATTCTGTTCAGCGGGCCTTCGCAGAAGGAGCGTCCGGCTTCATGGAGCCCTCGTCAGTACAGCTTGCAGCTTCATCCCATTGGAGGTTTTTGACTTCCAAAAAAGAGACTAAGTTAAATGTAGAAATCTACATCGCAAATTTGTCCAGTGTCCCCCTCCCCCCCAAAAAAAAAATTCCTCCTCCTTGGACAGCACCTGTAGCCTTGCCCAGCTGAACTTTACCTTCTCAGACATTTTTCCATGAAATTTCTTCTAAGACCAAAGGTATGCGCTAACAGGGCCCAATCTACTTCTTGTAACCGAACTGTGCTCCAGCGCGCTCAGCCATAATTCTCGACTATGAACTGGTCTCGCACAACTAGATGTCCACGGTTGGCGCTTTGATTTTTAGGTGCAAGATTTTTCCACAAACTTAAAAAATTCATGAAACCGGTTTTACTGATGTGATTTTTTTAGGTGTGGTGTAAAATAATTTATTAAAATTTACTCTATTTTCCTAAATTGCTGTGGGATTTTTCTTGTGTTGTGTGCTCACTTTATTACTGTTTGTGTGCTGCATAAATACTTTATGCAAAAAGAACAATTGATGGACAGAATGCAGAACAATGTCATACATTCACCCCAGTACAGAGATCTGGGCCTAAATCCATCGTTTTTTTGCTCACCATGCCATTCCAGTTTGAACCCAGCCATATGCAAATCAGTCTTGGCCCTGTGCCCAATGGGAACAGTCCAGCCCGAACTGCCAGGCCAGGTCCTCCCTGGACTGGAAACAAGCATCCTAGGACCGATTTCGGGGTTTCACCCCTTATCAGCCAGGATAGCTTGACTCCAGTGGCATGGAGAGCACGGGACCCACGTCTGGGCATACCCGTCCCACTCGAGGGTGACAAATGCAAAAAGAACAATTGATGGACAGAATGCAGACCAATGTCATACATTCACCCCAGTACAGATATCTGGGCCTAAATCCATTGCTTTTTTGCTCACCATGCCATTCCAGTTTGAACACAGCCATATGCAAATCAGTCTTGGCCCTGTGCCCAATGGGAACAGTCCAGCCCGAACTGCCAGGCCAGGTCCTCCCTGGACTGGAAACAAGCATCCTAGAACCGGTTTAGGGGTTTCACCCCTCATCAGCCAGGATAGCTTGACTCCAGTGGCATGGAGAGCACAGGACCCACGTCTGGGCATACCTGTCCCACTCGGGGTGACAAATGCAAAAAGAACAATTGATGGACAGAATGCAGACCAATGTCATACATTCACCCCAGTACAGAGATCTGGGCGTAAATCCATCGTTGTTTTGCTCACCATGCCATTCCAGTTTGAACCCAGCCAAATGCAAATCAGTCTTGGCCCTGTGCCCAATGGGAACAGTCCAGCCCGAACTGCCAGGCCAGGTCCTCCCTGGATTGGAAACAACCATCCTAGGACCGGTTTCGGGGTCTCACCCCTCATCAGCCAGGATAGCTTGACTCCAGTGGCAAGGAGAGCACGGGACCCTCGTCTGGGCATACCCGTCCCACTTGGGGTGACAAATGCAAAAAGAACAATTGATGGACAGAATGCAGACCAATGTCATACATTCACCCCAGTTTAGAGATCTGGGCCTAAATCCATCGTTTTTTTGCTCACCATGCCATTCCAGTTTGAACCCAGCCATATGCAAATCAGTCTTGGCCCTTTGCCCAATGGAGACAGTCCAGCCCGAACTGCCAGGCCAGGTCCTCCCTGAACTGGAAACAAGCATCCTAGGACCGGTTTCGGGGTTTCACTCCTCATCAGCCAGGATAGCTTGACTCCAGTGGCAAGGAGAGCACGGGACCCTCGTCTGGGCATACCCGTCCCACTTGGGGTGACAAATGCAAAAAGAACAATTGATGGACAGAATGCAGACCAATGTCATACATTCACCCCAGTACATAGATCTGGGCCTAAATCCATCGTTTTTTTTCTCACCATGCCATTCCAGTTTGAACCCAGCCATATGCAAATCAGTCTTGGCCCTATGCCCAATGGGAAAAGTCCAGCCCGAACTGCCAGGCCAGGTCCTCCCTGGATTGGAAACAAGCATCCTAGGACCGGTTTCGGGGTTAACACCCCATATCAGCAAGGATAGCTTGACTCCAGTGGCAAGCAGAGCACGGGACCCTCGTCTGGGTATACCCGTCCCACTTGGGGTGACAAATGCAAAAAGAACAATTGATGGACAGAATGCAGACCAATGTCATACATTCTCCCCAGTTTAGAGATCTGGGCCTAAATCCATCGTTTTTTTGCTCACCATGCCATTCCAGTTTGAACCCAGCCATATGCAAATCAGTCTTGGCCCTGTGCCCAATGGAGACAGTCCAGCCCGAAGTGCCAGGCCAGGTCCTCCCTGGACTGGAAACAAGCATCCTAGGACCGGTTTCGGGGTTTCACTCCTCATCAGCCAGGATAGCTTGACTCCAGTTGCATGGAGAGCACGGGACCCACGTCTGGGCATACCCGTCCCACTCGGGGTGACAAATGCATAAAGAACAATTGATGGACAGAATGCAGACCAATGTCATACATTCACCTCAGTACAGAGATCTGGGCCTAAATCCATTGTTTTTTTGCTCACCATGCCATTCCAGTTTGAACCCAGCCATATGCAAATCAGTCTTGGCCCTGTGCCCAATGGGAACAGTGCAGCCCGAACTGCCAGGCCAGATCCTCCCTGGACTGGAAACAAGCATCCTAGGACCAGTTTCGGGGTTTCACCCCTCATCAGGCAAGATAGCTTGACTCCAGTGGCATGGAGAGCACAGGACACACGTCTGGGCATACCCGTCCCACTCGGGGTGACAAATGCAAAAAGAACAATTGATGGACAGAATGCAGACCAATGTCATACATTCACCCCAGTACAGAGATCTGGACCTAAATCCATCTTTATTTGCTTACCATGCCATTCCAGTTTGAACCCAGCCATATGCAAATCAGTCTTGGCCCTGTGCCCAATGGGAACAGTCCAGCCTGATCTGCCAGGCCAGGTCCTCACTGGACTGGAAAAAAGCATCCTAGGACCAGTTTCGGGGTTTGACCCCTCATCAGGCAGGATAGCTTGACTCCAGTGGCATGGAAAGCACGGGACCCACGTCTGGGTATACCCATCCCACTCGGGGTGACAAATGCAAAAAGAACAATTGATGGACAGAATGCAGACCAATTGCGTCCATCAATTGTTGCAGTTACACCTTTTGCCCTAAGTGAGACGGGTATGCCCAGACGTGGGTCCCTTGCTCACTGTGCCACTGGATTCAAGCTAGCCTGGCTTATGAAGGGTGACATACCCCGAAACCGGTCCCAGGATGCTTGTTTCCCATCCAGGGAGGACTTGGCTTGGCAGTTCGGTCTGGACTGTTCCCATGAGGCACAGGGTCAAGACTGATTTGCATATGGCTGGGTTGAAACTGGGGTGGCGTAGTGGGCAAAGGAACGATGGATTTAACCCAGATCTCTCGACTGAGGGAGAATGTTTGAATCATTCAGCATTCCGTCCATCAATTGTTGCAGTTACACTTTTCGCCCTAAGTGGGACGGGTATGCCCCGACGTGGGTCCCTTGCTCACTGTGCCACTGGATTCAAGCTAGCCTGGCTGATGAAGGGTGACATACCCCGAAACCGGTCCCACGATGCTTGTTTCCGGTCCAGGGAGGACCTGGCTTGGCAGTTCTGTTTGGACTGTTCCCATGAGGCACAGGGTCAAAACTGATTTGCATTAACTGGGTCTAAAATGGGATGGCGTAGTGGGCAAAAGAACAATGGATTTAACCCAGATCTCTTGACTGGGGGAGCATCTTTAGATCATTCAGCATTCCGTCCATTGATTGTTGCAGTTGCACTTTTCACCCTAAGTGGGACGGGTATGCCCCGACGTGGGTCCCTTGCTCACTGTGCCACTGGATTCAAGCTAGCCTGGCTGATGAAGGGTAACATACCCCAAAACCGGTCCCAGGATGCTTGTTTCCGGTCCAGGGAGGACCTGGCCAGGCAGTTCGGTCTGGACTGTTCCCATGAGGCACAGGGTCAAGACTGATTTGCATAAGGCTGGGTCCAAACTGAAGTGGCGTAGTGGGCAAAACAACAATGGATTTAACCCAGATCTCTTGACTGGGGGAGAATGTTTGAATCATTTAGCATTCCGTCCATCAATTGTTGCAGTTGCACTTTTCGCCCTAAGTGGGACAGGTATGCCCAGACGTGGGTCCCTTGCTCACTGTTCCACTGGATTCAAGCTAGCCTGGCTAATGAAGGGTGACATATCCCGAAACCGGTCCCAGGATGCTTGTTTCCGGTCCAGGGAGGACCTGGCTTGGCACTTCGGTCTGGACTGTTCCCATGAGGCACAGGGTCAAGACTATTTTGCATATGGCTTGGTCCAAACTGGGGTGGCCTAGTGGGCAAAAGAACGATGGATTTTACCCAGATCTCTTGACTGGGTGAGAGTGTTTGAATCATTTAGCATTCCGTCCATCAATTGTTGCAGTTACACTTTTCGCCCTAAGTGGGACGGGTATGCCCAACTTGGGTCCCTTGCTCACTGTGCCACTGGATTCAAGCTAGCCTGGCTGATGAAGGGTGACATACCCCGAAACCAGTCCCAGGATGCTTGTTTCCAGTACAGGGAGGACCTGCCTTGGCGGTTCGGTCTGGACTGTTCCCATGAGGCACAGGGTCAAGACTGATTTGCATATGGATGGGTCCAAACTGGAGTGGCGTAGTGGGCAAAACAACGATGGATTTGACCCAGATCTCTTGACTGGGGGAGAATGTTTGAATCATTTAGCATTCCATCCATCAATTGTTACAGTTGCATAAATACTTTACACATTGCCTCTAACCTAACCCTGACTGCTCTTGTGCCAAGTTAACATAGGATTAAGCACAGGCTAATTTAGTTACTTTGTGGTTCTCCCTACAGGGATTGTGGCTGTTGCTTGACCAGGGTTAACATCCCACTCAACCAACAACTTAATTTAGCACAATTCATATTTGAGCAAAGTATTATATAAGGGTAACTCAAAGCTATTAAGTGTCCTTCTCTGGAGCAGGGTTTTTCCAAATTCACAGAAACAGACTATTAAGAGAACAATTTATGCAAAATCATTTTCATCTATTACAGGAGAGTTGGTTTTGAGAGCTCCTGGTGTAGCTGGTTTTGCTGTTATAAGTAAAGAAAGTAGTATGAATAAAGGACGGTCCTCTGGAGGCATGTTATGTCCATCTTTGACCAAAATAGTACGGTGTAGTGAAATAATAGCTCCTGAATTTCATTGGATTTTAGCCAGTTTAATTTCATTGTATTCAAACAACTTTTCACAAATCTTTCACAAATTTTAATTTTAGTAAATGTGTATATTATTTAAGGAAAAGCATACAGTGTTTGCAACTTTTCGATTATAGATGTATGCGAAATCTTTAAGCACATCATTCTCTCATTTGTTATAATTGCAGGTGATTTCAACATATAGATAGGCAGTTTCAAACTGCACACATACACAGGCTGCAATGGCAGGCCTGAGACATGTTTAAAGTGCTGCTTAAGTGGGTGACACAATCAGTGCTGGAGGTCTACTATTAGCATTTATGGCTACTTTACAAGCAAATTAAATACACCAGTTGGGTATAAAGAAATCTAACATGTTTTAATGAGAGAGCACAAGCATGTTAGGATTGGTTATCAGTGGTAAAGTGTGCAGAGTCCTAAGGTTAGCAAAAAGGAAGTCAGAAAAACAGGACATCTGAAGGCAAAAAGTTAGGGGGAAAACCACGCTAAGGAGGCCAGGTCTGATAGCTGGCCCGCTGACTTGAGCCTCAGGGACAGAAGGCTCACATTTACTCGATCCCAAAAACTGGACTCTGCCATCTGTGAGTCTACCCTGCCAAATGGTGCCAACCCAGTCATGGACCCTTGGAAGTGGGCCTAAGGAGCTCTGCCCTGTGGTGGACCCAGCAGAACCAACTCATATCCTCTGTTGCAAGGCACAGCCCCGAGCAGAACCAATGCATCACAGCTGCTGTATGAATCTTCCCCATCGCAAAGACCTGTATCGCCTTTGCAGCCTCTTCAGAACCGCCACTGTGAGATGCATTCTCGGTGCATGCCCTTGCAAGGACTTCTTTCATTTCTTTGAGACTACATTTTCCCAGTTGGACAGAGGTTGAGGTAAACTTCTCAAGCTGGCGCTCCCAAAATATTAAGATCTAGAACAACCTCAATCAAGGCTGTGCTCTGTACTCGTGATTGTTTGGCTTTTATTTGACAGACGTATTATTTAAACAACGGAAACTTAATTCCTTTTCTCTTAAAATAAATGGTGTCATTGTCCATATCTACTATACACTGAGGGCGTACTCCAAATAAATGACAGTCATACAGTTCTCCAAAGGACATTAGCAGATCTGCATCCTACTGTGTTTTAAATCACTTGACTATAAACAGGGAAAACCTAAGTCTAAATTTTGGGGAATAAGCACAAGAAATATTCTTGGTCCTTTGTTTGAAAAATAGTAGAATATGTAAACTCTTATAAATAATTATGCCTGACCTTTTCTAAGATACTAAATTGGTCAAAGAATTTCCAGCTATCCACAACAAGGGCTATGACAACATCCTTTGGCTTAGCCAAATTCAACTCTGAATTTGGAGGCTTATCTTTGACACCTTTGATAACAGTGTGCAGAAGCTGTGCCAACAATGGCTCAATCGGTGTAGAAGTGTTGTCCTTTGTCCCAAAGCTTCAATTGTAGCCCCGTGAGGTGCCTTATCGGAAATGCGTACTCAGCTTTCTTGCCAAATACAATGATCCAAGAGCTCAAGTAATTAAAGGTACTAAATTATTAAGATTCATACATTTGTTTCAATTCAGGTGACAAGAGAAAAACTAATGTAGAAGTTGGAAGAAAATTCCAATCTCTGATAGAAGTTGGACTATGCAAATCTGCAGCCAAATACGTTTTATGTGAACTAGCATGAAATTTATGATGATATTCCATTTGTGGAACCCTTCCCCTCTATTCAGATTTTAAAACAGTTGGCTCAGCCAATTTCTCTGGCAGAAGATAGGGAGTATCTGATACCAAATGTTCTGTATACCTCACTACAAATATAGTAGGTGATTTAGATCTGTTTTTAGTTAGCTACTAATCAAATCTGAATAGAAGTACTGATGGCTAAATCCTCTATTTCCCCCCCCCCAGAATTGGCTTGTCACTTTAACTCAAATGAAGGATAATGTAAATGTACTTTAAATGTAAAATGTATAATAGGTCATGTATTTTGTGATTGTTTATATCTTTCCTCCATCTGTATTTAAAAGCCTTATTTTTAAAGTATGGAATTTCCTCTTGCTAATCTGCAATGATTTTATTAGCAGAATGGTGCTGTGAAGATCTAACAAGTCATTTAGGACAATGTCTTGTATTAGTAAAAACAAGTTCCTTAAGAAAATGTTTTGGATGGTATTTACTTTTTATGTGCAGCTTCAAAAACCATGTTTAACAGACTAAGGGGCCGATTCCGATCTCGGCCGGTAGTGCTCCGAATCGGATTCGGATTTACCGGATCCGATTCGGAGCCCTGTTTCCTGACCGAATCGTACGCGGGTCCGGCCGAGCGAGTACGATGCAAGCTCCCGCGAAATCGCCGACCGACTCGTACGCGGCTTCAACACGCTCCGACCGACTCGCACGGACACGACTCGCACCGCGCTATGGAGACGTTTCCCGGCCGGGTAAGTACGATGCGCGCCGCAAGCAGTCCGACCGACTCGCGCCGTCCGGCTCGAAAGAGCTGTCGGAGCCGGACTTTGGGGGTCTGCGTCGGACCCCCCTGTACGCGTAGGCGCGCGAGTCGCACACAGGGGGGACCCATGGGTCCCCCCTACCTGTGCATGTACGCCGCAATGCGCATGGATGCGTACCCACTGTAGGGGGCGCCCTTGTTCGCCTCGCACCCATTGAGTCAATGGGAGCCCGCGTACGTGTCGTACGACCGGCTCCCATTGACTTCAATGGGAGTCCGACCGAATCGAGTCCGATAGCATGCGAATGCATCGTACTCGTCCGGTCGGACTGCTAGGATCCGATTCGGTCGGAATTCTCTCCGGGTCCGGCTCGGTCGGAGAGATTTCCGATCGGAATCGGCCCCTAAGAGTCTTATTTAGAGTTTGGCAGACCAAATACTCTGCAGAAATTTGGGAGATATCCCAACCACTGTATTACAAGTGCCATAGGCTATAATGCACCTCTAATATGGTGAAAGGAATACTGGTAACGGAATATCCCATCTGCCAAGCTCTAAATAAGGCCCAAATTGTATAAATTAAAATTATATTTAAACTGAAACTAATGGCTGAAATCCTGACAGGAATTCTGCATTTTCAGATGACCTCTCATCACTGTAGTCTTTCTTGAATGATAGATCCTCAACAGCAGCACAATATTCTCAGACAGATGGCCCATGTTGTCACAGTGCAGCGTCCATAAAACGTTTGAGTAGACGCCAGACTTAGTGAGTCTGCGGTAGTTTCAGCACAATATTGTCCATGTTTATGTTCAGCCATGAGAGAGCTGCATGTTGACATATATTATCGAGGGCTACCATTGTTTGTACAGAGAACAGTTTCAGAGTGATGATTGCATGGACTATTGAGTCTTATATTCTAAACCAGTGCTTAATGGATGTTGAACCAAGAATGTATGTATGGAAGATTTGGGTTTTTGTGTTCTTTGGCTTGTAGTCAAGCACAAGCTCTTCAGGGATAGAAGAAGAATTCAATACATAAATCTGTTGATAATTTCATGAGTGATTTTCAGTAAAAAAAGCATGTAGTAAAAGAAACATAGTATGTTGAGCAGTGATATAATATTCTTCTTGAAGGTGGCTAGAATTTATACCATCCATCGTTGAAAATTGTCAACTGTATATCCCCAGTTACTGTAATAAAAATGTGTCTGTTTGTATAATTACCTGTAAAAGGTCATTTCAAAGGCAAGTAAGAAGAGGTGGGGAGCTTAAACAAGGTGAGGAGTGGGACAAAAGAAAGGGCCGAGAGTGAACAAAAATAAAGAGAAGCAATAGTTAAAAATATAACAAGCACTGGCAAAGCCAATAGGAAGTGTGTATGCAAGAGCTTTCAGCTTTGCCAGTGTATTTAAGGCATGTTGTCCACCTTCATGGCTGCTGTTCAGCATGGCTAAATATTAGTGGAGTAGAGGAGAGTGTTGTGGAGAGGAGTGAAGTTGTAGAGTGGAGTAAAGTGTCACAGAGTGGAGCGGCATAGAGTGTCGTGGAGCGGCGTAGAGTGTCGTGGAGCGGCGTAGAGTGACGTGGAGTGGCGTAGAGTGTCGTGGAGTGGCGTAGAGTGTCGTGGAGTGGTATTAAGTGACGTGGAGGGTTGTTGATTGTTGTAGACTGGAGTGGAGCTTTGTGGAGTGTCATAGAGTGGAATGTTGTGGAGTAGATTTGAGTGTTGTGGAGTGGAGTGTCATGGAGTAGAGAGGAGTGTAGTGTCATGGAGCATAGTGGATGTTGTGGAATACAGTAGAGTTGAGTGGAGTGTCATGGAATATAGCGGAGTAGAATGATGTAGAGCGGAGTAGAGCTGGGTACAGCGGATTAGAGCAGAATGGAACATAGTAGAGTGGAGTGGTGAAAAGTGGCATAGAGTGAAGGGGCGTAGAGTCGAGGGGCATAGAGTCAAGGGGCATAGAGTGGAGTAGAGTGTTGTAGAGTGGAGCGACATAGAGTGTTGTAGAATGGGGTAGAGTGGAGTGGAGTAGAGTGGAGTATAGTTGGGTAGAGTGTGAAGAATGGAGTGGCATAGAGTGTCATAGAGTGTTATGAATTGTCGTGGAGTGTTGTAGAGTGGCGTAGACTGGTTTAGAGTAGCATGGAGTGCTGTAGAGTATCGTAGATTGGAGTGTTGTAGAGTGTCATAGAGTGAAAGGTCGTAGAGTGGAGGGATGTAGAGTGGAGGGTCATAGAACAGAGGGACATAGAGTGGAGTAAAGTGTCATAGAGTGTCATAGAGTGTTGTGTCGTAGAGTGGAGAGGCACTAAGTGGAGGGGCTAAAGAAGCGTAGAGTGGTGCAGAGTGGCGTGGAGTTGCGTAGAGTAGAGTGTCGTAAAGCGGCGGGTCATATAACAGAGGGGTGTGGAGGGTTGTAGAGTAGAGCAACATAGAGTGGAGGGGCATGGAGGGACATAGAGTGGAGAAGCATAGAGTTGAGGGGCGAAGAGTGGAGTAAAGTGTTGTCGAGTAAAGTGGAGTGGTGTAGCATAGTGAAGTAAAGTGTCATAGAGTGGAGTGGACTGGAGTGGGGTAGAGTGGAGTAAAGTGCATAGAGTGCAGTGCCATAGAGTGGAATCGAGTGTCATAGAGTGGATTGGTGACAAAGAGTGGAGTGGCATAGAGTGGAGTAGAGTGGCCTAGAGTTAGGTGGCACAGAAGGGTGTAGAGTGTTGTATAGTGGAGTGGCGTATAGTGGCACAGAGTGGAGTAGAGTGTCGTAGAGTGGAGTGGTGTAGAGTGGAAGAGTGGAGTGTCATTGAGTGGAGTGGAGTGGGATTAAGTGGAGTGTTGTAGAATCGAGAGGGATTAGAGTGGAGTGCCAAAGAGTGAAGTAGAGTGGTTTAGAGTGGAGTGTCGTAGAGTGGAGTGGAATGTCCAAAGTGATGTAAAGTGGTGTAGAGCGGAGTGGCATAGAGTGGAGTAGAGTGCTGTAGTGTGGAGTGCTGTGGAGTGGAGTAAGGGGAGTGGCATAGAGTGGAGTGGCATAGAGCGGAGTGGCATAGAGCGGAGTGGCATAGAGCGGAGTGTCATTGAGCGGAGTGTCATGGAGTGGAGTAAAGTGGAGAGGCGTAGAGTGAAGTAGAGCAGAGTGAAGTAGAGCAGAGTGGAGTAGAGCAGAGTGGCTTAGAGTGGAATGGCGTAGAGTGGAATGGGGTAGAGTGTCGTAGAGCAGAAAGTCATAGAATGTCATAGAGTCAAGTGGCATAGAGTGGAGGAGAGTGTTGTAGAGTGGAGTGGTGTAGAGTGGTGTGGTAGTGCACTGCCTTTACTGACACCACATGTTCAATTGAAATGACCATTACATGTGCCCAGACATACAGTTGTACTGATAAAACTATACAGTGCTCAAATGATAATGTGTGGAAATGGCATCACCTAGTCTATTGATTTGTTTTGATCATATTAATATATTTGTTTCCAGCACACTTCAGAATTACAAAACATATGCTTAATTTGTGCTTTCCTCATTCTGATATATTAATTCTGAAACATTTGCACAGATCATTTACAGAAATGCACATTTTGTTGTGTACCAGAAAAAAGCTTTTCTTTTCCCACCCCCAGATTGTCAGATAAATGCTGTCACTTTGAAGTTGGAAAAAGAAAAGTAAACACCAACCTCCCTCGGAAGGCAGAGCCTAAAATTTGGCCTCTGTATTTGAATGCACGTAAATTGTGGCAAGACAAGAACAACATTTAAAGGCCTGTTTACAGAACGTGATCACTTGTGGAAGAATACAGTAAACAGGCTATGCTACATGGGAGGGACAAAGACATGCTGGGCAGCCTAAAACAAATAAAGTCAGCAAATAGAAAGCAAGCAAATGTGATTTTCAAACCACAAAGCCAATGCTAAGCAATGGACGGAATGCATTCTTAGGTCAGCTTTCAGAATATCCTCAAGAAGTCTTTTGCAACCGCGGGACCTAATTTTGGACATTTAATACTAACCAACAAAAGGAAAATGTGGAGCAGTTGAGAGGACAAGTTTTTAAGACTGTACCTAATGTGAAAATAGAGAAGTGAAATGATAAGTAATTGTAGTATAAAGTTAGAGAGTGCGAAAAAAGAGCCGTCAGAAAGAGATTTCTGCAAGAGGGATACTCTCAAAATGAACACATACTACATGGTCGGATAAGAAAGAATAGTTATTTCATTGATATTAATAGCGGCGATTGGGATTCGTTACCCACGATCGGGAATGAACATTGTAAGAAAGAAAACCGCAATGTAACTTCTGATAATGTCCCCACTTCAGAGAACAATACACTCTACAACACGAGACAAAGCACCGATGTCGAAAACGTAAAACAACATTCGGTTGTGGAAATCGTCATCTCTGGCCTTGTGTAAGCTTACCAAGCACTTTCAGATGTGTCTAGAATACTGCAAAATCGGCTAACACTAGAGAAGCAGAACTATCTGCAATGAACGCAGCCTGTGATTAAGGTTTTATTCGTATTCTACGCGCAGCACCTGACTTTGCTTTCTGCTCGGGTCAGGCAGCAAAGGATAAAGATGGCGCAGACGGCTAACCGATACTGCGAGAAACAGATTGTGGAGGTTGAAGTCATCTGTTGCCAAAGAATACTTGACCAAAAATGTCAAGGTCTGATTGATGTGTTTGCGTACGCTAAAAAAACACATTCATCACCTTCCTAAAGATTCTGTTCGACATAGCCTCCGGCTTGCTGGTGGAGTTACCCAAGAGAGTCCGAGCTCGCTGGCATCCGAAACCCAAGCTGGGACCGGCTACCGCTTTTAACTCGGTCCCCAACGTGCGAACATTTCACAAGTGTCATCGCGGTTAGTGACAGGCTGCCAGATGTTCATTCTTTAAGGAAAAGACTACGCTTTTCTTACAATTGAAACTGGCAGCATAGAGTGTGAGGGTCACAAAGGAAATGATATATTAAAGGCTAAATCTAACTAGCAAATATATTCTGCAGCTTGGACGGCGAAAGAACACAGTAGCGAAGAAGGTGTGGGAAGATTATTCCTGGGCAAGGTGGCAGGTGGCATGTGTGACGTACGCCCATCCGACCCACGTGTGTAGCGCACTTTAAATCTGACTTCTAAATTCCGCTGCTGCCGCGTCAGGCACGGGGTAAAAAGAAAAACAGACAATTTCGGACAATCAGTTGGGCCCGAAAACCAACGAATGGGATCTGCCAATAGGGGTATTTTAGTGAACACATCCGGAAAGCGCCTGGTGTGGATTTGAGCGAGGAAAAACAAAGGTCCTTTCTGGCGACCAAACGTTTTAAAGCGTAATCATTGCTTAGATACTGAATCAAGACAGTGCTGTTGAAGAGTTGAAATCTTACAGCGGAATTGAACATACATCTAACCTGTAAAGAACAGTGAGATTCAGTAGAAAACGTTTGGGTCTTACTCTTCAATACAAGTATGTTGTAATTAATAGGAGGTAAAATTGCAATAGGTTAAATTCATTTCTCCGCCTTGGGGTTTTGCAGCCGGGCAATTTTATCACCCCATTTCTAGTTTTTCAGGCAGAAATTAGTGATAACCAGTGCTTAATTTGTAAAATATGAAGTCCAGGTGCTCAAATATTTGTTGGAGGCCACACCCACTTCCCCGCTGGCTCCAACCACTTCCTCCACAGTGGGCCCTTACCTCCCCATACCCCCTCTGTTCCCTCCACCAGACCTGCAAACGCCCTTACACCTCCCTCCCTCCTGCTGTCTCCACACACCTGCGCACTTTCCCCTCTTGCGCTCACCCTCTATCTAGACAAGCTCTAACCCCCCACCCCCTTCTGATGTCTCCAAGGCCTGCACACTCACACTCTTCTGCTGCCAGTCCCCATCTCTTCTGATCTCTCCTTGAGGCCTCCTCCCCTCTCAGCCCTGAGCATGACCCCCCCTCCTCCATGACAAGTTCTCGCCCGTCCCCTACTTTCCTTCGGGTCTTTTCGCTATGCCTGACACCTCCCCATCCTACACGCCCTTCTGACTCCCTCCCTCCTGCAGGCCTGCACACTTGCTCCTCTCTTCTGCTTTCTAAACATAGACTCGCCCCTCTTTCCTGCTCTCTCCTACAGGGCTGCCCCCCTCCCTTCTGGTCTCCAGTCTCCTGTCCTAGAATGACACGGACCGACCCCACATGCCCTTCTGTACTCTTCCCCAGGCGGACATCACCTGCGCTCCTCAGCCCTCTCCAGGCAGGCCTCCAAACCACCATCTCTCCCGCTCTCTCCTCTGTCCATGCTGGGGGGTTCTCCAGGCTGGCCCCACCCCCGCTTTTCAACCTTCTCTAGGAATGCACTGCATACCCCCTGCAGGTAGGTGCCCCAATGTGACGTCAAGTAACCGCCTCACTCTACAGACTAATCACTCACAAGCAACGACATCATGTACCAGGACATGCCTGCCAACAAACCTTTCACCCCCATCGCCCCCCAAACTCCCCTTAGAGGCTGCAGCCAGGTCCGTGGTCTGAGGCCTCGTGATTCTTGCACTGTTCTTGAGCTTCACTTTTGTTCCAGGCACATTCTTGCATGGCTAGCCCTCCTGATCCCGTGCACACTATGGATGTAGGATGTATGCTTGTGAAAAGCTCAGTTGGGGATATTTGGGTTTATTTCCTTTGCCTTTCATGCGACCTGATTATCGCCACTTAGGTTTGAAATTGTACACGTTAGACTGCACATTTCGGTATTTTGTGCAAGCAATATTGTTGTTTGAAAATAAATATGAATAAACTGCTTGTGCAAACAAAAGAGTGCAGAGCAATAAGAAAGATTTTGAAATTTGTCCATGAGATAATCCTACAGCTTCAGGAGAGATGATTTGGAAGAGGTTACACAAAGACAGTGAAACTACTCACTACACTAATGAAATAAAGTAGGAAACGATACCTTGAAAAGGGTGCTGCTGAAAAAAGAGAACACTTGTGCGTGCAGAATGTCAGTGTGCCAGTCAGTCTACCTTAATTATAGCGCTGATGGTCATTCTGCTCCTTGAATTGAATTCGTAGCAAGACGGTGCTAAAGAAACTAAGTAGATTATTTAATGGAGGCAGGGACAATGTTGCCGGACACCAATGAAGAGGCAATTAGAAGAAGGCATTGTTGAGTTGTGTCTTTTATTCGCAGCACCGTTCTCATAATAAGTCAGTTAGCAAATGTGCTTCTGAAGGCCGCTCATGCTTAAAAGTATTCTTTACTGTGCTTGATGTGGCACAAATGGATTTACAGCCAGCTGCAGGGGGCTGTGCAGGGATTATTCTTATTTTCGAAAGGTCATCTCGACCAGGAGTGTTGTACATAGAAGAGTGCGTAACTTGGGGACATTGGAAATCAGGGACAGGTGAGACATGATTTGGCTGCACACTGTTTGTGTCACATGTATGTGACCAGAACGATTCTTTGCGCTGTGTCCTATCAATACACACGGTGCCCCACCCGACGCCGGTGGCATGATTGCTGGGGCCTCTGACTCGGGTCAAGTGACTGTCAACTCGAGCCAGTAAAAGCAGCATTGGATTTTATTATTTACTGACTGTATGCGCCACGGTTACTGCTGGTGGCTCTTCCCACACCGTGCAAATCACATTTCCTGAAAGATTATCACACCTTTATTTTTAATCCCTTTGGCTTTCAAGGATTTTTCATTTCTTTTGAGCACTGCCAGCCAAGTAAAAGTAAGTATACACTTTAGTAGACAGGGGTTAAATTAAGGGCAAGGCCCTGCGCTTCCGGCAGCCTCGGAGGAGAGCATAGCACTGCACATGGTGCCCCGCCCGATGCAAGTGGCATGATTGCTGGGGCCTCCGCCTCGGTTCAGGTGATCGTCACCTCGAGCCAGTAAAAGCAGCAGCATTGTTTTTTTATTACTTACTGCGGTTACTGCTGGTGGCGTTGACTTATTAAGAGGCCTGATGCTGCTTCAAAGTGCCCGCCTCGACGTTAACTGGTGCTGGTGACTCGTCCAGTGCGTGTGTGCTAGGGTGTGTCCCTGGAATTAAAAAAGTTTACGCACGGCACGCAGCCGCAGCCCCCTCCCCTATAGAACCAAATACAGCCCAATCAGTGGCCCGCCCACCACCAGCAACACTGAAAGCAAATTAATTTGCATCATGGATATGGATTTATCGGCTCGCTGTATCAGCAGCCCTGCAGAGAAACACACTTCTTCACCGACGGAGGATTCTGGAGACTGTCTGTGAAGTGAACGACGACACTGCAGTTAGGCAATTATATTTAATTTACTTTGACCATGACGTGCAGACTGCAGTGCAGTCGTGTCGTTATTGTAATTTGGCAGAGGCAGTATAGACCCAGCCCTGATAAAAAGGTGCCGGTGCTGAGCACCGGAAAGCTCCGGCACAAATTAAGCACTGGTGATAACATGTTGCATCACTGTTACTGCACCTGAATTACACCTGTTTCCACTTTCTGATTTGATTCTCCTACACAAGTTAATACCTACGCAGGTAAAACCTAGAGGTATTTGTGTGGGTGAGAAGTTATTGCACATTCGATAATCTGGATATGGGTGCCCAAATCCCTATTTAGCTCACAAGTTGTAATGAGGCCCTTAAGTGACACCGGGGCATATTAGCAAGACCGGCGATAAAATTATCGCCGTTTTAGCGGCAGGAAACTGCCGCTAAAACGGCGATAATGGGCTTGCTAATATGCGTTATAGAATTCCAATAGAAGCCCAGGTTAGATGTGCAGGACATCTAACCTGGGCTTCTATTGGAATTCCATAACGCATATTAGCAAGCCCATTATCGCCGTTTTAGCGGCAGTTTCCTGCCGCTAAAACAGCGATAATTTTAACGTGGGTCTTGCTAATATGCCCCACCATTCGCTAATTATAACCAAAACTTAAGTCAGCTTTTTCTACCTTTCTTTGACACTTTTTCTCACATGAACAACTGTGGCTATAACCTTAGTCTTAGAGAGTTGTGGGAGCACCTGAGGGTACGTGAGAGGTGGCTTGTTGATATTTAATGACTAAAGCTCCTTCAGACATTGGTTTCAGGGTAGTTCTACAATACTCACGCAGCAGTCAGTAATTAAGTGTCTGTAATATGTAGGAGTCCCCAGCCAGGCCTTTATGCTTTCTTTTTATGATAAACATGTTTATGTATTGCATCATGCAGCATAAAATGGCTTAGAAGTATTCACTGCCTACACTCGGTGGATATCTCTCATCTACAGAGTACTTTACTGTTGTTGCTCATTGAGTTGATCCAATACAATGTCTATCTTTTTTTCACCATCAAACCATAACTGAAAGCACCTGTAAGCGAGTCTATAATGTGAATCCTGCTTTGCACTCTGCCACTGAACTGGGTATGTTTGAGGAACCAAATTCTTTATTCATCATCATCATCATCAATATATCTTTATTCGGTAAATAAAATCACCATAAAAGAATACAAATCCATATAATAAAATCAAATTCATAAAATGACAATAAAAACAAGCTATATAGTTGCTTGTAAAAACAGAAAACACATAAAGCAGTTAATCAAGTCTCGATTCCCTCGATGCCCAGACAGCCCGTAAAAAGGATAAAACAGTAAACATCACCTGGACCATAGGTAGCATGGATCACTGACAGAATATCGAGGAGGAAAATATCGACCTGCCAAAATATCGATGAAAAAATATAGAATGACAGAATATCGACTTCCTATCTACAAACAGGTAAGTACAAAAATATCGAATCCAAAATATTGTTGTAAATAATATAGGGGGTCAATACAATAGCGGGCGGATCGCCACCGCCCGTATGGCGTGGCGATCCGCCCGCTATTTCCCTCCGCCCGCCACACATTTACCCCCCGCCATATTGCTATGGCGGGGGGGACCCCGGCGGACGGTAAAACCGTCCGCCGCTTTTCCGGCGGTCGACTCGTTGACCGGCGGAAAAGGGGCATAATATGGTGGCGGTGTCTGCAAGACACCGCCATCCATATTACGATGTAGGCGGAGAGGTGCCTTTTCATGGCGGCATTACCGCCATGAAAAGGCATGCGGTAGTCGCATTTGGGGGCCCGTTGCGGGGCCCCAGGATGTTGGGGGGTGGGGGTGTACATGGGGGTACCTATAGTACCCCCTGCATTTGAATGCACAAGGTGGCAGGCACCGCGCGGTGCCTGTCACCCTGTGCATGCAAATGCACAACATGCATTTCCAGCATTGTGGCGGGCGGTGCTGTGAGCACCGCCCGCCACAATGCTGAGTATGGGGTATGCGCCCGCCAGTGTGGCGGGCGCATCCTAATTCGAATAGCGGGACCACCGCACATGTGGCGGGCGGTCCCTTTCTCCGTTGCAATGGCGGGCGGACTTTGTCCGCCCGCCATCGTAATGGACCCCATAGTTTGTTAAAATATCAAATGTTTTAAATGTCTTAAAAGTAATGTAAAATAATGAAATAATGAATATAATTAAGTAAAACATACTCAAAATACTTAAATAACTTTAAAATTAATAAATAATTAATATACATTTTTTAAAAACCATGCATTTTTATTTTTTAATGCATATATATGTTAACTTAATAATATTAAAAATATTCAATATTTTTAGTGTTGGATAGCGGGAGGGTAAAATGTACTATTCCCACTCCAGTGAGTGCAACAGTAGGGAAAGCGTTGGATAGCGGGAGGGTAAAAATTACTATTCCACCTCCAGTGAGTGCAACAGTAGGGAAAGTAATGATTTAATAATTAAATATATATAAATTAATTATCAATACCAATAAAAAATTAATAAAAATTACCAATTACAAATTATTTAATAATTAATTAATTATAAATACCAATAAATATTAATTATTGCAAATTAATTACCTATCAATAATTAATTAACAAATTAATTTTCAATGCCAAAAATTAATAAGTAATCATTTTTTTACCAATTAATAATTAATTAACAGTAAATTAATTATCAATACACAAAAATAATTTCAATAATTACTTAATTACAATTAAATTACTTCCCACCCTATTCCCTATAAACACACAACCCGCTCCGAATAATAAATTAATACAATTAATATAATTATCACTTAATCAATTAATAAAAATTAATTACCAATTAATACAAATTAATTACCAATTAATAATTAATTAACAAACTATTTATCAATACCAATAAATAAAAATAAATAATTACATATTTACAATTAAATTACTTCCCACCCTATTCCCCTATAAACCCACAACCCGCTCCGAATAATAAATTAATACAATTAATATAATGATCAATTAATCAATTAATAAAAATTAATTACCAATTAATAAAAAATAATTACCAATTAATTATTAATTAACAATAAATTAATTATCAATACCAATAAATAAAAATAAATATTTACTTAATTACAATTAAATTACTTCCCACCCTATTCCCGTATAAACCCACAACCAGGTACAGAACTAAAACGCAAAATTAAATTAAAAATAATTAATAATTCCTAAAAATTAATATTTAATTTACTATAATTAAATTACTTCCCACCCTATTACCCTATAAACCCACAACCCGCTACGGAATTAAATTACGCAAAATTTAAATAACATAAAATTCTTTACTTTAAAAAAATTCAAACATACATTACAAAAATAATACATACTTTTAACACATATACTAACACTTAAAACACTATTAAAAAATTCGATATTTTTTACAACTATATTATGACTGTCGATATTACTAACTTCGATATTATGAAAATCGATATTTCTTACCTGAATTTCGATATTCTACACCACTATATTTTTGTGATTCGATATTATGTCCACTCGATATTTGAAACTCGATATTTTGCCATTTCGATATTAAAAATTTGATATTGTGACTGTTCACCAGGTAGCATCTGTAAATAGAACAAGGCAGGCCTGACTTGTTTAAAGTGCAACGGTTTAAGCAGAGGGATTAAAAATCGCTTCCTCGGCCAACTGCAGTAAGAGCAAAATATTGTAAAGTGAAACAAATCCTAAGGAGACACATTGTCGCAGCAGCAGGATTCCCATCCCTCCGGCAGAACCCACCCACTCGGGGAAGACAAAAAATGATGCAATTGATTAAACCTGAACCTGTCCAATAAAAACCTATCATGCTGTGAGCGAACTGGGCTCCAACTCCTGTAAGATTTTTAGAAGCATGTGGCCCCTAACTGATGGCTTCTGAAGTTCTAGACTTTCTCTCTCCAAACGGGAGTGTTCCAGACACAATCTTTTAACACTCCCCAACTTGGGGGCGGAGAGAGCAGTTGGATTCAGAAAGATTTCAGGCCTACCTAAGGAAAAAGAGGATGCCTTAACATGAGTTAACCATGGGCTACTCAATACCCGGTCCAGAGGCAAACAGTCCTCAAGAATCAGCCGGCTTAATTTCAGCTCGTCCATGCTCCAGATCTTTATCCAGCACAATAGCGGACTTAGGGCGACTAGGTCAGAGACATAATCAAGCCCCAGTTCTGCGTGCACAGAAAAAGCCGGGGTGGACTGGGGGACCTGGACCAACTTGCGCAGGAAGTTGTTCTCCATTGTCTGGATCCAGACCTCACTACCATATCGCAGCTGTGCAATACACTTAGATTGATACATTTTTAATAGGTCCCTAGGTGCCCTGGAAGCAAGCCTCTGTGCAAAACTAAAAACAGCCCCCATGGTTTTAGCAAACTCTGATGTTTTAGCCTTCACCAGGGGTTTCCAACAATTTTTGGCATCAAATAGAACTCTCAGATAGGGGAAGGCATTGGCATTAGGCAGGGTAAAATTTGATACCTTAAAGGTCTTGCTGCTAGTAGATTTAAAGCCCACTACCATTACATAAGACTTCGAGAGATTGACCGAGATGTCCAGGAGTCCCATGAAAGACACATATTTGGCTAGCAGTAAGTCCAACCCCTGTGCGGTCTGAGCTATCAGGACTGCATCGTCCGCATATAGCAAGACAAGGAGAAATCTGTTCTTGATCTTGGGACAGTTGGCCGACACTGATAGGAGCGCGGACTCTAGACCATTCACATACAAAGTGAACAAAAAGGGTGCAAGTATGCACCCCTGGCGAACCCCACAGCTTGTTAAAAATGGTCGGGTACAAGCTGCTCTTTGAGAAAAGTGCACCGAGGCTGAGGTCATTTAGTGCAGATCAGATAATAGTGCCACACTATTGGAATCGACCCCCAGCTCACTAAGCAGAGCCCACAGTTTAGCTTGATTCCCCTTGTCAAAAGCGGACATCAAGTCCATAAACGCAAGATGTAGGGATTCAGTCCGAGCTACCGTGTATTTATTGATAATTAGATGGAGGTTGAGGCATTGGTCAGCTGTCGACCTCCCCCCTTTAAATCCATATTGGACGTCACTCAAGATGTTATTATCTTCTGCCCAGTCAGACAACCTATTTAGAACCGCCCTCCCTAGGACCTTGACTCTGGCATCCAATAGTGAGATTGGCCGATAGCATTGTGGGTACTCTTTGTCCCCCTTCTTGAATATGGGGACATTCACGGCGGTAGACCAGGAGGGTAGCAACCCCTCCTTTGCAGCCGCATTTAAAACCTGCGTTAATAGCGGGGCCCAAACGTCAATATTAGCTTTGAATAAATCCGGCAGTATATTATCTGGGCCCGGGGCCTTGTTTCTAGTCAGGGCAAGAATTCCCTGTTATATTTCATCTAAGGTGAAGACCACTCAGTTGCTGGTTTTAGCCGGGGTCCCGGGAGTTTTGACGCCCACCCCCTCTTCATGGTTATAGATACCTTCAAAATGAGCCACCCACTGTTGCTCCAGGATGTGATGACATAAAAGCAGGCTAGAATCCTCAAAAGAAACAAAGCCTGTTTACAACGCTCCAAAAAAGGCAACTATCCCCCGTGTCACAGGCTCGACATAGCTCTTCCCAGGCTGCCTCCTGTAACTTGAGTCTACACTCCTTTTGAGCCACCTTATAGGATCACCTGCAATTTCCAATCAGTTGTCCGTCCCTCGGGGACTGCTTCAAGGCTGCCTTCAAATGGTGCAGGGTCCGTGAACATTCCCTGTCGAACCATTTGTCGGATTTGTGACTCCCGTGTACTATTGGTTGTGACCGTCAAGAGTTTGCTAATCCCCCTGACTATGCCTTCATATGCTTCCAATACCCCCCCCCCCAGCGTCACTATCCAGGTAAAGGTTAAAATCATGCAAACAGGAAGAGAAAAGAGACGTTTGTAGGCACTGAAGGTCCACCTAAGCCCAATTAAGCCTTCTCCCTTTATCCGTAACGGACAAGCTCTGAGGGCTGCCCTTGGCTGTTGTTTTGGTCCCACAGCAATGTCCAAGGTTAGGGATAATGGATTGTGATCGCTTAAAGGACTAAAAATGTGAAATCAGGAGGTCTAATGTTGCAGAGACAATTATGAAATCAATAAGTGAACCTCTACCCCTCCCTTTATAAGATGGGCAAATAGCAGGATTCAAGGAATTCCCCAGTTTCTCCATGGTGAGGGCCAGGTTGTAATCACTTAGAAACTCATTTAGTTCCCACCCCTCCTGTGAGTGAAAAAAATGTAAGCCTTCATTTAACCAACAGCTTCCATTAGATGCACCACTCTCTGGGGAGCGGTTACACAGGTGACAATTAAAATCGCCAGCAAGGACGATTAGTGGTTGACCATCTCCCATTCCTAAAATAGAACTCAAAGCGCTATCCAGACGAGGAATTCGAGGGGGGTCGGAACGTCCTCCCTTATTATTATAGAAATAAATTAAAACCATTGGGAAATGCGTGTGAGCTTGCCAGTTAAGGTCAGCAGTAAACCCACTCAACTCAATTTTAAGAAACATGATTAAGCCCCCTTAGCCCTGCCGGCCGTGGAAGGCACTGCTGGTACAACATACGTAGTGAAACCCTCCAGACAAAAGCTATTATCAATTGCCCATGTTTCTTGAAGACAGGTTATATAAATGGTTGGACATAAGAGACCCACCTAGGGTCTCTAAACTTAGCAGCAAGACCTGCAATATTCCAGGACAGCATCTTAAGACCCATAAGTTGCTGGGAAGGAACTAACCTGGGGGCGTTCGGGATACTTTGAGACTGGGAAGATTCAGTTTGATCCTGGGTTTTATTAGACTGAGAAGATTCAGTTTGATCCAGTCAATCGCAGGACTCCAATCCACTCAGAGGGGGAAATCTGTTGGCAGTGGATTTTAGAGGGGTGGCCTGGTAACAGGAAGATCATTATTTGGACAGGGCCTCCTACCAGAGGAATGAGAATAAGAAATTGTAGATATACTACCTGGTCTTTAGAAAAATCCCAGGGACAAAGCAACTATCCCTGATGGACCTCTTGTCATTTGGGGGGTGAAAGCAATTCGCCAGCTAGTCAGGGATTATTAAAATTAACCACCACACAGTCACCTGGCCATGGAGTCCTATCCTTGCCTATTCAGCTTGTTCTTCGTAACATGATGATAGCATCCGCAAGATCCCTCCTATGAGTGGAGAGGTGTGGTGGCTGACTCCGGAGCACGGGGCTCACGGTTTGATGCCCGGCGGCAGCTCCGCCTAGCACCCTGTTACTCTGGGCAATAGCTCGCTTAATATCCCCGATGGCCCCCAGCACCTTGAGACCCTTAGAGGTGATTAGTTTGCGGTTTATAAATACTGAGTTATGAGAGAGATGTGAACTAATCCAGTGCATCACCTTATTTTTGAGTTCTTGGTACGATTCTACATTAGCACTAGAACAGGAGGGGATGTTCCCTAGGACCATAACATATGGTGCTGCTGCTGGGGGGAGATTTAACACCCCTCTTAGGTTTATGGGAGACACAGAATGCAGGCTTGCCCCTCCTTTGTCCCGAGCTCGGGAGCTCTGAGTTGCTTCCACAGGCCCTTGCTTCGAACCTGATTGGGAGGACCAAGACGCTACACTCCCAGCTTCAATGGTTACTGTAGCGACCCTCCCTGGAGGGAATTCCCCTCACCCCGTGAGACTTCTTTGGTACCTTACCCCTGGACATTCCCAGCCCTCCCCTTGATCATCAAGGAGAGTAGTTTGGAGACCCTATCTTCAATATGAGAAAGTCTCTGTAAGATTGGGTCCAACTTATTGTTCAATAGTGTCTCAAGGTCCCCAATCGAGACGTTCCTATGAAGAGGGCCTGTCTCCTCTCTGGGAGAAATTGAGATAGAATTAGCCACCGGAGGAAACTCTGCAGAGGGCAGGGTAGATAAGCGGGCCTTCTTTTTGCGTTTCCGCCTTGGACCGATGGCTGATGAGGGCGAGGGTAAAGGACTGTCTGTTCCCGGGATGGCCCTCACGTGGTCTTCCTCATGCTCCCCCAAGGGGCCCCTGTTCTGGGAGGGCCCCGTCAATCTGCTACAGTTGGGTGGCCAAGGGGTGGGGCATGAGAAGTATCACTGTCAAGCGAAAGCCTCCTCTCCACCAGTTCTATTTCTTTCGACATGACCCCCACCACTCGATGAAGGAAACCTTCTATGGTCGACACGCAGGGGGTGGTGGACACAGTTTTGGTGATGGGGCCTTTCTTTCTGCCCATTTTTGCCACATGCTTCAACACCATTTGGGACCGCTTCACCACTTCATCCAAAAGGTAGCGACAAGATTAGGCAAATCAGGGATGTCAATAGGGCAATCTCGTGAGGTAATCAAGAACACAGTCACGGACACTAGATTAAAACTCCAGAAAAACAGAGGTACCTTGTTCTTGGCCTCCTTCTTGATAAAATGTCTCCGTGCCGCAGAGCCAATGACCCCAGGTCTGCCCCAGTGATGACGAGCCAAGGGGGATGGCCCCGCCCCGCCTCTTCCTGCCACTGACGGGCGCAGACAGCCCTGCTCTTGGCCCGGTCTTTGTCTGCCCCTGTGCGCAGTAATCAACAATGGCTCCATCGCTGCGGAAGCCCAGGTGGGCTTTTAACAAGCACCTCCTTGGGCGAGAAGAAATCGGCGGCTTACTGTGGCTCCCTGCCGCGGAGATGGGTGGTGCTTGTGGTCTGCCCCGGTGCGCAGCAATCAACAATGACAAATTTTTATTGTAAAAGATCAGAGACTTTAGCAGATCCCTAAAATATTATATGACCATTGAACTATCCTCTTGTTGTCTTGACTGCTTTCAGTTTTATCCCTGACTATTTAGTGGCATTTAGTAAAACTGTTTCTATTTATATATCTGTTTAGATCTTCCTGAAATTATTTATCTCCTACTTGTTTTGCAATGTTTTAAAAGAAGAGTAAAGCAATAACTTATAGGGCCTTTTGCTAGCCTCTCTTTGTCTATACCTGTGATTGGGTGTTTTGGTTCTTTCGATAGAGCAGTTTACACCTAGCTTTACTTTTTCACCTTCATCCCATCAGTCAGTATCAGATCAGTGGTCACTTATTTATCCGCTGTAGCTTGCCTGTTGTGCTTGGAGGACCCTGAGGTTGTCTTAAATCCCATAATCATAACACCTGACCTGAATTAAAGATGGTTCTCAGATGAAATTAACAAGGAACCTGACTTTCTATCCCAGCAATCACTGTCAACATCATTTTCTCCATGTGTTGTGCCCAATCCATGTCTGAATTCTAATCTTCAAGATGGTCTAATGAATTTTTTACTTACTACTGACGTGTGTGATCTTCAGGCTAGGGGTTTGAATCTTACAAAATCAAATAAACCTTTCTTCACAGGGCAATGGCAATATGAATAACTTTGCATGTCGGTAATTGTAACACATACTGTTTGCAGTGTTTAAAAGTGGCAAAAACTGCACTATATAAAATGTAGGTTATTGTTATTAGTATTGAAACTACATATATAGAAGACTGCTAAAAAATGAATTCCAAACTGCAGTTACTCTAGAATAAAACTGTAGTGGCAGCCTACACTTCCAGATTGTGGAGCAGGATGTGACGTGCTCAATCAGTTTATCTAATAGAGCTGAGCAAGCTACTGCCTGAGGTATCCCACACATTTGCATTGTCAAAGGCCATGTTCAACTAATGTGCTCCAACACACATAATTTTATTTTAGTACAAGTTTATTCAAGGTTTATAATAATTCTTATGCTCTGCATGTCACCAGATACCACTCACAGTTGAGTTACTGGAGCTTACAAAATTTCTAACTCCCTTTGGAGCTTTCAAATACCTGAAAATGCCATTTAGGGCCAGATGTACATAAGTTTTTTTTGTTTACTAAAGATCCGATTCACAGAATCGGGCCTATTGCGAATGAAAAAAGTCAAAGTTTCAGGCTAACAGCGATGAAGCGTGGGTCAGATACAGTTAACGGTAGGGCTCGGTCAAGTTTTTATCTTCTGACATAAGTCCTGATTAAGATGTTTGGGGGTCCTGGAGCGGGCCACCATACCAGCGCCCCGCTCCAGGACCACCAAACCCATAGTCAGACCACCCGCCAGATTAGGAGTTTCTCCTGGTCTGGCAGGCGGTCCTTTGGAGTTCCCACAGTGGTGCCTATTAAAAAGGCACCGCAATGGGAAAGCCAAAGCCCGTTCCTGCACGGCATGGACTGTAAAGTCCATACCGTGCAGGAACGGGGGTGCGTGCAGACAGGGGGGAACACCATGTGACCCTCTACATGCATCCCGTCGCTCTGAGACAACAGTGGGCCCTAAAGATCGCCCTTAGTTCCCTCACCGCCAGCTTTTTCATGGCGGTCTCACTGCCATGAAACAGTTGGCAGTGAGGAAACTCGTAATATTCTTGGTGTTGCCGCAACGGCACTGGCAGCATATTGCTCCCTCACACCACTGCAACACCACCAGGGAACGGTGGTCCCCCGTGTGGTTGCAGCAGGTCTGTGGTGGTCCGACCCCTGGTACGGTGGTAGCCGCTACTCCACCGCAGGTTTCGTAATCACCCCCTAAGTCAGAGGTCTTCAAACTTTTTGATGCCGAGACCCCCCTGTCAAAATTTTGTAGGCGCAAGGACCCCCTCCTGACAAATATTTCTGGAACCTGGTACTCCTCATCCTCGACAACCATAAACGTCCCCAATTCCCACAGCAAATCAATTTTATGGCGGGGAAACAATATTAAACAGTGTTTAGCAAACCAAAAGTTTGTGGGTGGCTGTGGATTGGTATCAGAGGCTTATTACACAGTTCAAAAAGAATTACCCAAAAATTCACAATGGTACTTTTTCACAAATAAAACCTATTTTGGTAAAACTTATTTGGATGATAACACCTTTCTGAACTCAAGTGATGTGTGCTTGTTTTTCTCCAGAGAGACGGTCAATCTATGATTGCACCTTATAAATACAAGTTTAACACCCAAATATAGCAATAAGCAACAGAACGGTGACCAGTCCCGCTCTACCAAGGGCCCTTAGTGCGCAGCAACACGTGTCGCTGATTTTTAGTAACTAGTGAACCGGTTGAGCTATAAACACATTTTTTTGTTAAAATCAGCAGCTTATGTGGCAGATGATTGACTATGTGACTTTTGAAGGTTTGCTTGTTTTGTAAAAAAGTGTTCACTGATTCAGTGTTGTAGCGGTAGCGCATGGTCCCTTAATCTGCCTCATATTTTAGGCAGCAGGCCTCGTATTTATGACTTATACAGACTATAAATGCTGCCTTACCGAGAGCAGCACAAACAGCCTCGGTGCACAGATCTGCGGAGCCCTACGCAAAATTACATTTTCCCGTTTGAGTGCTCATTTTTCCCTAACAAGGGCTTTTGAGGACACTATTGTTATATGGCCCCCTTTTGGGGTCATTTGTTTATGCAGGCCGTAAGGCAGCTATTTTCAGTGGCCTTAGTCAGGACCACTGGAATTATGCAGCAGGGGAGGCCCAAATTATGCAGCAGGGTTGGATAAATTATGTGGCAAGCAAAGGCAAATTATGCAGCACATTTTCGGAAAGTATCACTTCATTATTTCGACATTTCTAAACTTGTTAACATGGTCTGGGCATTAGTTGCAACTCATTAGTACCACTTTAACACCTAAACACAGCCATAAGTTACAGAATTATGACCTGTCAACCTTTACAAAGGATCTTCCACTGCGCAGCAACACCTGTTGCTTTGTTTTTAATAACTTTTGAACCGTTTGAGCTCGAAACTATTTTATGTTAAAATCTGCAGATGATGATGGATTATGTGGCAAAAGTAGAATTATATGAAAATCGCTGCAGCCGTATAATCACATAAATCCAGTGGGCCTGGCCTTAGTGTTGCACTAGCTCTGAGCACAACTTCACTGCAGGCATCTCTGCTACTGACACATATGGTAGTGCTCTGCCCCATGTGTGACGTCTGACACGACGCTATGCTCCACGTTGAGCAGAGCAGATGGGTGACGCAGTGGAGGACATGCAAGACACCACGCATCTCTTCCCTAAGTCTAGACAGCAGACTTCAAAACACCCAAAGCTCTGGCCGCCCACCCAGATTTCAGAAATACTGGGAGTACTTTTATTTATTTTAATTATGTGGTATTTCAAACTCGAATAACTGCTACAGTTGGTAAGTAATATACTCGAGGAAAATTCCTTGACAGAAATGTGCTTGAGAATAAACGGGCCACAATGATTTACAATAGATTTGCAATGCAATAGGTCTCGCATTTAAGCGAGTTTAAGCTATTGGATTGTAAATGACAATGCCTTTAATTTAAGTTTTAAAAACCAAAACATAAATAAAAGGCATTGTTATTTACAATGCCAATAGCTTAAACTCGCGTACTTGCGAGACCTATTGCATTGCAAATGCTTGTTTTTCTTGCTCCTTACTGGCCTTCAACACCTCCTCCAGGATAGTAATCGCTATGTAAATATATTTACAATAAGAAGCGCGCACTTCACAGCTCATCCCAAAGCTTTCAGTGATTTGATCAATGAAAGCCACTACCGGCTCCCAAGCATTTTTTACAGCTGCAAATTGCCCTTTACGTTTTCAGATTAACTCCTAGCGCATATTTCTATTCTTTTCAGGCAAGCAGGCATCCTGGAAGGAAACCTTGTTTAGCTGTCTGATCAGCTCCGGTTTCACATCACAAGAAAACACTCCCTGAATGGCATCGCAGCTTTTAGTATTTTAATTTCACAATGAACTGTCTGGGGACTTTTTTTTTCCAGAGTCCAGGCAGAAGTGAGGCCCGGGAATGCGCGACCCCCTTCCCATGACTCCACGACCCCCCTGGGTGTCGCGCCCCACAGATTGAAGACCTCTGCCCTAAGTCAATTTTTGGGAGCTTTCTCTTTCGATGTCTAGCAAGGCTCCTTGTCAGATTGGATTTGGGTTCGATGAAGGTGGCTTGGTCCAGCGCGAGGCCTCGTGAACTCCTGGAAGTCTGGTCGGATCGACATCGCTGGCTTGACTCTCAATGGCAGGTTGTTCAACTTATGGAGCTTTTTACCAAAAATTATCCGAAGGTCTCCAAGCTTCTGGTTCTTCTTTCAGAAGGTCCTTTTGGGGTTCCAAAGTGCCCACAACATCAATTTAAGGTTCCAGAAGCTCGGAGTTGCTCCTTGGGATGTTGGGACTACATCTCCCACAATGTACCCGGCCAAAACCTTTAAAGTCCAGCTGAAGGTGGTCATCTGGTTTCTTCTTGCTGGAGAAGATGCAGGCAGAGATCTTTTAACCTGTTGCTTTCAAGGAGTCCACTCATTCACTTTTCAAAGCAAGGCAAAGTCCTTAGGGCTGTAGTTCCAAAGTGTGCAGTAGGTGAGGTGCAGTCATTCAGAGTGCAATCCTCTTGGAGCACTCCAGGGTTCCAGAAGGGCGGCTTTTCTTCTTCTTGTAGGTTCAGGCAGGGATCTGAGTTGCTGGGCAGCTCTCCCATATTAGGTGACAAGCAGGGGTGCACCCCTGACCAATGGGGTACACCCAGAAGTATGACCGCTTCCTCCAAAGTGTGGCATATTCTTCTCCCAGAAAGCACTGTTCTTTTAAAATTCAAAATGGAGAAACTCTCTCCTGATGGTTAAGATCTGGCTAAGCCAACCCACAGACGTGGCTAATTTTCCCTAACACTCCCATTCCAGCTCCGCTGCTAATTCAATTACTGGGGCTCCTATCAGGCTGGGGGTGCAGGATGTGAGGCGGGAGCCTGTATCCTTTCCTGTCATTCCCTCTTTGAATACCAGTTTGGCTACTCCACCCATCCTGCCCTATCCTCTGCAGCTACAGATCTCCTTCTACCAGATGTCCTGTGTCTAAATGCAGGCCACTTCACATCTCATCAGAGCAGTTTGGCTCTGCCTGTCAAAGGCTAGCCAATCAGGAGAGGTTGCTTGAAGGCTGGATTTTGGCACATCAGAAAAGCAACTTCTATAACTTCTTTTCTGGGATAGTTATAACAAATCTAACCTTGGCAAGTTGTTGGATTTATTCTAGCATTTTAATACTTTGAAGTACATTTTTAGCTCACTCCTGTCAATAGGTATACTTTATTAAAGTATTCACATGTTAACCTATGGAGCCAATGTGCTACAATGGTCAAAAACGAAATTGGCAGCCTTTCCCTCACCATGGCATATAAAACATATTTTATAATGTCCCTGCTTATTTTAACATTGCACTTTACCCTTGGGGCACCTACGGCAGACCTTAGGGGTGACTAATATGTAGAAATAAGGTAGTTTGAGACTTTGGAAGTATCTTGAATTCCAAAGTCAATTTTTTGTGTAATTTTAATTTAAAGGCTGCCTGCAAAGCAGGGCTGAGTTTTAAAATGACAGCAGGCAACACAGCAGTGCACACTTAAGTGCATTAAATCTGCTGGGCCTCTAAACCCAACATGCCCCACCATATACTATGGTCTTACAGGTAGGTTGTCATACCAATTGTAATTACACCTATTTACCAGAGAACTTTTACACAGAGCACTGGCCCTGGGTCTGGTTAGCAGAGCCCAAGGTAAAGTTAGAGTCAGTTACCACCAGCATCAGTCAAAAAATGGGGGTGATCAGGGCAACAAAGATGATGTTCTCACAAGGATGACATACTAATCTTTGTTGAGAAATGGGATACATACAATGAGATATTGAGTAGAGTGCTAACCACAGTTTTTCATGCTGGGTTAAAGGTAAGAGGCGCAAAGTGTAAATATGGCATGCAGGAACTTGAATATCTGGGGCACATGATTTCTTCAGAGGGTATCAAACCAAAATGTTCTCTTATTAAAGCTCTTCATGAAGCTACTCCACCTCAAGATAAAGATGCCCTCCGCTCCTATTTAGGTTTGGTGGAGACTATGCTCGCTTAGTCCATGGATATGCACCAACAGTACACCCTTTAAGAGCACAGTTAAGAAAAGGAGTGAGGTACATGTGGACTGAGGATCTAAATAAATCCATTGAAAATGTAAAAAAACTAATTGAGGAAGCTCCTGCATTGAGTCCCTTCCAAGATAACTGCAAATGGGGGTTTACTGTAGACGCCAGCCTATTAGGCCTAAGGGCAATTCTTGGACCGTGGGTGTCTGGAAAAGAGCATACCATCTCTTTTGTCTCAATGACATTGAGACAATCAGAGACGCATTATAGCTCAATGGAATGGGAGGTGTGTGCTTATGTATGGGTGGTACAGAGGTTCAAAACGACATTTGGGGATGTGAATTTGAAATTTATACAGACCACAAACCTTTGGTACACATTCTCAATGGTGGTGGTTCTCACAGAGAATCTGCGAGATTGGTGCACTTTCTTTCCAAAATGTATCACTTCATAGTTAAACACTTGCCTGGTGGGGAAAACTTTAGGGATGATTGTCGGTCAAGAATGGTATTAGAGCATGAAACTGTGGATGGTGAGAGGGATGACATGGAGTGTGTGGTTGCCGTGGTGGATGCCATTGAAGAGTACGCCCAAGAGATAACAGAACAGATTAGACAAAGTGCTTACTCTAATGACCAGATTCTCAGTCAAGTCAAACATTATATAATTAATGGTTGGCCAGAGTGCAGAAGTTCTATCAGATGAACTCAAAGATTTTGCACAGGTAGCTACCGAGTTAGCCATTGTCAATTGTATGATCATGCGCCATAATTTGTTTGTTCCTCCTGTAGCTTTAAGGAAAGACATAATTCGCATAGCTCACCGAGGTCATCTGGGCACCACAAAAGCTTAAAAATGCATAATGCAATGGTTCTGGTGGCCTTCGGTAGATGCACAAATTAAAATCATGATTGATAGATGTACCAGATGTCTCCTTTCAGACATACATTGAAGAACCATGGAAACACTTCTTCATCCGGTGCCTTTCCAGACAATCCCTGGGAAAAGGTAGGATTGGACTTCTCAGGACCATGTGAGGTATTATCTACTGAGAACAAGTATTTGATTTTAGCAGCTAGCCTGTGCACACGTATACAGTATCAACACAGTATTACATATATACAGTGGAAATTGAGAATGAGGACCTTGAGATGGAGCCGAGTGTGGAGGCTTCACTGAGTTAAAAACGGCGTGCTGGATTCGAAAGTCACTTCCGGTCACCGATACTGCGGTCATGTCGCTGCCAGCGTACTCGCTGCCTCAGATATCCATTTTGGATCTTTAATCCCCGGGCGAGATTCAGGCCCTTCGAATCCAGCACGCCTTTTTTAACTCAGTGAAGCCTCCACACTCGGCTCCATCTCAAGGTCCTCATTCTTGGACTGAAGTTATTTGAAGAACACTCACTTCCCTTCGCCTGCCGGGACGGAAGTACAACCGGCAGAGAGATCATCAGCCAAGTTATTTTGCCAGAAGCCCTGAAGAAGTCGTGGGGTACTTCCCCAGACGAAACACGTGTTGGCTGGGCAACTGTTCTGGATTTAAAAGAAAAAGAGAAAATACTACTCATGACTATTCGTCTCAATTTCCACTGTATATATGTAATACTGTGTTGATACTGTATACGTGTGCACAGGCTAGCTGCTATTTTGTATGAACGTCGGTCAATCACGTAGGGGGTTCAGGGTTAACCCCCACCTGCGGCACCATCTCACGTGGACTTAAGATACACAACACGCACAATTGATGTGGGCGCCATTGCCTACCACATATGTTTAAACCCTGTCTTTTGTGTCTAAAGTATTCGATTTTGCTCATTGACGATCACTCAAAATGGATTTACTTTTTTTTTGGGGATGTCCCCAGTACTGACAATGTTATAAAAACCTTTAAACAAATATTTTTGTTAGAAGGTTTTCCTAAGACAATGACATTTTTACGGCCTCAGTAAACTTCAGCATGCTCTTCTTATAACACCCAGACTACAGTATATGCATCCAATCGTCACACACACACATATTCTTGACAGACTCACATTTGCCATAATGCTCCATAATTTGATCATGTTCACAAAATATGATCCATATTTAGAGTTTGGCAGACAGGATACTCCATTATAAACTTGGAGGACATCCCGTACCCCATATTTCAAGTGCATTATAGCCTTTGGCACTTGTAATACAATGGACAGGAAGCTGTCACATTTGTTTAGGAATGTCGTCCGTTAAACTCTAAATAAGGCCGTTTGCACTCACGTGCATATACAATCCTGGCTTAACCTGAATTCTTCACACATTGCATTAAATAAACATTGGCAAAGCCACTAGGTGTCTCCTATGTGAGATATATTGGCTTTGTTAATGTTTTTTTAAAATGTTGTCCAGCATCACAATCTGTTGTGCAACATGGCTCAAAGTAAAAAAAAAAAGCATGCACTATAGAGCAGCCAGCCTTGACTGCATCATAGCTCTTTTTTTAAATTTAAGCCATGTTTCACAGCAGCTCATGCTGCTACACAATATGTGAAAAAACGATTGACAAAGCCAATATATCTTGCGTAGGCAAAACCTATTAGCTTTGCCAATCTGAGGTAATAGCTTTCCCAAGCAAGGGTTTTGCTTTGCATTCTGGGAATTGCAGTCCAGTTTGTCCCACTCTAAAATCAGGGCAGAAATTCCCAGAATGCAAAACACTAATTAGCTCATGCATGAGTCAGGGAATGTTGAGAACTCTGCTGAAGGGCATGACCTTTGATCTCTCTTTTTTTACGTACGTTCTGGCCCTCTGGAGTCCAATTTCTGAAATCTGCAATGTTTTAAGCAGGGTTTTATACTGCAGGTCTCCTAAGTCTCTCAGACCACCACACAGGGACAAATATGAGGCAAAAAGGAGGAGCAAACAGACAAAAACAAGGAAGACATGGACAATAGGCAAACACAAGTTCACTTCCTGGGGCTTTTAAGATCAAAAGCATTTGTTGGGAGGAGGCGCGTGTTTCCCATCAGCATGGAAAAACAGTGGGGTGGGGTCGCAGGTTGCCTTCTGGAACAGTGATTTATTGAAAGAGGTGAAGGGCAGGGGCTATGCCCCCTTTTATTGGCTGTATTTCTAGAGACTGTCTCAACCTATAGGTGGGCAATGCCCCCTAATCCCACATAGAAAATACTAAAGTGATCAGTTTAGGTACACAGTATAAGACATTGTCAGAAGTTCTATTATGGAGAGTCTTGAGTCGCTGGTGCTTGTAGTGATGAGATTTATTCAGAAAATGGACTTTGAATGAGTTGTTGATCATTCTCTATTACAAATGGACCAGTCAACAGATGTTTTGTCCCCGAGTTGGTGTGCGGGCCTAGGACCTTTTCAAGGCTATACATCATCAAAGTGGTAATAATCAACAACATATAAGTACACATTGAAAATGACACACAATATACAGCCAAGGAGAGAACTAATGCCCCATATTTTAATTGTAGAATAACATAAACAGTAGAATAAAAATTAAAAATAACAAATGAGAGAACATACAGGGACAGAAGAAAAAAGAGAATAAAATATTACTCATACATAATTCAACCAATATGACAACATCACAACTGGGACTTCAAAGGACCCAGACCATACAAGGTTCTCAACAGAACGAAGCTCAGACCCGGACTCACCGGCTAGTGATATTCAAGCCTCAACCTCCAAAACGAATGTGGATTTTTTCAACGAAGTCAAACGCTATCGATTAGGCATAAGGAGCATAAATACTACGGATAAAAGAACGTGCATGAACACATCACAAACTAAAGGAAATCAACCAACATCCTCAGGAGTAACGACAAGAGCCTGAAGGAGAAGGGAAGGAGGAAATCTCCACCACTAACTATCAATCTTTCTAATATATCAATGACAAACCACCAAATGAAAGTATTGGATTGTGGATTATCTTTTTGCCCAATGGCCCTTTAGGACCCAGTCAAAACTAAAATTGATCTTTTAAAGTTTACACGCAAACTTAAGCTCACTTACATTTTCAATAAGAAACCACCAGAAATGAAGCGGGAATACTAACTTCAGTTCCATTACGATACAAGACTTGGAAGATCTACATTTAGTTACTTCACTTTCTGACTAAACCACCACCACAGCCCCTGAGTTAGCACAAGAAATGGGAATTGATACATTCCACATAATGAACAATAGCTTACGCAAAAAATCAACCTGCACTCCACACCTGGCACCTGACAATACTCTGGATCTTTTCCATACGGCAGTCACTTATGATCTGAACAAAGAATATGCCAAATGCAATAAAAAGTAAATTCTTATCCAGGAATCTAAGCCACACAGAAATGATTGCTCTCAGATCATTACAGGATAAAAAAGGCCTGTTTCTCTAAGAAGCAGACAAAGGCAAGATAGTCCTCCTACATATAGATGACTATTAACAAGAAGCACCACAGGAACTCTCAGACAAGAACTGTTATGAGAAACTCCCTAACAATCCAACCAAGGAGACACACTACTCCCTCTCACTACTGCCCCTTCTAGGAAAACGTCTAGAAAGTCTAATTAATAAACAACTGGCAGCCTATCTTGAGGAGAATCAAATCCTGGACCCCTCGCAATTAGGATTTAGACCCTAACATAGTACAGCGACGGCACCACTGGCCGTCACTGACTCTTTAAGACTCACGCTCGATGTAGGGGTTTCATCTATGCTAGTGCTGCTGGACTTATCCACAGCTTTTGCACAGATTTTGAGCTTTTGGCAGTGTATCACACTCAAGGCTGTCGCAGAGACTACAAGAGATAGGGATCCATGGGACAGCCTTTAGATGGCTCCAAAACATTTTGGATAATAGAACTCAAGCCATTGCTCTTGGCCCTTTAAATGGCGTAATATGCGGATTGACAAGGGTGTACCACAGGGCTCCTGTTTGAGCCCAATGTAGTTTATCATATATGTGGCTCCCCTTGCTAGGATCACAGATTCATATGGTTTTGAAATAATATCATACGGAGATTACACACAGCTAACCTTCTCTTTTGACAAAGATATGTCTAAAACAAAATATCGTTTTGCCAAGGGAACGTTAGCTATTTCAAGATGGATGACAGCCAACTGTCTACAGTTGGAGGTCGAGAGGACAGAGATCTTGCTGTTTGGCAAGACGAATATACTCTAGTCTGAAGAGTGACGAGTGGTGGCCCCCTGAACTGGGCACAGTTCCGACCCCCAGACAGGCAGTGAAAAATCTTGGTGTAAAAACAGACCAAGCACTTTCTATGTTAGAGCAGATCCGGGCTACCACAGGTATCTATTTTCATGCCATGCACCTACGATAAACAGCATTTTTTTATTTCCCTATCTCAGCCAGAAGAATGCTAGTCCAAGTTCTAATAATTAGTAGATTAGACTACGGAAATGCACTACTGTCTGCAGCCAATGAGACCTTGACAGCCAAATTACAAGTAGTGCAAAACACGGCTGCCAGGCTTGTTTTTAACCTTCCGTCGGGCACCGCTTCAGTCCCACTGCAAAATAATTTGCACTGGCTACCAGTCAGGCAGAGAAGCACTTTCAAATTCTGTTGCATTACTTACAACTCCTTAAAAAGTAACGGTCCTAGTTATCTTTTGCAGAAACTCAAACATTACTCCCCTACTAGAACTGTAAGGTCCATGGACAAATCACTATTGAGTGTGTCCTATATTTGACTGACTAGATGCGGCGGCAGAGCATTTTCCTATTTGGCTCCGGTTTACTGGAACAGCATACCTCTACCATTTTCATTTGTGTATCGAACACCATAAATTCAGGAAAATGCTCAAATCCTTTCTATTCTAACTGAATTCACCTGCTGCCTGTGACTGTCTGTAGCTCCGAAATACCCTTTGGGGTGAGTCGTGTGCTATATTAAGTCTAATTAACATAACATAACATACAAACAAACCTTAAATCCAAACTTGAGGAGTGGTACACCCATGATCTATTAACATTGGATGAAAATGTAATCTTTATATTGATCAACCTACTATGGCAACCCTGTATCTATTACCAAACATCCACAAAAAAGGATTTCCACCACTTGGCTGTCCTATCGTACGAGATACCAAGGACATTTTGGGTAAATTAAATTATATAATATGGGAATCGGACTATATACTGATCGCCATAGATGTGGTGAGTCTCTGTACTTCAATCAAACACACAGATGTTATAAATGCAGTACACAAGGCCCTGGGTAATAAACTAGCTCAAATTTTGAAACGCAATAACATTATCATAGAGATGCTGTCTTTCTGTTTACTGAATAATATTTTCAGCCTCAATGGTGAGCACTATAAACAGACACAAGGGGCAGTGATGGATTCAAAATGCGCTCCTCCATACACCTGTATAGTTATGGGAGAAGTAAAGAGATACTGGCTTTGGCATTATCGCTTCAGTGATTACACCTACCACATAATCGTCTGGGGCAGGTACATTGACAATATACTATGCATTTGGCAAGGTCCACAAACAACCCTATGAACATACTTAGAGGAAGTTAACAACAACAAATGGAACATCAAGAAAGCCTTAACTTTTTCAACCAAACAAGTCAACTTCCTGGATTTTACAATTTATGTCAAAGACAACAGAATACACACAAAACTGTATAGAAAAACTGCTGCAGCAAATTCATCCTGATGAGTAGATAGCTGTCACCCATGTAGTACAATCCATAATAACCCAAAAGAGGAAATACAACACATCAGACACAACTGCAGTGACCAGGAAACATACCAAACAGCTTCAAAATGATTTGGTTGAAAGATTACAAGATAGTGGATATGACAAGACCCATCTGTTGACTCCTGTTAGAGAAATTGAAAAAACTCGATGTCTAACACTATTACAAACCAAATCCCTCCAAGCAACAGACAATATGAAGAACAATATTGGTTTCCTAACAGACTATCATAATGGGCACTATATAGTCAGAAAAGTTCTCAAATGCTATTGGCATCTACTGACTAATAAGCTATCTATTAACCACAATATCAATGAATATCTGAAAATGGGGTTTAGACGGGCAAAACCTCCAAAACAACTCCTATGCAATGAGAAATCCTAAATAAAAGGAGAACACAAGGCACTATCCTAAACAAACCAGTGGATTTCTATACTTGTCACAACTGCAACATATGCACACTTGGTAGTAATAAAAGCAAACACTTTGAACTATTACCAGCGCTGAATATAAATTGCAACAGCACATGTTTTATATATATTACCCCTGCTCCCAACTATATATGGGAAGAACAATCCGACCACTGAAAACCCGCATTCAAGAATATTATAGAAACATCAACAAACTGGAGATGGGCCCACCACTACCAGAACACTACAATCAGTCTCATCCTCATTACACGACGTTCTAATTCTTTGGACCAGAACATATCAAGCCTCACTCACGAGGTGGCAATCGGGAGCTGTGTATAAGGAAACGAGAAAGGCAACTGATCCTGAAATTAGACACTACCAACAAGGATCTCAATAAAGCTGCTGGGATGCACCTGTGGCTGCAAGACACCTAATCCAGATCTGCACCTATGATACCACTAATTGAATAAACATTCTATAAGAAAACAAGCTCATGCACAACAAAATTTGGTCTAGACTTTGGAAGCGTTTTGCATATGTTGATATCAAAAATGCTCCATAAATACTTAGATACTTTTTTCGATATAATATTCATCTGTTTGCTTTTGGTAGAATGTAACAACTGAAAATGGATATGACTTGTCCTACTATACTTGTTGTTTACTCTTGCTTCATATATTTATATTTATTAATGGTCACAATATAACTGCACATGCCAAATGAATTGCATCCTTTCCCTCCTTCTTCTCTTTATGACCTTATTCTCCTATAAATCTGTTTCTATTGTTCTAATATGGTTGGGATGCATGCAGGAACTAATCACCTGATTATTTCCCTTATCATCAATCAGACTGTTCAGAAATGGTCGCTAATATGGATACGGTGGTTGCACAAACTGGTTCACTGAGCTCCTACACATTCAAGAACTAAATGGCCACCATCCCTATAGATTTTTAATTTGACTCTTTATCACTCTGATAAACAAACCCAAATTGTGGCCAATAAGTTTGTCTCCTATACTAATACTTATCAAACAGTCTCTACTGACAATTATTTTTATTCTTCTACTTCCTCTTTTCTTCATAAGACCTTATTGCCCTATATCTCCCTTTTTTGTTCCTACTTATGACCATTTATCTGATTATCAATCAGACTGCTCCAAAATGGCCACAAATACAGAGGCGGTGCTTAGACGTACTGGTCACATGACCCTCTACCACATCATGAACTACCTGGCCGCCATCCATCTTGATGTAAGATTTAACTTTTTGCCTCGCTGTTGAATAAATCCTACTTTTGACCAATGCTTGTTGCATAAACCAATATCTACCAAACTGCATAATACCCTATTTTTATTGTTCTTATTGATGAGCATTTAGCTTATTATCAATCCGACTGCTCTAAAATGGCCAGTAATATGGATATGGTGCGTGTACAAACTGGTCACGTGATCTTCTGTCCCATCATGAACTACGACACCGCTATCCCTCTTGATGTATGGTTTAACTTTTTACCTTTCTGAAGAACAACCAATGTGTGTTACATATACCAATACCTACTAAACTGCAAAATTACAATCAACAAACTAATATTCTTCTCTTTAACAAATGACTTCATTGCCGCTCTTCTTATTTCCACTGTTCCAATATGACCACGGTGCTTGCCCAGATTGGTTACATGCCCTTTTCTATCACGCCCACTGAACGCCATATCGTACTTATACACCGCGTTCACAATATCTGTCCCATACAGACTGACAATAAGACACCGTCTCATTACTGACCGCAGGGACAGCTGAATGACTATATTCAAAATCTTTAGGTAAGCAAATATATATTCGTGGTCTCTATTATATGCTCTCACTGTGTTCTATGACATACATGTGGATTCGTTGCTTAATTCATTCTTTCTCCCTGCTCTCTCCTCAGATCGACAGAAAGCGTATAGCTTTTATGCTATTTCATTTGAATGACTTTGTTAGCATGCAATTAACTCACTAAGAGCAATACTTGTTTACACTTGATCATTTCCTAGTTCTTCTTTATATCTCTCCACTCTCTTTTCATTACGCTACATTTTTCACAGACGTTTTCTAATGGGCTCAATTAAATGACCTTGATTACCAGGCTCAAATGCGTAAAACATTTTTGGTATGGTCTTCTAGACCTGATTTCCTTTTGCCCTTGCTAAATGACTATTTCTGGAGCTCAAGCATGAAACTTTAATGAACAATGAGGTAGAGTTTCACTTGAATAAACACGGTTATTTTAAATACCCAAATCAAGGTGTATACACCATACCTTTTGCTTCACTCACACCTTTTTGTCTGTTCCACGTTGGTCTCACTTTGTCTGGCTAGACGAGTGTCAATGAAATTCTGTCTCATGTTATCTGGCCAAAGGAGTGTCAGTGAAATCTTAAATATTCACTTGGGGTGGATCACTAATGTGAATTATACATATGAATTACGTATGAATAATTATCGGTTCTTGTTTTTCTCAGTAGTGGCCGGCATGGTTCTGGGGTGGCGAACATGGGGGGGTAAGGGGGTCTAAAAAAGCTAAAAAAAAAGAAAAATACTCTTACCTCCTGCCCCGTCTCTCCCATATCATCTCTCCTCCGCGTGGGGCTGAAGTCGCAGAACAGGAAGCACATCCAGGCTCCCCTGAGCCAAACACAACACTGCAATGCAGCGTTGTGATAGGTCTGCGCGCAGTAATTCGGTGCCCTGGTGGGGACTGGGGACCTGGGCATGTTCTTCACCCTGGCTGTAATGCAGCCTGGGCGGAGAACATGTAAAGTTTGAATGACTGTTTGGCCGGCCCTCTTGGGCCGGCCAAAGTGCCATGCAAACTTCAGTGTGCCCACCACTCCTCCCCCCTGCCCTGCTCTGTGAGCAGAGCAGCTCTGTCATGCCCCGCCCTGCCAAGCTGCCACAGCAGGACAAAATAAAATGATAATAACATCAAGTTATTATTATTTTATTTTTCCTTTCTTTCACTGCTTCAAAGCAGTGGGGCGACGCTCCTCGTCTTAGTGGAGGAGCAGCCACTGGTTTTTCTTTTGCCCCGTATGTTCTCTCATTTGTTATTTTATATTTTCTTTCCACTGTTTGCGCTATCCTACAATTAAAATATGGGGTATTAGTTCTCTCCTTAGCTGGATATTGTATGTCACTTTGAATGTACACTTATATGTTGTTGATTATTATCAATATGATGATATATAGCCTTGGAAAAGCCCCAGGCCTGCGCCAACTAGGGGGCAAAACAGTTGTTGACTTGTCCATTTGAAATAGAGAATCATCAACAACTCATTCCAAATCTATATTCTGAATAAATCTATTTTTTTAGTACAATTTTTTATTAAGTCAGAATTATTAAGATCTCAAACCCCAATGACAATCCAGTGGGCGCAAATAGTTACATTCATTATTATATGCAACAAAAAGAGATGGTGTAACAAATAAGCAGTTAGAAGGAAAAAAATAATACTGCAAAAGAAAAGACAATAAATGATAAGTTCAAGATTGCCATGCAAGAGGAACAATACATAAAACATACAGCATAAGAAAAAAACCAATAAATACATTCAAGCCATGCAAGTCTGTAATCTTAAATATACCTCAGTCTCCATACTCTATAAACGTATAGCATAAAAGTAAAGACCATGCAACTATTCAATCTCCAAAGAGGCTGTTAGCTTTAATACACCTCAATCTACAAATCCCAGTTGAACTGTGCCCATATTCTATCAAACCTCATGCGAGATCGAATGCTCCTTACTCTTGCCAAGGCCTGTTCAGAATCATATATTTGCCGGGTGGTTGCCCACCACTCGGTAGCCTTCGGAGGAACTGCTGAGACCCAGGATCTGGCAATACAAAGTCTCACTGAGACTATGAGTCTAGACAGCAGTCGTCTTAGCCCAATATGGAACTCCATTCTGCATCCCAGCAGTATTTCTGTAGCTGTTAACTGGAGTTCATATCCTAGACTTACAGTGGCCAATTGGCACACCTCCTCCAAAAATGCATTACGGGAAGAACATGCATATAGCATGTGAATAATATCTGCAACTTGGCATCCACACTTAGAACAGCAAGTTTTATCTGAATAAGAATTCACATGTCACTCCATGAGTTTTTCTGGTGTGTAGTACAGCATACAGACAGTTTTGAACTGCTGTAATTTTAGCTTAACAGAATGCACAGCTCCCTCAACCGTCTCTAAAGCTCAATATATTTCTGATGGTGACACCTCCTGAACGAGCACTTTTCTCCATTTAGCTGCCAGACTAATGCTGTCATCTCTCCTATGCTCACAGAAACCTTGATAAGAAGCACTAATCAGCGCTTTTCGATTGTTTTTGAGAATGGATGATAATAAAGCGGCACTTCCTAGTCAGCAGACACCCTGCCTTCAGTGTGGAAATAGCCCCTCAACTGTAAATATTTAAGAAAGTGTTGGCGGGTAAGGTCAAACTCAATTTGAAACTTAGTGAAAGTGTGAAAACTATTCAAGTCAAACAGCTGCCCAACCATCGAAATGCCAAATCTGTGCCATACTGTGCATACAGAATCATGGAACACTCCAGGAAAACCCGGGTTGTCTCAAAGTGCTGTATTCTTGCAGATTACCTTCATGGAATATCTGGCACAATTTTCTCGCCAAATAGTTACTGTGTCCCTAATAAACTTAAAACTTACCCGCTTGTAGTAATTGCGATCTGTTACTCAATAAAAAAAAAAGCCTACTCTCAGAACCTAATGCTAAATAATAACCAAATGCAGATAAATCCGATTCAATGGAGCTAGAAAATATCCTAGCCGACCTGCAAAGACTGCCCAAAAATATAACTTAAAATCCAGCAGTTGTAGGCCCCCTCCCCCCCCCCCGTTGATATGGTAACTTTAATAATTTTATACAGCACCTTGCCCATCGATACCCCAAATAAAACTGCTTAAAGCATCTTCTAGCTTCTTAAAAAAAAGTGTTTGAAACCCTTAACGGTATGGCACGAAAGAGATACAAACATTTAGGAAGAACATTCACCTTTATAACATTGCAACCACCTATAATACTTATGGGTAGTCTACTCCAAAAGCACAATTTTAAAATAACAGATTGGAGCAATGGCTCATAATTCAACTTGAAGATCTTATCAATCTTAGCTCTCAGGGGTTAATTATGATGGCGGACGGACTTCAGTCTGTCCGCCATCGTCCCGGGGATGGGGACCGCCTACCCATAAGCCGGCGGTCCCACACATGGAATTAAGATGCGACTGCCACCACGGCGGTCTCATCTGCAATATTTAACATTGCGGCGGGTGCTGCTAGCTGCAGCACCCGCTGCAATGTTAAAAATGCACCTTGAACATTTCCCTGCACTGTTTGGTAGGCACCATGCGGTGCCTGCCACATGGTGCAGGGAAATGTAGGGGGGCACCATAGGTGCCCCCCAAGTGCATACACGAACTGCCTCTGGTCAAGGGGGGCCCGCAACGAGCCCCCAAAGTCCATCCCCACCAGCCTTTCCATGGCGGTTGAACCGCCATGGAAAGGCTGGCAGGGATCCTGCATCCAAATCAGGCGGGCAGTGCCTGCTAGGCACTGCCACCATTCTGGGGATGCGGGGTGGTCCGACAGGCAATCGGAACGATTGCTTCTGTAGGACCCGTGGCGGTCGGGCTTTCCATCCTCCAGCACACTGCCCGTCATCACAATATGGCGGGTGGAAAATGGGCGCACGATGGCGGTGAACCCGCCACCGACAGGCTGTCGGTGGCGGGTTCACCGCTATCATAATCAGGCCCTTAGTTTGACTCCCAAATAAGTAGCTGTAGATACTGTCCCTAATATGGGGGAAGCTGGCTCATGATTCAACAGTTACTGAGTCTTAGGGATGTCCAATTTGTAACCAGATACCGACCCTAAATTCTCTGCCTCCTCTACTATGTAGTTCATAGCAGTTCGTGGTTCTGAAGAAAACATTACCACATCATCTGCGTATGCACACACCTTCAGTTCACAATACCCAGAGGCCATAGGACGAATCCTGGTGTTATTCTGCTGTGACCGCAAAAAAGGCTCTATATATGGTGCAAATAGAAGAGGGGAGAGCGGGCACCCCTGCCTAGTTCCCCGCTGGATCTTAAAGGCCAGTGAGATTATTCCAGCACATTCCAACTTCGCAGATGGGGAATTATACAGAGCCTGCACCCATTTGCAGTATCGACCGCCAAGCCCAAAGGCACCCATTATTTCCCAAAGACATTCCCACGCTACTCGATCAAAATCCTTCTCGGCATCTAATAAAATCATAGCAAGCTTTGTGCCTGCTCTCTCTGCTACGTTGAAAGCAGCAATTGCAGTCTTAATATTACTGGTAGTATCCCTGCCAAGAATAAAACTGTGCTGCTGCTTGGAGACTATATCTGGTAAAAGAGGGGCAAGATGCATGGCTAGCACTTTAGCATATATCTTAGAATCTGCACTGATGAGGGATATGGGCCAATATGAACCCATGTCTTCTGGTGGTTTACCCTTACAAATATTGCTATATTAGTTATATTCCATGTGTCTGGGATTTTGTCAACCTCATTGATATGCTGCGTTACCCGTAAGAGTGGGGGGGGGATTATAATATCCTTAAATACCATATAAAACTCTATTGGGATTCTTCGTCTGCCGCTTTGCCCAAGGGCAGAGCTGTAATGGCAGCCTCTAGCTCCTCAGCAGTACTATCCATCTGCAACAATTCTGCCTGAAGTTCCTCCACCTTTGTCAATCTACTATCTTCAACATAAGTCGTTACTTCTAACATACGCAGAACTTGTGGTTGTTTATATAATTCTTGGTAGAATAAAGAGAACTTCTCAGCAGTGGCTTGAGATACAGTATGGACCGAGCCATCCCTGGCTTTAATACTCTGGATCAGACCTTTAGCCTTTTTATCCGAGATCTGATGGGCCAGTACCCACCTGACCTGGTCCCCATATTCGTACTGGAGAGATTTATTTTTAGAACAGCTAGCCGCATTTTTCTCCCAACATTTTGACCCAATTGAGATAGTTTGTTAATAAGCTAAACATACAGAACTCACCTGTCAGAGCTCTTAGCTCTAATAGCGGATGCATGGGATACCCCTGCCCCCAAATGCCCACAGATCACCTAGGCCTACCCTGTAGATCATAGAAGACAAAAATAAAAAGGGACTGTGCAAGAAAAGAATCCATATGACAGCCCAATAAAACAGTGTGTAAACATACAGACCCCTCACATTTAGAACAGCACATATTCTGGTAACCATAAGCAATATTAAACATTTCAGTTGCCAAATCTTAATTACTTGACTGTCCAGTTGATATTATTGAGGGCTGCCATGCTGAATAAATCTCATCACTATAAGTACCAACGACTGGAGACTCTCCATGAGATAACTTCTGACATTGTCTTATACTGTCTACCTAAACTGATCACTTTAGTGATTTCTGGAACAGGCAGGGACTGGATTTCAGAACCAGCCCTGTCAAATATCTGGCAGAAGGGCAGGTCTGATAGTAGAAGCACAGAGCTGCAGCCAAGAGCCCACCCCACTTCTGCTCGAGGTGTGTTTTCCATTGCACTGGAAAAAACGTGCTCCCTGAGAAGCTTATACAATGAGGTCTGGAGGCAAGAGGACAACCCTGTGAGTAGAGGCGAGTTGAACTGTTTCAAATAAAACAATCAGCCTTTGAACTCCTTATGTCTGGCCTCCGTATGTAAGGTTAACAGAAGATTCCTTGATATCAAGAATGCAGCGCTACATTCATGGCTTTAGTTCACCACTCTAATACATTCTGGGAGTTGTAGTCCTGGAGGACCAAGCTTGATGCAATTTAACTGACATCAGAAGACAGTGAATATGTAAAATTAAAAACAAAAGCCCAGGACTGGAGATCTGCATCCTTTGTGACATTGAGTCTTCTGGAAACCTTTTTCACGTGTGACCTCAGGCGGGGGCACACAAGGATGCAGTGCTACACTTGGGGCTTTAGTGCAACATGCTAATGAATTCTGGGAGCTGTGGTCTTAAGGGATCGAGCTTATTGCAATTTAAATAACATCCAAAAACAAGGATATGCAAAATTAAAAACAAACTGAGCACTGCGGTGCTTATTTATGGGAAATTAACACAGTGCGGTGCCGCAAGTTATTTTGCTGCGCCCGCTGCGTTAGTTTCCAGGCACAGGGATGGGACATATTTACAGCAACATGTTGCATCTCTGTGCCTTTCCCTGCGCTGGCGCACAAACTACTGCCATGCTGCCATGGTGCAAGGTTGACTGCATCGTGGGGAGATTGTTTTTGTGCAAGAAGGGACACCTTCCTGCACAAAAACAATCACTTGAGGCGATTTCCTCTTCCAATGCATGCTGTAGAAAGCAGACACAGTGAAAGAGGAAAAAAACCCTGGGGATGGAGTAGAATCCTGACGCATTTCCAGATTGCTCGTAAATCTGGAAATGCATCAGTGGACATGGGTGTTGCGTGGGGACACCCACAGCAACATCCATGTCACGCCTCTAGCATGCAACGTGTTGCGTGAAATGGGGCAAGATTTACGAGCACACGTAAAGCCACGCAGGGTGGCTTTAGGTGTGCTTGTAAATTTCACGCAGCAGGTTGCGCCGTTGGTGCGTCACGCAACTTGATGCTCCGACGGCGCAAGGAGCTCATAAATAAGCCCCTGCATCTTTTGTGACTTTGAGTCATCTGGAAACCTTATCCACATGTGACCTCAGGTGGCGAAGCACAAGTCAGATGGCCCACTAAGGTGGATGCAGCAGGGTTTTTATTCACAATAGAGATGGCTCAATTAAAACGCACAAAAATAGCACTGCAGGGTTTTTCTGCACAATAGAGATGGCTCATTTTAAACGCACAAAAATAAAAGGCAGATCTGGTAGCTAACATGTTTCTAAACTTGAACAACTGATGTTCTTTTTATGTATGCATGCTCTAGGAATGGGTTTCTTCACTCCCTCACTCCAAGCTAAAGCGATCCGAGTTCAAATTCTCGTGAATCTCAAAGTCAACAACAACAACAAAACAAAAAAAGCGTACCTGCATGGCAGGAGCCTGCAGTGGAAGGACACTGCCCTCGGGTAGCTGTACTTGGTCCCGACTCCACGGACAAAATCTTGACTCAAGCCCAGGAGGAAGAGGAGGCGAGAAGACAGAGGCAAGGAGGAGGCACTGATCAATAGGAATCATGGAAAGGAGAGTGACGTGGGAGCCACGTGGGAGCCAGCCAATGGTAAGAAAAGTGAGATTGGAGCCACGTGGGATCCAGCCAATGGTAAGTAAAGGTATGTAATGGGTAGGTTCTAAGCCCCTTTTCAGCTTTTTTTTTAAATAAAAAGATTTTGCAAGCGCTGTGCAAGCGAAACCTAATTATGGGCAAAGTAGGACGCAGGCTGGTGACTAACGCACTTCCAGACTACATTTTAAATGTGGATAATATTATGCCTGATAGCCTTAACAGCTTCCACCTGTCCTCACCCCCACACAGGTTATACGTCTGATACTGTAAACAAATCTATTGGTTTCCGTGTAGCATGATATGCCATTTTTGTGCAAGATATAAGTTGTTCTAACACACTATATGACCTTACAAGACGATTATCAAAAACCATTACCTGTCCCCAATGATAATAGCGATGTCATTCTTGCAAAACATGTAGTAAAAGTTTGATAACTCCCTTGTTGATGAAGTTGAAAACTCAACTGTTGTGCTCACCAGAGATGTAACATACTGTGTTGATTAGTGTAAAGATGAAAGCCCAGCCTAGCCGTTTCCCTGGATTTTTCATTATTATAATATGAGAGGTTCCTAACATCTAGAGACCCCTCAAAGTGTGGATTGAGTGCTTCTTAAGTGTAACCATTAGGCTGCCCTAAGAATGCGAGAAAGTACGTTTGGTCCATCTAACCCCCTCTTTAACCCCTCAGTGCAAACTGTAGCTAATGACAGCTGATTATTATTTTTGGCATACCTAGTTGCAAACTAGGGTGTTGATTATTGGCCTCCTAAAATTACATCCAAAGACTTGTAGCACATGGGAATCCGTCCTAATTATTTTAAATTAAATGTAATGTGCAAGCATTATGTGCAGCCATCACTAGTGTAAACCTTCCCAAACATTGGTATACATGAAAACTGCAAAGGCTTCACAAGTATTATGGAACACCTGGTATCAGGGCTATGAGAAAGTGTTTGTGACTGCTCATGGAGGTCAACCCCACCCCCAGTTTTTTAGGTCGAGCCTAGCGGCAGCGCACGTGCGCTCCTCGCTCTGCGAGACTGCTGTAGTAGAGTATGGGAGAGAAGCCATGCCCACTCTCCTCCCATATATTTCATTTGCTTGTGCCATTGTCTTTTGTAAATGCTGCCTTCGAATTCGTTAATAGGCTGGTTAGTCCCTCCTTAGTACGGCCTTGTCTTCATTTGTAACCTCCCATGGCTACTGGCCCATTTACTTCGGTTTTTACATGGGACCTGTTATTTAGTCTGTAAGCACAATGTACTTTTTTGAGTTTCTCTTACTGCAGGCTGGACATGCGCTGATTCAGCTGAAACCGCTTGTGTTTTTTTAAGCAGCACGGCCGCCCCGTAACACGGGCGTCCGCTTTCAATCACTTTAACCCGGCATTATCTTGTGTCTGTTTCAACCCCTCCTCCAAGTAAAATGGATTTAGAAATGATTAGCAAATTAAGTCATGTGAATTCCAGGTAGCACATAATCGTGTGCTAATGGGCTGAAGCTGACAACAGCACATATGTGGTACATGTCATCTGCACTAAGCCACCTGACCTGTTGTTTTCAAAAGCCAGTTTTATTAACAACAACACCACCACCAATACCACCACCACCACCAATACCACCACCACCACCAACACCACCACCACCACCAACACCACCACCACCAACACCACCACCACCATCAATACCAACACCAATACCATCACCACCACAAATACTTCCACCACCACCAATACCACCACCAATACCACCAGCACCAATACCACCACCACCACAAATACCACCACCACCTATACCACCCACCAATACCACTACCACCACCAATACCACCACCACCAATACCACTACCACCACCAATACCACCACCACCAATACCATCATCACCAGTACCACCGCCACCAATACCACCACCAATACCACCACCACCACCAATAGCACCACCACCAATACCATCAATACCACCACCACCAATACCATCAATACCACCACCACCAATACCACCACCACCACCACCAAAACCCCACCACCAATACCACCACCAATACCACCACCACCAATACCGCCACCAATACCACCACCACCAATACCATCACCAATACCACCACCACTAATACCACCACCACCAATACCACCACCACCAATACCACCACCATCACCAATACCACCACCACCAATACCACCACCAATACCATCAATACCACCACCAATACCACCACCACTAATACCCCACCACCAATACTACCACCACCACCAGCAATACCACCACCACCAATTCCAGCAATACCAACAATACCACCACCACCACCAATACCACCACCACCAAATCCCCACCACCAATACCAACAATACCAACACTACCACCACTATCAATACCACCACCAATACCAGTACCACCACCACCAATACCAATACCACCACCAATACAAATACCAATATCAATACCGCCACCAATACCACCATCACCAATACCACCACCAATGCCATCACCACCACCAATACCACCGCCACCAATACCACCAATATCAGCACCACTAATACCACCAATACCACCACCACAAATACCACCACCACCATCAATACCACCGCCACTAATACCACCAATATCAGCACCACCAATACCACCACCACCAATACCACCACCACCAATACCACCACCACCAATACCACCACCACCAACAATACCACCAATGCCATCATCACCACCAATACCACCGCCACCAATACCACCAATATTAGCACCACCAAAACCACCAATACCACCACCACCAATACCACCACCACCAATGCCACCACCACCACCAATACCACCGCCACTAATACCCCCAATATCACCACCACCACTAATACCACCATCACCAATACCACCACCACCAATACCACCAGCACCAATACCAATACCACCACCTCAGAGCCTCTCGCTCACTAGTAATAGCAGGGGCACAGTACCAGGCCCAAGCTGCAGCCGAGACTATCCCTCCCTCCCTCCATGCCTGCCATAAAGCACAGCCCGCCGTTCACCAGGAGGTGAAGTCAGGGCCCTACTACAGCTGGAGTGTTTTTATTAGGCCAAAGATAGCAATGACTTTACGCAATGCCACACTGCACACTCAAATCACAGAGAGGGTAGGAAATAGCCTCTCCTCCCTTTCTTCCTCCTGAGCCACGCCAGTGTAATCACAGAGCGAAAGGTGTTGGAACGCTTTGTTAGTGTTCATAGTTCGGATCATATGTATCTCTCACTTCACACTTTGTGTCTGTGTAATTTACAACACTTACACATTTTCTTCACTGCACTATTTATCACTACTTTGAGGACGTCGAAGGCCGGTCTCTTCCTCTGATATTTACAATCTAACAAGCAGTCGAGAAGGCCCTTTATTGCAATGCAATAGGTCTCAAATTTGCTAGAGAGTTTAAGCTATTAGTATTGTAAATGACAATGCCTTTTATTTATGTTTTAAAACCCAAAACATAAATAAAAGGCATTGTCATTTACAATGCCAATAGCTCAAACTTGCGTGAATGCGAGACCTAATGCATTGCAAATGCTTGTTCTGCCTGCTGTTCCGTTGCATTAATCTGGAGGGAATAAACATAGCATCCTGCCAAAGAAGCCCCTGAGGTTTTCACTCGACCCCTGCACAAAGGCACAGGCCCCTTAAATGTCTGACTCCTATGTGAGAATGAATAAACCAAACACAACCTAATTGACTGGGTGTCTGAAATTATGACATGCACTGGACATTGGAAGGCAGTGTGGCTTCAACCAACTTCCCAACTTTGTATATAAAATTTCACTGGACCTGCATGGTCTTTTGCTGCTAAAGTGCATGGAAAGTGTGGAGCACTTGTGTTGTTCTTATGCTCCTGGCTCGAAATGCAGCTCTGCCGAATCCCTACTTGAATGACTTGTTGGTGACCTCTCATTGTGGAAGCCGTAACCAGCCAAACAAATCCTGACCAGGGCCAGACTAGCCGTAGCGGGCACCGGACATTTCCCCGGTGGGCCGCCATGGTGGGGGCTGGTTTTGGGCCCCTGGGGGCTGTTTTTGTTACAGGGCTGTTTTTGCAGCATAGCTGCAATATCGGCCCCTGTAACAAAATTGGCCGTGACCGGCCCTGACAAACATCTCGGCCGCACCCCCAACTCCCCGGGGGGACGGTCGAGCACTTTGCCATGGCCGGTTTTGTTTCCCAGTCCGGCCCTGATCCTGACAGCAAGAAGAGAACTGGAGACAACTATATCAATCACCACAATACAGGGGCAGGATGCTGAAGATTCAAATTCATGAAGCACCTCACTACCCACACCAGTGACCGAGACAGGCCACTTGAGAGAATGGCTGCTGCACACGCAAATCAGAATGTGGTGACTCATCCTAGTGAGTGCTCTCTTCTTTGCAACAACTTTTATTATTTTTGTCTATTTCTTTGCTCTCCTTTAACTGCCATTTGTGATGGTCCGGCAACCAGCTCGCCGTATCCTGAAATCCTTGTATCAAGGTGAGCCCTTCATTGTCAAAGGGTGATGACCTTAGATGCCTTACGGCACCTGCAAGGTCAGCGTGTCTCTAATGTACCACTGCATAAGTACAAAGACTTCAATAAACCACCCCTTTTCCTTATAGACAACCTTGATCTTTTGTATGCATATTTTACCATTAAGAGATCTCCACTCCAATTAGACAGGTGTGGCTCTCTGTGCCTTCAGTGGAACTGCTACTATAGCAGCTCCTCTGAAGGTATTGAACTTTGCCGAATTGGATCCATTTCCTGCAGCTGCTCAGCAAAGATTTTTGTTTTCTAAAAACAAACTTTCAATGTGGAAGTTTTCAGACAACAAAATTTCAATGACCACGATGTTAAGGGAGGCTTCTACCTGTGCATGTGAGCCATTGCACATTTTTCCTACATGGGATCACCATGTAACACCTTGCAGTCATGGAATGGGAACATGGTTGCTGGTCACCTGTCCTAAATAGGAGAGGGTAAGCACCAATGTTACCTGGATGCACAGAGGTGGATGTGCCACCAAGCCAATGCCTTCCACTGCTGGAGCCAGTGTAAATCCAGTGCTTCCACTGATTCTAAATAGAGTGAGATCACTGTGGTGGAGTAATAAGGCAGGAGCCCTGACGACTTGGTGATGATCCCACTCCGACAATGACCCACTCTAGTATCTGTGGTATCTGTTACTATCAAAAATATAGAAGGTGACATTTTCTCCTTTCAAGAAATAATTGACTCAAGTAGTAATCCACTGTTAATGTAAGATTCAGAAGCAAGAGCAGACACTTGCGACTTGAAAATTATTCCTTTTGCACTAATCAATGATTGCTTGGTAATAAGGACAATAATGACAATGATGAAAGCTAAGTTATAAAGTTATTGTTAGATGTGGATCTTACGTGGCTTGGAGTGCTCAGATGAGCTTCAGCTGAGATTCAGCTGATTGATCATGAGCCCATTTTCACTTATCAATAGATCAAGAAGCAAAATGTATAGTACTTATGAATATACTGCAGTACTCTAGGGATGAAAAGGGAGTTGGAAGTTTTTATGAGATGGGGTTCTGGTGGTCAATCAGAAAAGTGGCCTCTTACCCCTATGTGAGGGGGATACTTGCAACAATAGCATAATGGACCCACTGTCTCTGTGGTGAGCCTTTGTGGTTGCAATCCTAACATTTCCTCCCTTAATATAACTGCCATTAAAAAACACTAATTCAGACAAGATCATAAAATTTCAGCTTTCATCCTATAAACACCTTACTATCCCGCTTTACCCAGAAAATAACATGACTCTCCCTGTCATAAATAACTTTGAACTCATTAAGACAATGAGTATACTGATGTCCGGCATATGTGGAATTTGTCCAGGCTTGTAGAAGTAGAGAAAACAATTAGACAACATTTATCAATCAACTGTGCAAGGTCTTTCAAGGGATCCTCTTTAAAGAAAATACCTTATAATAGTAACAAATCTTGCTATCGTAGGGCCACATCACCAGGAAACACACTGATGAAATACTGAGAGAACATAGCTAAAAAGCGAAAAGTCTATTAGGTTTTGCAAACTTCTATAGGAGGTGTATTGCTCATTTTCAGACATAGTGGTGCCCATTACTCAACTGCTCAAAAATGAAAAGACCTTTCACTGGTCTGACGCCCCTAACCAGGCCTTCCAGCTTTTTAAGAGTGCATTCACCACCGCCCTGTGTTGCAGCATTCTAATCAGCCATATCTTGTTGAAGCGCATGCTTCTCAAGGGGCTATCGGAAGAGTATTATCCCAAAGGGATCCAGAGTCGGGCATTTTCATCCTGTGGCCTTCTATAACAAAAACATGTTGCCTGCAGTGGCTGAGAGAGAACTATTAGCCAAAAACTGTGTCTATTCTGAATGAAGACATCATCTCTTAGGTGCCAAACACATGGGGGCATATGTATCAACAATTCATTTTGCGAATCCTTAATAGCGAATTTTTGAGAATCGCTATTAAGGACTTGCAAAATGAAATGTATGTAGGTTTCGCAATATTAATTGCGATTCGTACGTATTCCTTAATTGCGAATCGCAAATTGCGATTCGCAATTAAGGAATACCTCCCCATTCATTCCTATGGGCCTAGAGGCCCATAGGGATGAATAGGAGGACATTCGCAATTTGCGAGTACCCATTAGGTACTCGCAAATTGCAAATGCAATTTCAAGGGTGTCAAAAGGACACCCTGCTGCACCCCTGAAATGAGCATGTGTGCACATGTGGCGCACATACATGCCCTAAGGGCATGTATGTGCGCCACATGGCACTTTGAAAAATGCCAAAAAGTGCATTTTTCAATGAAATCGCAAATTACCACAAACTTGAAGGTGGTGGTAATTTGAGATTTCCTAAGGCAAATTCGCACAACTTGGGTGCTTCAAGAATTGCTTTTAAGTAATTGCAATTTGCGATTCCTTAAATGCATTCGCAGAATAGGGAATCGCAAATTTTGCGATTTCCTATATTGCGAGGGCCTTTTGGGATGATACATCCCAAAAGGCTTTTTCCCGTTCGCAAACGGGCCGATTCTGAGAATCGGCCCGTTTGCGAACGGGAAAACGCATGATACATATGCCCCATGGTCACAATTTGTTCAGCTCACAAAAACCTAATATTTTTCAGTTCAATCAAAGCTCTCACACCCAGACAGATGCACTTGTTCCACTTTTTTTTAGTGAGTTCAACTTTATCATTACTTACCGACCAGGTTTCAAGCAGTTGCAATCGGATGTTCTATCACTATATGGATTTGCACTCCTTAGACCCACTGAGAGCGAACTTCCCAGTATCATCTCCTCGGATAAGATATTGCAACATGTGGTCCTGACACCTTTCTAACCACACTTAAAAAGGAGTTGCAAAAACAAAATACTGAGGAATAGATTCATGACCCAGACCAATCTGTGGTAAATGACTTTTTTTTACCACAAATAGTGTCTCTCTATTCCAACCGCTGAACTTATGCAACATTTATTAGAGTGGAACTATGATACCTCTTTAGCTGGGCACCCAGGTACTCATAAAACCCTGGCCAATCGTGAAAAACACTTCTGGTGGAAGTCAATGTTTAATGATGTTCAGAAGTATGCACTCACCTGTCCAATTTGTGCCAGAAATAAAGCATCTCATGCAGCGCCTCTAGGGTTATTACAGCCATTGCCCATACCTCCCGCTCCCTGGCATGCAATCAGTTTAGATTGCATCACCGACTTTCCCCAGAGAATAAATACACAGCAGTGCTTGTGGTGGTAGACCTGCTGTCAAAAATGGCACATTTCATCCCACTTCAAAAGCTCCCAACCTTAAAACTATTAAGTCAAATATTCATACAGCAAGTAGTCAGATTGCATGGTCTGCCCTCTAAAATTATTTCTGATCACGACCCACAATTCATATCAACATTTTGGAACACCTTATGTACTTCTCTAGTGATTGAAGTAGCTCTATCCTCTGCCTATCACCCCCAAACTGATGGGCAGACAGAATACATGAACCAGTCCATTCAAAAATTCTTCAATGTTTACTTACCCCAGTAACTAGTCAATGGGACCAAGTTTTACCCCTGGCAGAGTTTGTGTATAATGACATATCCCCATTGGTCTTTCCATTTTTTACTTCCTAACTGGACACTATCCACAGTATCTACCCATTGCTCACACTGCCCCACCAATTTTGGTTCCTTCAGCACTAGATAGACTAGAAGCCCTGTGTCAGATACAAAAAACAGCCACTGACTGCCTTGCTAAGACCAAACAAGTGATGAAAAAAACAAACTGACGAACACCGTTAACAAGAGCCAGAGTTCAAAGAGAGAAGCCTTGTTTTGTTGTTAACCTGTAATCTGAACATGGATGAACCACACAAATTCCAACTGCGTTTCATTGGTCCATTCCCAATTGTCACCATGCTCAATTCTGTATCTGCTAAACTGCTCCTATCCACAGAATACAATATTCGTCCTGTGTTTCATGTATCATTGCTAAAACCCTATCACAGTCAAACCAAGGGGGTCATTATGATGTCGGGCGGATCGCCACTGCCGACCGGCGGTGGCGATCCGCCCGCCATTTTCATTCGCCCGCCTAACATTCCCCCCCCCATATTACGATGGCGGTGGGGACCCAGGCGGACGAAAAGACCGTCCACCAGTTTTCCGCCGGTAGGCAATCCGCCTGATTGCCTACCAGGCGGAAAAGGCCTGCAATATGGTGGCGGTGCCTTGCAGGCACCGCCATCCATATTACGATGATGGCGGTCTCATGCCTTTCCATGGCGGAGACTCCGCCATGGAAAGCCATGCGGAGAATGCCTTTGGGGGCCCGTTGCGGACCCCCAGGTGGTTGGGGGGGTGGGTGGCTGCACTTGGGGGGTACCCATGGTACCCCCGACATTTGCATGCACAAGGTGGCAGGCACCGTGCGGTGCCTGTCACGTTGTGCATGCAAATGCACAACATGCCCTTTTAACATTGTGGCGGGTGCTGAATACAGCACCGCCCGCCACAATGTTAAATATACAGGATGTGAACGCCATGGTGGCGGTCGCATCCTAATAGGCACAGCGGGGCCGCCGCGCCTCTTGTGGTCGGTCCCGTTTACCGTTACGGTGGCGGGCGGACAATGTCCGCCCGCCATCGTAATGATGCCCCATGTCCGGTGTACCACCACTGCCGATCCCCATCCAAGGTCATCTAGAATATGAGGTTGAACGGATCCTAGATTTCAAATGGATCCGAGGTCATCTGCATTATTTGTTGGAATGGAAGGGATATAGGTCTGCTGATCGGTCTTGTGAACTCGCCTCTTTTGTTCATGCCCTCAGGTTGATTTGTTGTTTTCATGCGCTGTTCCCCCACATACCCTGTCTAGTTAGGTGACCATTGGGGGGAGGGAAATGTCAGGGTTCCAGCACTCACTACAGTGTGTCCCTATTGTGCACAACTTATTTGCTAAGATCCCTAGAGTAACAGAGCATTTTTCCTTTAAAAGAGTGCCCCTCCTGGGGTTTATGAAGTGCTTACATGTGCATCATTTGGGATATGGTATATATACACCTTATTGCCATAACATCCCTGGTGGCAGGGGTATGCTTATAATGTACTCTTGAGTTCTCTGTTTCACTGTTTATGTAAAAATCTCTGGTGGCAGTGGTAGAAGTGCAATACAGAACTTTGCATGCTTTAGAAACAATGAGCCAGTTTCCACGAGTACTTACAAATGTGTTACACTGGCCATGTCCAGCTGCATCCAGCCCCTCGAGAGCATGTTCCAATGGCCAAACGTGCTTCAGGTGGCCATGTGATCAAGCAGCTATAAAAGCTGCTCCCACACACGAGACTGTGCTTAGCCTCTTCACATCTCCTCCACTTACAAGCTCCTGGCTTCCGCAACTCCTGGCTTCCGCGACGATTCCTTCTATGTATCCTCCACAGCGGCTCCTCCTCCAGACAATCCATGTCTTCGGACTCTTGCCTTTGTCTGTTCTCTTGCAGGAAGTGGAAGACCACAAAGAACAACAAAGACATGAATATAGTTTGATGCTAACGCATAGCACGACACGCTGCTCACATAATCGCTATTGCTAGCGCTAGATTCACATTTACAAAGAAAGGCCTTGGTTGTTGGCCTTATAATTAATATCATTAGCACTACAAAGTCTCGCATTTCAAAACAGAGACTCACACATGTAAACAAAGACTTTGGCATTTGGCATATTGCACACAGCATGAAAAACAACCACTGTGATTTCAAAACGTCAAATTTTTGACATTTTACACATTTGTCTAACAAAGAACTAACGCCAGCTATTAGGACTAAAACTGGTCAATATATTTAAACTCAGCACTTGTGTTCTGATTGTGATAATGCCATGATGTTAACCCTTGTTCCATGAATCATAACCCAAGAGAGTGGTGGTAAAAGCGGACAATTTAACTGCTCTTGTTATAACTTGTAGCACTGCTCAATGAATGTTGCATTGTTCCATGAATCTCCTATGAATGTGAAGCTTGAGAAGAACAGGGTGTACTTCCTATTCGCTATTCTGTGGGTTTTGGGTGAGATTACAGAGCAACTCTAGGATAATGTGTAATATGTGTACTCTCACATGAGTTCAGTAATTGAGGTGGCTCACGTACTCCAGTTTTGATTACACTGGATCTGTGTTAACGTTGTAAATTAGGTTCTAGTCATGCAGCAGGTATCGCTTTCTGATCCAAAGTGTGAATTCAAATGTCCAAATAGCGCTCTCCCCTGGGGAAGCGTCCCCTGTTTGCTCTGCTGGATTCCCATCTGGGAACTGTTCGTCGGGATGTTTGTAATCTTACGCTGGATTAAATCAATTTCGCTTTTGTTTGCTTATCAAATTATTATTTTATTGTGTTTTGCTCTCATGAAATTGTAGCACTTCAAGTATAATATGATCTGTAGATCCATTCATATGCTAGATCACCAGGTTAAACAATCCCAATGCATTTTGGGCTGGAATAGCCCTTCTTCAAGGGATGTTTAGTTCTGAAACAAATATATGGTGAGGTGAAGTGAGAAACAAGCTATCAAGAATTGGAAGAGTGTGTGAGAGGCTGGCTCAGTAGGTGATGTACACTTATGTAAGTGGACACCTTGCACTGATCCAGACAACCCTTATGGTGATTTTAGTGGTCTTAGACAACCTTAGAAAGCTCTCTTAGTGGTAGCTGTGGAGAGCAGCCTTCAGGCTTAGTCCAGAAGGAGTTTAAAGCAGCTTGATTTACCAGAACACAATCTTATTGGTATAGATTAAGTGAAAAAGAACCACACAGTGTATTTATAAAAATATGTATTTATTATAAGATACTCAATAACACATTTATATATCTCCTAGCCGGAGATATACATAATACACACAATACTTTGCAATAGAAACAGGTAAGTAGCACAAAATACACAGTGGTCCCCAGGGGGAGACCAAACCATATAATAAAATAGTGGTATGTGAACCACGACTTGAGTCAAGACAATACTCAGAGATCGTAGAAGTGTCGGGGAGCCAAGGAACCACCCAAGGTGAGTATCTAGGAGCGCCACGGAGTTCGTGTGCAGTGTAGGAACACGACCCCGTTCTCCGTACAAATCAACGTGTAAGTCGCGGTTGCAATTTTAAAGAGGACCCTTCCCAGTGGATCCTGAAGAAACCCCGTGGAGGACAAGAGGCTGGAGAGCCACCCCACCCGTGGATACCCTAGGAACTAGGTTACCTGCACCAGGGAAGCCGGGTGCATATGTGTGAAGTGGCGTCGGAAACCGCAGCCGAACCCAATGGAGGACTTCAGGAAGATGCCGCTGCTGGAGGAGGTTAAAGTGTCCGTTGGAACCCAAAGGTGGATTTAAGATGTGAAGAACCTGCAAGATGTGAAGAGGGGACAGAGTCTATGCCACTCAGGAGTGACCAGGAGGCACGGAAGACGAATGCCCAGCGATGTCGGTGTTGCAGGAGAGCTGACTGTGACCTTGAAACTGCAGCTGTGTGGACCAGGCGGCGCTGTGGAAGACCAGGAGCCATTCACAAGTTGTCACACGTCATATGTCGAGAGTTGAGGGGTCGGTGTCCAGCGGGAGCACCAACAAGCCTTGGCAACTTCAACCAATGTGGAAGTTGAAGAAGGTGCAATGTCAGGACCTGCAAGGCCCAGGAGACTCACCACAAACAGGGGAGTCAGGGCAGGCCCTGAGCAATTGGGGGAGCCCAAAGAAATCAAAGTGACCCTCAATAGGACCCACTGGCCGGAAGCACTGGAGTCGCAAGAGGACCTCGAGCAGCTCACCGAAGAAGCAGGCCCACGTTGAGTGATGTGGTGAGGATGAAGATCTTGGTCACTGGAGATGCGTGAGGTTGGGGCTCCTTGGAGCCCGAAGATCTTGGTGGAATGAAGCCAACAGTCCTTTGCAACTGCAAGTCGACGCAGTGCACAGGGGTTCGGTTCCTGAGGCTCCTACGAGGTATACTGGCCTCAAACTTGGTGAGAGGACAGGGAAGGCCTCATGGGATGTGAAGAACTACCACCTGTGTTGCTGAGCCTTTTGGAGTCTGTAGGATCCCAGGATCGGCAGACCGGTCAGCTTGGTTGCGGTGCCTGCAGATGCAGGGAAGTGACTCCTTCACTTCAAGGGATAGTCCTTCAGGTGTCTTGGATGTCCAGAGGCCCTGGACAACTTCCTGTATGGAGCACAGGCACGGACGTTGCAGCAAACGAGCAGGGCGAAGAGATTAGGAGCAACAGGAGTCTTCCCGGTTGCAGCCTTGATGCCCAGAGCAAAGTCCAGCGAAGTCCAGAGTGCCCAGACGGTCGAAGTTGAAGTGGTGTCTGGCTTGTAGCATGTCCCACGACGAATCTAGGGACCCATCCACTGGTAAGCCCTTAAATACCCTAAGGAAAGGGTTGGGACGATACAGGGGTCCCTCCGTAAGGAGAGGCTGGACAAGGGGGAGGATACTCTCCTGTCCTTTGTCCAGTTTCATGCCAGAGCTGGAACCCCTGGCTCCCTGAACTGGTTTGAGCTGGACTATGTATGGAGGGCAACAAATGTGCCCGGTACGCAGACTATGTGGCACTGGCAAGCGCTCCCACCCTGCCCCAATACACTAAACCCTGTCTGGGAGGTGGTCACACCACCCTATGACAGGATGCCTATTGTTCTGCCTTCTCCCTCTCAAGCTTGGCTCAGCAGCAGGAGGGCAGAATCGTGTCTCTGATTGGCAGCAGCCATGTTGTGCTGTCCGTTTCTAGAAGACTGGTACCGGTAGCACTGAGGGCCTAACGGAGTGCCTTTACAGTGCTTGGAATCATACCCCCACACCGTTTACGGTGTGGGGGTATGATTCCAACATGTTTATTACCAAACACGACAGGGTTCGTTCCAGCCAGTTTCGAGATGGTCATCGCGTAATGACGCGGTGCCCCTCTATATGTTATATGGCTGTCTCACAACCCGGGAGAATGAACTCCGAAGGCTGTAGGGGCACCCTCACACTTAGAACCAAGCTCTCTGCCTTCAGGATTGAAAAGGCCTGCTGTAGGGGTGACTTATAGGTTTTGAGTGCAGTGACCCTAGATATAGGGAAACCTATATCTTTGGTAAGTGGTGCTAACACCAGCTTACAAAGGCTGCAATGGCAGGCCTGTAGTGATAGTTTGAATAGTCTCCCATAGGTGGCATAATATATGCTTCAGCCTACGGGGGACCCCTGGGGTACCTATGACCTGGTTACCTTAGTACCACATACTAGGGACTGATAAGAGTACCCGAGTAACCAATATGGGATGTACCTAAGTACTTACCATAACAATTTAGGGGAGAAAGAAGAGAGACTGGGGTCCTGGTTAGCAGGATCCCAGTCAGACTAGTCAGAAACAGCATAGTACCAGGCAAAAAGAGGGGGTAATCATGTAGAACGATCTACCTTCCTACAGAGTATGTCCATCACCGAATGTCGTGCACAGTAGTACTTTGTGGTAATGATCTGAACCATGCTGTTACATATAGTCAGGAGGCTGTCTGTATCTAAAAATATCCAGTTATTTAATCTACACTGTGTGGAAGTGGTTTCGAAATCAACGCACTTGACATAAACGGATGTCAAAATAAGGTTTGATAAACGTGAAACCAAACGTAAAAACAATTGTAAAAACAATGCTTCATGCTCACTTATTTTATCGAACAGTGATGGATTGTTAAAGTGCTTGGTGTTGTGACTGGGCCGTGAAAGTGTCTATGCCGGGGTCTTTCGTGCCTCACTTCTATGTTGATTTTGAAACCACATCCACACAATTTAAGTAAATAACTGGATATTTTTAGATACAGACAGCCTCTTGACCATAAGTCATAAAAGCTCAAAGCAAACACAAGGAGATGATGGACGAGCGCTGAAACATTTCAGACACTCACCCCCAGTCACAGATCTGGGTTGAATCCATCATCGTTCTTTAGCTCACTCCGCCACCACAGTTCAGACCAAGCTATATGCAAATCAGTCTTGACCCTATGCCTCATGGGTACAGTCCGGCCCAAACTGCCAAGCCAAGTCTTCCCTGGACCAGAAACAAGCATCCTGTGACCGATTTCGGGGTAACACTCCTCATCAGCCAGGCTAGCTTAAATCCAGTGGCAAAGTGAGCAAGGGACCCACGTCTGGGCATACCCTGCCAACTTAGGGCGAACAAGGCAAACATAAGGAGATGATGGACAGAGCGCTGAAACTTTTCAGACACTCACCCGCAGTCACAGATCTGAGTTGAATCCATCATCGTTCTTTAGCTCACTCCTCCACCCCAGTTCAGACCAAGCTATATGCAAATCAGTCTTTATCCTGTGCCTCACGGAAGCAGTCTAGCCCGAATTGCCAAGCGAAGTCTTCCCTGGACCGGAAACAAGCATCCTGGGACCGGTTTCGGGGTAACACCCCTCATCAGCCAGGCTAGCTTGAATCCAGTGGCAAAGTGAGCAAGGGACCCATGTCTGGGCATACCCTGCCAACTTAGGGCGAACAAAGCAAACACAAGGAGATGATGGATGGAGCGCTGAAACTTTTCAGACACTGGATCAAGGGAAATTTATAATTTGTCTTTCATAAACAAATGTCCAGTTTGGGGGGATTTTGAAAAACTAAATAATTCTGTGAATGATGGTCCACCCAGTATTGTAATTTTGACCAGAGTGCAACTGGCATGTCGACGGGTGGAATGAAAAATCCTGCCACAAGTGGTTTGGTGGACCATTTCCCAAACTTTAAATGACTCCAACAGTGTTTTGTTTTCACCTTAATCAACCTTTCATAGTACTTAATTGCACAGAAATCGTAGTATCCATCCCTGGTGGCGTTTCATCATTGGCTCACACAGATGCACTCGAAATATTTGAGTGAGTGACGGCACGAAACGTGCATGAAGAGGATTAGTCAATTTCTGTGTGCTTCATATTTGCCTGGTGTTATCACTTTCTAAGGTTGCACAGTTGAACATATTTATGTACAGCGCAGCGTGTAGAACTTTTTTGAGATTATGCTAGTTTTCACGTAGGACCATGGGCCAGATGTACGATGCTATTTTGAGGTCGCTAATGGCCCAATTCACAGAATCGGGATGTTTGTGACTGCAAAAAAATGTTTGTATGTACAAATGCCCAATTTGCGATCCTGTAACCTATTACTGAATCGTAAATTGGGTTTGTGATTCAGCATTAGTAAGGGGTGTGTTTAGGGCATCCCTTCCTAATGGCGACTCGCAGTGGTATGTGTGAATGTTCTGCTACCAAAATGCGGTCTCAAAACATTCGCATTTTACCGCCAACTTCGAGTTGGTGGTAACCCATTTGCAAATGGGACAGGGGCCCCGAAGGGACCCTGACCCCTTCCCCTTTGTGAATGCTGGGGAAACCATTCCCTCGGACCACTGCCGACTCTTAAAAATGAAAAGAAAACTTTTAATTTTACATTTTGAATTGCATCCCATTTTCCTTTAAAGAAAATGGCTGCATTTAAAAAAAAATTGCTTTATTTAAAAGCTGTCACATACATGTTGGCCTGCTGACCCCAGCAGGCCAGGCACTATCCCTGTGATTTTAGCGATTCTCAATGGGTCGCAAACCGAGACCTACCTCATGAATATTAATGAGGTAAGTCTATTTGCGACCCACTGGTCATCTCAAAATTTGTCAAAAACACATTAGTGCATGGGTTTTTTTGCGATTCCCAAATAGCGAATCGCTAAAATTCGCTAATTGGTAATCTCAAAGCCAAACCTATGTACATCTGGCCCCATGCTTCTTATGGTCTTGGTTAAGCGAAATGCTTGGAAAAGTGATTGGGCATCTGTTCTTGCTAATCTTTATCTTTATTCAAGCATAAACCAGTCCGATTCAGCTGATGGGGTTAAAGGACCAGCAAGTCTATCTGGTGTTCTCTCGACCGACCATTGCTTCCACTTAACTGTTGGTACTAATATATGAGGACATGAAAAATAATAATAATGTAAGAGACCTGATTTTAAAGTTATATAGGAAATCAGAAGTGCTGAGTATCTTTATCATACTATGGGAATCCCTGAGTTTGTTCCACATTTGCCTCATATTATTCTCATAGATTTATGGTTGCCTTAATCTAAAATGTAAAAGCTTCCTTTTATGGACGGTCACTTTCTAAAATTATTTTTAGGCCAATATACAAGCAATTTGCATTTATTGCTTTCGCCTCTTTGAACTTCTTGAATTATACTTTAAAAGTGAGCACCACTTGTCTCTGTTTCTGATTTGCGATGCACTAAGGTGCTGCGAACAGTACATCACTGAAATGATTCATGAGGTTGCTGCAATTTTCTGACTGGATAGCATTATTGCGCAGACAAATTTCACTATAGTAGTTCTAGGTTCATTCATAACTTTTTTAAGCTATCTATTTCAACCGTACCTAAAATTATACAAAACATCGTCGGCTGCAGAGCACCACAGTTATTGTAAATTACTCCATCATCCCATTTAATTGCTCACAATGCGGTCAGACACCAACAATCAGTTAAGTAGGACCAAATCCACGAATGACTGCTCTGTACTAACGTATTCATTTCATTTCTTGTTTTTCAACGTGCATAGAGGTCATGTCCAGAAAAAGTGAATAAAGTGCCTACTGGCACAGTTCAGCCAGCTTCCCATACTTTTTAAAATGGAAAGATCAAATCCGCCATTTTGCGAGGCATCCTTAAATACTCTACAAAATGTATAGCCGCAGTGTTATATAGATTTGTAAAAGATATTGGAATGCACCCTTAGCAAGCAAACCGATGTTTTACCTCTGGCATTGGTAAGAATATTCTAGATATATTTAGAGCAACAGTATTTAAAGTAGATTGACCAGATATCAAGAGTGTAATATAACTCCCACAATCCAACATTACAGCTGAGGCAAAAACCTAGCATAGAATTGTGATGGATGCTAACATGACGTACTAACGTGGTGAAAAATCTTATATCAAACATTCAATATGCTTAAAACCAGATTATAATTAGTCCTAGTCTAGTGTTATAACCCTTAGAACATGAAATCGCACTAAAATCCGTTTTGGCTAACTTACTAAAGTACATACAGTCACACTTCCATATTCAGACCAGATGATAGTTTAGTCCATAATCGAAACATAATACAGCTCTCAACATGCTTCTCAGCTGCCTTCGTATTCAGAAAACGTAATGCAACAGGGTAGTCCCATCATGTTCTTAAATATCACGTAGGTGTTCTAAAACCCTAACTTTCATTGTTCTGACTTTGCTGTCAATATAGGTCACATTACAAGGGCAAAGCATACACTACATAATCTGCCTGACAGTTCACCGAGGATCTTATTTTAAATTGTGTAATACGATGTTTATTCTTCATTGATTTACATCTTTTCATGGAGATACCACAGGTTTTACATTCTCCGCTTGCATAAAAACTACCACCAAAGTGTTGGCTTCTAATTTACAAAATGAGTATTTCACCGTTTGCATAGCCCTTGAAATATGCTATCATAAGTGATTGTGTGACACATCCTTGTCAAACTGGGTCCGCATACAGTTTATTTTGTAATGTGTTTTTTGATTTTTTAAATGTCTCTCCGAATATTGCTTTCACTTGTGTATGTTGAAATGTATCTATGCAGCCATTTGGTTCTTGTTGCTTCCTTCGGAGTATGAGAAAGGTATCACTATTCAGCGTTGAGGATCAGATCTAAGTAATGCATTCCTTCAAAGCTATAGGTATAGCTAAAGTAGAGGTTTAAATCATTGTCACTGAGAAGTCTCATGTATTCCCTCACTTCAGAAATCCCTCCCTCCCAAATAAGGAGGACATCACTATATCTTAAGCACATTATGATGTTGGTTTGCTCCTTCTCCAGACCACGTCCCCAAGCCACATTCTGTTTCCACTAGTTCATGAAAAAGAAAATAATTATTGGGAAGAGCAAATTCCATCAGCTCCAAAGCATTGTGTTGTGTAGATAAAATGGTGCAGTTCTGTCTTGCAAAAGCTATTCTATAGCTCACAATCCATGTGAATCTTGTATACTAGTATAGTGCTTAAAACTAATGAAATGGTGGAGCTCTGATGACTTGAGACATTGTATAATTAACGTACAACCTTAAATGTCAGTTGGCACGTTTGATGTGTACATTTGCAAAACTAAACATGGCCTCACGAAAATAATTATCTGACATGGGAATAGAATAGAACTAGAGAGTGAGGGGGTAGCTCCACAATGTCTATAAAGTTTTATGCTAATATTTTGTTGGGTAGAAGATTTCGAGCCTTACATTTTTAATGCTTCATAGAAACAATTCATGTTCCTTACCCTAACCTTAGCATGCATTCTTGCGGGAGTCTCTGCTTGCCATGGTTACCATGGCCAGAGCTGCCTGGAGGAGTCTGGGAAGGATGATCCCACACCATCTCATCACTGGTATTTATGGTAATTAATATAGTAAAGAAAAAGGAGAAGGTGGCCTTATCACCTAACAAATTGTTAGATGTACTCATCAATTGAAATAAGGTGCCTTGATCTTTAAAGGATGGTAGGTAAGTGTCCCTATCCAGTCCCCGAAACCTTGCTGCAGGAAACCCTTCTTAGGTTTTTATAGCCACTTTCATCCACAGATTATTCGTGAAATGCCTCCAGTGCTTAATTTGAAACAGTGGTTACCGGTGCTCAGCACCGGCACTTAATTGTCAACACCGGTGCTTGTGGCAGTTTGCCACAAGGTGGCACTGTCAGGCTAATTTAGAGATGACCACAACAACAGTTCGTTATTAATTCAACATACATTAAAAATTACTATTACCTGCCGTCCAAGCCTTTCTAATAGCTTTGAGGGCCTGAAATAGTCCAAACTGTCACACTTGTAGGAGTTCTATAGTTTGTAGTTGTGTTGTTTCTATCATTGGCAGAGCTAGCAGGGGCAATGTGTGATAAAAGCTGCAGTGGCCTCCTGACGAGAGCCCTGGCACTTATTTTTTTACAAATTAAGCACTGCATGCCTCATCACAAATCCCTTATCCAGAATGATGGAACATATATAAAGGCTCAACCTGCTTGAGGGACCTCTTGATATTGTAAGGATCAGGGGAAAAGAAAATTACCTAGGTTATGACCCTTGTCATGCTTTATTAGGGGTTACTCTGATACGACTAGACGAAAACATTGTACTTGAATTATATCCAGTGGGTTCTAGGAGCTTTTTAGCGCTCCTACCTAATTTCCAGTACAGGTCACAGGACTGACAAGATCCTTATCAACCATATTTGAATCCAGGAGTGATTTACTGTTTGTAGGTTTTTACATAGAACACGCTTACCAATGCACAATCTCATGCAAGCTTACATACGTTCCTTCTCAGGGAACGAGTAGATTGTTTGAAAGGCAGTTTTAAAAAGGTGCATGTTGATTAAATAGCTTTTTATTTAAAAGCACATGAAGGAGGTATGGAGATATGTATATAACCCTCCTTCCACCCCGGTCATCAGAATGCCCCTTTTACAGGTAAGGCAAAACATGACCACAGAGCAATAGGCATATTTCCCAGTCACATAGCATTTGTTTTAAACTGCCATTTCAACTTGGTAAAATAAACCTTTTGCCAGGCCCAAACCTTCCTTTTTAATACATATAAGTCACAGCTAGGGTAGGCCCTGGGTAGCCCAGACGACAGGGTGCAGTGTATTTAAAAATTTGGAAATGTACTCTTAGGTTTCAAACGTTGTTAGAAATGGGGGTCTCTAGTTGGCAGAGGTAGGTACCTTTGTCCAAATAGGGACCCTTGCTTCTAGTCAGGGTAAGGGGCATACACACTTTAGATAACCCCTGATCACCCCCTCGGTAGCTTGGCACGAGCAGACAGGCTTATCCCAAACACACACAGTACCAACACACACAGTAGCACAGTGAAAACACCACAAAAGGACACCACACCTATTTAGAAAACTAAAATATCTTTATCTAAACTAAACAAGACCAAAACGACAAAAATCCAACATACACTGTTAAAAATATGACTTTCAAAAGTTTTCAAGAACTTGTACCATAGAAAACTATGGATATGTGACTTTTCACCAAAGTACCTGTAGATGTGTGAAAGTTCCAAAAGCCAAACAGCCGCAGAGTCGGAAAACAAAGAGATGCGACACTCCTGAGACCTTGGGGAGGCGATGCGACAGTCCCGCTGCACGCAGAGGAAGGGTTGCGTCGAATCCGGTCTGTATGGGGAGTGATTCGTCGATTCTTCGTGACGGTTCCAGTCTGCAGGTGATGCGTCCTAAGAACTTGTCGCACAGGTACGATGCGTGGAAATCCGGAATGCATCAACGATCATCGATGAGGCGGCGTCGAGTGGCGCTGCGTCGGTCCTCTTCAGTCGCGGTCCCTAGATGAGTCGATCTTTGTAGTTTTTTGAATTTCTTCTTTCTTCCAGCTCCCAAACAGCGGCAACAACCTCCAGAGGCCCAAAGCTGGCACAGGCACCCTTTTGGCAGGTCAGAACTCACAGCAGAAGAGTTCAGGGGAGCTGGGGGTGAAGTCTTTGTGTCCCTGAGACTTCTGAACAGGAGGCCAGCTCGCTTCAGGCCCTTGGAAATCTCCTTCAAGCAGGGGACACAGCACACAGCAAAGTCTTTCTCCTTTCCTTGGCAGAAACAGCAACTGTAGGCCAATCCCAGACACACAGCAAGGGCAGTACTTCTCCTCAGTCTCTCCAGCTCTTCTCCTTGGCAAAGGTTCCTCTTGAATTCCAGGAATGATCTAAAGTCTGGGGTTTTGGATCTGATACTTATACCCCAAAATGTCTTTTTTCTCTTTGTGCAAGGGGCTCTGAGCCCAGTTCAAACCAGTTCTGGGGGCACTCTGCAAGTGCACAACAACATTAATTGTCAGTGTAAGCCTTGGCTCCAGACACACCACAGGGGGGCGGAGCCAGCATTGTGGAAGGCAAGCACAGCCCTATTCAGGTACAGGTGCTACTCCTCCCACCACTCCAAATGCAGATCAGGCCTATTCAGTCTAGTGCTGACTCATCCAGACTCCTGGAGCCACTGCACCTCCCCATCCCCTGTCACTCCAAAACCAGACAGTCAATCCACAACCAGGCAGAGGCACACCGGATGGTTGAACAAGAAAATAGCCACTTTCTAAAAAGTGGTATTTTCAAACACACAATTTAAAAACCATCTTTACTAAAATATGTGTTATTAAATCCTGTGTTCAGGGATACTAAACTCCATTTTTCTATCTTATCCCTATGGGAAGATATGCTTGTAAAATGTTACAAAGAATTTCCCATTCTCTCCTATGGGGCAAGATAGCCTTTCAATAGTGAAAAACTAAATTGGCAGTATTTCACTATCAGGACATGTTACACACACCAGTACATGTCCTACCTTTCACATACACTGCACCCTGCCCAGGGGGGTACCTTGGGCCTACCATAGGGGTGTCCTATGTGTAAGAAAAGGGAAGGGTAGGGCCTGGCAAGTGGGTGCACTTGCCAAGTCGACATGGCAGTTAACAACCTGCGCGCAGGCACTGCGGTGGCAGGCCTGAGACATCTTTTCAGGGCTACTCATGTGGGTGGAACAATCAGTGCTGCAAGCCCACTAGTAGCATTTGATTTACCAGCCCTGGCACACTCAGTGCACTTTACTAGGGACCTACTGGTAAAACAAATATGCCAATCAGGGAGAACTAATCACAATATCAATTTACACAGGGAGCATATGCACTTTAGCGCTGATCAGCAGTGGTAAAGTGCCCAGAGTCCTATAGCCAACAATAACAGGTCTGGAAAAAAATAGGAGGAAGAAGCAAAAAGTTTGGAGATAACCCTACAAAAAGGGCCATTTCCAACAAAACCCCCTTCCAGCCTAAAGCCAAGGTAGACCAATCCATACCTCAATGGGCTTCCCTGCTTGGGGAGATAGAACATGGAACCTGGCCCACAACAGCAGGTGTCTATTCCCGTTCTACTCCTTCCTGAACCTAGTTGAATCCCTCTATCCATGCTCTCAGGGCCCACTAAGCTGACCCATGGGGAATCCTTCTCCTCACCTCTAGACCCCATCTGTGCAGCGCCTAAACTTACTTTGCTCACAGATGTGTCCAACAGGCAGACAGTACCCACATGGCCAACACAGTGGTGTGGCCCAGTCCACCCCCGGGGTGTGACTCCTATCCCCCTCCCAGGGGCAACTCTGTCCACCAGGACAGCCAGCTACAGTGGCTACTGACAGCTGTCAGTGATGCGAGCCAGGCCTCATGCCCTTCAGGCCTCTGTAACCTCTGCAGTGTCAGAGAGTGGGAGGCAGTAGCCCCAGGTGCCTGGCACCTTTTCTCCACTCTCCCTCCTTCCAATCAGGTATGGCATCCTGACACTGGCCCACCAGCCCAGGGTCTGTACCCTGCGACTGGACAGGAGACTGGGGCGGACTCTCCCACACCCGGTCCTCCTCCCTGGGGCTCTGCACCCTCCCACCTGGAGTGGTACCCCCAGAAGACAGCTTGGTAGGGGCACTGTTAGCAGTCGCCCCTTCCTCCAGGTCAGGGGGGGCACCCTGAACCTGGTCCTCCAACCCAGGGTCTGTACCCTTAGGCTGGACCTCTGCCTGGCAACCCAGGACTTCCGGGGGAGTACACCAACCCCCCCAAGGAAAACACACTCCTCATGAGTTGTACGAGAGTCTGCCTGGCGCAGGTCTCCAGCCTCCTGTCCACTTGACAGAGCATGAAGACCCCCCAGGCCAGAAGTGGCCTCACCAGGATCAGTCCTGGGGTGCTCTGACATCAGAGCTGGCAACCCCTGACCCACTGGTCCTTCCACTGGGGACAGCCTCCCCCTCACCCTTTTCTCTGGACTCATGCACCCTCCCCACTGGAGCGGTGTCGCTAGACACCAGGACTGGTGGGATGCTTGTTACAGCAGCCCCCCCTAGTCCACCTGGCACTTTGGCATCCCCCTCAGGAAATGGCCTCGCGGTACAGACTAGGCCCCCCTCCTGGTGTTCACTTATAGAACCAACCAGGCCCTGGGACTGGGTTTTGGGCACCTTGGGACCCAGCCCACTCCCACTCCTCTGAGGCAGGACGTGGGACCCTACACCCCTCCCACTACACTGGTACCTATCTGGGCTACCACAAACCTCCCCTACCTCACTTGGTTGGGGAAACCGAGAGTCACCCCCCTTCAGATCACTTCCAAAAGCTTCTTCAGACCCTCTGGAATCCATCAAAAGGTCTGCCTCCAGCGCAAGCTCCCTGGAATTAGAGAACTCACACTCCACCTGGTGTTGGCATAGCTCTGGAAAACAGGGACTTTAAAATATGCTCTCCAACAATTGAATCACACAGCCCCCCACAGTTGTTAACCAAGCTACCCTTTGCCCCACCATCCAGTGCCTCACACAAGTACCCCACACCACTCTCCTGAGATTGGCAAGACAGTGTCTGACTGTCTCTGTCACTCAACCCACACTCGTCTGGGCGGACTCCACACTCACACACCAGGACTCCTACCATGGGGGAACCCATCTCCCTGCACCTCTCATCTAGAGTCAGTGGAGTGTCCCTCCCACCATCAGAAATATGATCCCCTGTGTCAGTTCCCCAATCCACCTCAGGAACACTGCACACCACTGGAGCTACCTCATAACCCTGAACCCCTTGGTGTATGTCAACCCCCTCCTTCAAGTCAGGCGCCACATCTCTGGGTGTGTGTACTTCTCCCTCAGCACTAGACACTACATTTTTGCTGCCACCATCTGAGCTGGACTCCACTTCCAACCCAGCCAAGCTCACTTCATGAGCTGCACACCTTTCCTTTTCAGCTAAGACACTCATGCCATCAAGCCTCTCGAGCTCCACATCAAGCTCCCTCATTCTTAATTCATGTGCCAAGGTCAATTTCATTTCTTCCAAGGCATAAATCTTCTTGCTCTCCTCTGCCATCTTTTCTCTCTCTATGGCAGCTTTTTGGTTCTCCATTTCCAATATTTTCATCTCGAGCCTCATGACTTCTAACTCATGAGCTCCAACCCTTTGGTTTTCCTCCAACTCCTCTGGGGAAAAACTTCTAGCGGAATGGTTGCTGCCAGCCCTGGAGGCTGCTCTTCCCACAGGCATATCCTGTGATCTGAAACCATCCCCTTGTGCATCCTCATCCACCTCTGCATCATCCGTCTCCCCAGCCTCTTTGGCCTCCCACCAGGCCCTTAAGGCCTTCTGTAGCTCCTCCTTCCTGGAGCTGCTCTTCATGGGACATCCAAAATCTTTGCAAAATTGTTTGAGCTGATCTACTCTGTAGGTATGCAAAACCTCAATATCAAACTCCAATTCTGCCATCTCACTTGCTGGTTTACCCTTCTGAGACATGATGCGTGGATACTTTAAGGGTCACTCAAAAACAGAACCAAAAACAAAACACTGTATGTGGTTGCGTAGTGGTCTGCACTAAACTAGTGATGTACACCAATCACTGTGGGTCAAGTACAAATACAGCTTCAAATCCTCACCGCTGACCACCAATGTTAGAAATGGGGGTCTCTAATTGGCAGAGGTAGGTACCTTTGTCCAAATAGGGACCCTTGCTTCTAGTCAGGGTAAGGGGGATACACACTTTAGATAACCCCTGCTCACCCCCTCGGTAGCTTGGCACGAGCAGACAGGCTTATCTCAAAGGCAATGTGTAAAGTATTTGTACCAACACACACAATAACACAGTGAAAACACCACAAAAGGACACCACACCAGTTTAGAAAAATAAAATATCTTTATCTAAACTAAACAAGACCAAAACGACAAAAATCCAACATACACAGTTAAAAATATGACTTCCAAAAGGTTTCAAGAGCTTGTACCATAGAAAACTATGGATGTGTGACATTTCACCAAAGTACCTGTAGATGCGTGAAAGTTTCAAAAGCCAAACAGCCACAGAGTCAGAAAACAAAGAGATGCGACACTCCTGAGACCTTTTGGAGGCGATGCGACAGTCCCACTGCATGCAGAAGAAGGGTTGCGTCGAATCCGGTCTGTATGGGGAGTGATGCGTCGATTCTTCGTGGCGGTTCCGGTCCGCAGGTGATGCGTCGGAAGAACTTGCCGCACAGGTACGATGCGTGGAAATCCGGGATGCATCAACGATCAATGTGCGGCGTCGAGCGGCGCTGCGTCAGTCCTCTTCAGCCGCGATCCCTCGATGAGTTGATTTCTGTAGTTCTTTGAGTTTCTTCTTTCTTCCAGCTCCCAAACAGCGGCAACAACCTCCAGAGGCCCAAAGCTGGCACAGGCACCCTTTTGGCAGGTCAGAACTCACAGCAGCAGAGTTCAGGGGAGCTGGGGGTGAAGTCTCTGTGTCCCTGAGACTTCTGAACAGGAGGCCAGCTCACTTCAGGCCCTTGGAGATCTTCTTCAAGCAGGGGACACAGCACACAGCAAAGTCCTTCTCCTTTCCTTGGCAGAAACCGCAACTGTAGGCCAACCCCAGACACACAGCAAGGGCAGTACTTCTCCTCAGTCTCTCCAGCTCTTCTCCTTGGCAAAGGTTCCTCTTGAATTCCAGGAATGATCTAAAGTCTGGGGTTTTGGGTCTGATACTTATACCCCAAAATGTATTTGTTCTCTTTGTGCAAGGGGCTCTGAGCCCAGTTCAAACCAGTTCTGGGGGCACTCTACAAGTGCACAACAACATCCATTGTCAGTGTGAGCCTTGGCTCCAGACACACCACGGGGGGGTGGAGCCAGCATTGTGGAAGGCAGGCACAGCCCTATTCAGGTACAGGTGCTACTCCTCCTAACCAATCCAAATGCAGATCAGGCCTATTCAGCCTAGTGCTGACTCATCCAGACTCCTGGAGCCACTGCACCTCCCCAGCCCTTGTCACTCCAAACCCACACAGTCAATCCACAACCAGGCAGAGGCACACAGGATGGCTGAACAAGAAAATAGCCACTTTCTAAAAAGTAGTATTTTCAAACACACAATTTAAAAACTATCTTTACTAAAAGATGTGTTATTAAATCCTGAGTTCAGGGATACTAAACTCCAGTTTTCTATCTTATCCCAATATGAAGGTATGCTTGTAAAACGTTACAAAGCATTCCACATTCTGTCCTATGGGGCAAGATAGCCTTTCAATAGTGAAAAACGAAATTGGCAGTATTTCTCTATCAGGACATGTTACACACACCAGTACAAGTCCTACATTTCACATACACTGCACCCTGCCCAGGGGTGTACCTTGGGCCTACCATAGGGGTGTCCTATATGTAATAAAAGGGAAGGGTAGGGCCTGGCAAGTGGGTGCACTTGCCAAGTCGACATGGCAGTTAACAACCTGCGCGCAGGCACTGCGGTGGCAGGCCTGAGACATCTTTTCAGGGCTACTCGTGTGGGTGGAACAATCAGTGCTGCAAGCCCACTAGTAGCATTTGATTTACCAGCCCTGGCACACTCAGTGCACTTTACTAGGGACCTACTGGTAAAACAAATATGCCAATCAGGGAGAACCAATCACAATCTCAATTTACATAGGGAGCATATGCACTTTAGTGCTGATCAGCAGTGGTAAAGTGCCCAGAGTCCTATAGCCAACAACAACAGGTCAGGAAAAAAATAGGAGGAAGAAGCAAAAAGTTTGGGGATAACCCTACAAAAAGGGCCATTTCCAACACACGTCCTGGTAGTGAAAAATTCTTACATCCGTTTTTCACTACTGCAAGGCCTACCTCTCCAATAGGATAACATTGGGGTACCTTATTACATTTAATTTCTAAATGCATTTCAATTGGGACAGGTAGAAATGTGGAATTTAGTGTCTAAAGAATTGCAATTTAAATCCCTCTTTAATGGAAAATGCCACTTTGAAAGTTGCCATTTTATTGTCCCAACCATTTGGTGCCTGTATCCTGGGTCATATGACTAGGTGTAGTTGGCAGTTGGTCTTCAAGTATTGCTCCCAGACAATGAGACAAAGGGAGAATAGATGTTGGCAGGATGGACCATCTCTGACTTGATGAGCTGGAGGGGCTGTCACCTACCACACTAGCACATCACAAAATCTCTGCCTGAGCGCACTCGAAATTCTTTGACACTATTCTTTAGTGCCCCCAGACAAGCTGGGGCCAGGGCTTGGAGGCAGGAAATTCCAAACACCTCCAGGGGTGGAAACCTCCAGAACTTTCTCCTACTTTAAAGCTCACACTAATGGTCCCTCAGACCCAATTCTTCAGTATATGTCTGGACCTGTGGAATACTCAAAGGACTGCTGTGCGGCTGTGCAGCACAAAGGACTGCTACTCTGTTAACTTGCAACTCTGCTGCCCTGCTGCCCTGTTGCCTGAGTGAAAAGGACTGGATCTGCATCTTGAACCCAGGAACACCAGAGTGACTCGAAGGGCTAGTTGACTGCCCTCCTGATCAGAGCCTCAGGAACAGAAAAGGCTCCAACTTCCTTGAACAGAGCACCTGGACCGTGTCTGCTGTGAATCCAGTCAATGCTTGGAGCAATTTGACCACATTTTAAATAGACTCTTTGGTTGTCTAAATATTTATGAATCAAGCAGAGTAGCAACAAAGAAATATCTATTGCTCCATTGCCTATCTGTAATATACACACTGTATTGTCTTTTAATTCTCTATTACTGTGTGATCACCTGAGCACTGAGCACAGTCATGAAGCATTAAGAGCCTCATTACGATGGGGTTCGGACTGCTACCAACAGCTTGTTGGCTGTGGTCTGAACAGCATCTACTGCTGCGGTCCGACCGACGCATTAGGATGCGTGCGGTCGGAGGCAGCCGTCAGAGGGACTGACCGACGCTTTCCGACGGGCTCATGGAGCCCATCAGTCAGTCGGGAGCTCCTCATAATCCCTTAAGGACGGCGTTTCTATCGAAAGGATTATGATGTCGCTTTCTGACAGCCTTTCCATGTCTGCCTTTCTGACATTGAAAGGCTGTTGGAAAGTGACTTTGGGGCCCCTAGCAGGGTCCCCTTCCCCCCTAGCCCTCAGCATGTGGCCCTGGGGGACACCTATGTGGCCCCCTTAACATCCCTGCACTATGTGACAGGCACCACTTTGCAGGGATGTTTAAAAACTTCGACTTTTCAATGGGAGCTTGTGCTGCGGGCGGTTTCGTCCCGCCGCACAAGCTCCCATTGAAAAATTGAAGTTTGCAACCGCACCATGTGTGGTCGCATCCTAATTGCAATGTCGGAACCGCCAACCTGAGGTCGGTCAGTTCCCAATCCACGGTGATGTCGGTCGGAGGCAACTTCGGCCTAAACGCTTTGTGCAAAACTTTTTATTGCATTTGTCACAAATTACTTGTGTGATATAACCATTATATGCTTGTGAGGGGCTGGTGTGAATGTGAGGACAGGGCACATAAGAGATACAGTGTGGGCAGGGTGTCAAGCATCCATTAGGGCTGGGTATCAAGAAACAAACACTGGAAAAGGAGGTGTTTTGTGGAGGGTTTTATGGAGGGAGAAACGAACTCAGCAACAGAATATACACATTTTTTCTCTGCCCCCTTCATTGAGATTAATTTCCAGAAAAAAAACTGGTGGTGGAGGACAGAAAAAAATGATCCCCCACCCTGAAAGGTATTCTCCTATTGTATGGCGATCATTTGTTTTTGGTTTTTGTGAAACCACATCCTGCTTTGGGAATTTGTTTCTGTTAAATCAAAAAATATTAAAAGTTTGGTGAACGGCCATCAAAACCAAAGACAGCCATTCACCAAACCTTTTGCACATAGAACGGAACTGCAGTAATGTTGGTTCCTTTCAGTGTACAAAATTCACTGCTGGGCTGGTGGGTATCTTTAAATTTGACGGACAGTAGTCCATCAGGATGGCAGAAGTAATATCGTCGCCACCCTGATGGATGGAGTACCAACTCTCAAATGCTAAATCAAGCCCTAATCCCAAAATAGAAATTTTAACTGGATGAAAGCAAGAAAAGTATTTGTCCGACAAAGGACTTCAGCGGTCACAACATCTGAATTGGCCCAGAGATTTTCCATCCAAAACCAATGGCTTCAGCAGGACTATGTCCAATGTCTATCCAAATTCAAGAGGACTTCGTCACATACATCCTTCACCCTTGCCCCACTGGATGATTTCAAGTTCCATTTCAGAGACTAAGTGCCTGTTTGCGAGTTTGGTGGTGTGGGAGTGGGCCGCCAAGCCACTTGGGCCGCCAAGCCACCAACCCACTCCCACATCGGCAAACAGGACTGTCGTCTGCCCACCAGATTATGAGTAATTTCGTGGTCGGGCGGGTGGCATGGCAATCCTGCAGCAGTTCAGTACAAAGGGTTAAATGTAAGCCTTAAAGCTGCACCGCCGGGGAACCGCCAATGCATGTTTCTGCACGGCATGGACTGTGCAGTCCATGCCGTGCAGGAACAGGGGTGCATGCATACAGGGGGGCACAACATATGCCCTCCTGCAAAGGGGCAAGAGGGGGTCCAGTAGGGCCCCCTTTATTTTCTCACCACCAGCAGTTTCATGGCATGAGACTGCTGGTGGTGAGGTAATAAGCAGCTGCCCCACCAAGCATATTGCGTCCTCAAGACAGCTGCGCTACTGCCAGGGATTGCGGATCCCTGGCACTTGAGGTGGTTCTCTGGAGGTCCGACTGCCGTACTCGTAACATGGCAGTCGGACCAGTGGTGCGGCGGTCCTCGACTGCCACCACACCTCCACCACGACCGCCAAACTCGTAATTAGGCCCTAAATCAAAAGGTAAAACCTTTGACCGGGATGACCCACTTGGTGTATCTGACCTCTGATCCATCTGTCAACAGTGAACATCGACTTCCAATTTGTGCTTTACTTTTTCTTTGTGCCTTTTGTCCTAAAACCTTAAAGATTCATATCTTTGGTTGAACTTATTGGATTTTAATCATGTTTAGTCATGTCTTTCTCATTAACATTTTCTCTCTTTTTAGAAACTGGTTGTGGGATTTTTCTTTTGTGTTTTGCCATTTTATTTGTTTTAGTACTTCCCTTAGGTTAAACTCGTCTACTCTGTGCCATATCCACCAGAGGCTAGCTTAGGTTGATTTTATTGAGCTTGTAAGTTGTATCTGACAGTTTTTATGGACCTATTATTTGGGAAGGACTCACCCCGACTTCGTACCATTAACTTACAATGGGATGTTGCTTGATGAGGGAGGTCTTTGGTTTCTTTATGAAGAGTGGCTCTGAGGGAGCCTGCAGGGTCTTGCAGAGGAAGGAGTTCTAGATCCTTGGAAAGTAAAAGCCAAAGGCTGACATCTCAACTTCTCCTTTCTGCACGTTTTGCCTTCAGGCTGATGAGGTGGCTGCTGTAAGTGTTAAATGGCCAACGAGTTATTTTTTATGTTACTTGCCAGATATAGTGCAACGCTGGAGAATATCTCTTTGTGGGTGATGCAGCAAAGTTTGAAGGGGATGAGTGCTTGTAGAGGAGCAAAGTTATCTATTCTAAGGATAAATAATAAATATAATATACTGCATTGGAAAGTGATTTGAACGCAAGCTTTTGCAATCAGTGTATGTAAAGTAATCAGTAAGTAGTGTTCACAGCAGGGAAAGCAGAGTCCACAAGACTGCAATATTTCCATACCTCAAGACACGCGAATTACTGCAATGAATCCAGAGGAGGTTAAGACCACACACACAGAGGTGAACTTAGGAGAATGTCATGTGGCATTCTCTTAATTATTTAAGAACAACATGAAAACAACGGCCTTATGTTACATTCTGTTTATAGGGATATTTGGGAAATGTAGGATTTTAGAAACATTTAATTTACTACCGTGCGACGTCGTCGTATTTCTGACTGAGGCACACGGTAAGTGCCTCCATTAATCTTCTTTAATTGTATTTGCATGCTATAAAAACACAGAAAAAACATTAGTGTGATAGACAGACTGTGCATTGTAGCCTCTTAAGTGATGCACAGAGTGTAAGAAAAGGGGTGGCACCAAATGCATTAATAATAAAAAAGCTTCGGAAGGTGAGAGAGGGTCCTCTTTCAGGCTAATGCAGTTCTACGTGTGTGTGTGTGTGTGTTTTAACATCAGGGATCGCGTCTACTCAGTTTAAAGTCGCGTCCTGCCATCTAGCGGCCTAATGTGGATTTCGTAATAGAAAGAAATTCAGATTTTGCATTTTCAGTAGTCAGTCCAATGTCCTCGCCACCGAGAAATTACCTTGTCCTTTTGCCAACACAGAAACGTACCCGCATAACTAACATTCAGAAAATCAAACAACCCTCACTACATTTCTTGGTATTCAACAAGCAAAAGAGCTTTCCTGAACCATTCAAGTAGGCAAGAGAAAGTGCCAGAGAAAAATGCATAAATATTTCTGCGTTCAGCCAGCAGACGCAAAAAAACTGATCCTGGCGCTATCATTTTGGGTGTCTCCCGTCTTAAATTGCCATCTGCTTTAATAAGAAGTGCATGGGGGATACATTCTCCCGTTTATGTGTGTTTTTTTTTTAATCTCCCACTTGTCCCTTCTAAAATGTTGGCATGTATGACCGAGTCACACCTTCTTGGAAATAAATATGCTACTCACAAAAGCTGCCCCTCCGTTCACTACCAGCGCGCCCGCTCACAAACACAAGCTAGTTAGTGTGCACTAGGCAAAGTCGGACTGGCCCACAGGGCAATCAGGCAGTGGGGCTGGTCTGACAGATCAATTTGTGATCCGTTTTTTAACAGTTTATGAGCCTTTTTTATTACCAGGTGGGCCGGTTGTTGCTGTTAATTTTCCCTGTTATTACCACAAATTTTGCCTGCAGCAAGCACAACTGCATAGTCTCCCATACCATGCAAAGCAACCCATACAGCGTATTTTTTCAAGTTCAAACAAAACTGGCCTGATTTTAGCAATATGGTTTGCTAATGACGACCACTTTTTATTTTGATGCCTGGGACCATTTTTTGTCCCAGTCCAAATCTGGCCTTAGATCATAGTGCATGCAAGGAAAATGGGTGTCCAAACCACTTTATGGGTAATAAAATACTGCAATAATAAGGCCTCTGCAACTGCTGCACCAATGATAACTTTGTCCCTGTGACTGCGACACAATTCACAACACTGTTCCAGCCTTGTGCCTTAAATCGGCTTAGCTGCTGCTCAAGTGACCCCTACATTCACAACTGTTGCATATATTTGCTACACCACAGTGCTGCAGCACGAGCATGTTTTCTCTGTAGTTAGCTCACAAAGCTGAGGTACTATTACCCCCGATCCCGGTGTTGTGTAATATCTGGTATATAGGGGCGCAGATCCTTCAAGGTGTCGGGTCTGATGGCTGACTCCCAGCCTGCACCAAGCGAGATTCCACGGGAGCGAAGAGGCAGTTCCCAAAACTCCCAGAAAACAGCACCTTGAGGAATATAGAAAGACTCACTCACAGGTAACTGTTCCCTAAAAGTAGGGGGAGTAAGCCATAGAGTGACCACCACTCTTCCCCCTAGGTAGATACAGGTAACGCTGGTGTGTGAAAACTAGATACTCAGAGGGCTGAAAATATAATACAGACTGGTATCACTGAAAACAATCAAGTAACTACAGATACATCAACAAGTATTAATGCATGTCAAATTCTCTGAACTCAGTCCACTTACCAAAATGATTGTTTCAGACAGCCTTGGAAAACAACAGGCAGAAGTTAATGTCACTTGTCTGCCAAAGGAATGGGTTGAGTTGCCTCAAAGGTATTCTCTGGAAAGGGCTCCTAAGGGGCAAGGGAATCAGCACACAAATCCACACACACACCAGGCAATACTGTGGCTACGAGGGAAGGTAGAAACTAAAGAGAGGGTTAAGACTCTAAAAACAGCGGTCTCAAGAACCGCAAGCGCAGCGTGCAAACTGGCTCGTAGGCAGAAGGAAGAGCGGATTAACAATGCGTACGCTGTCAGGCTGGGGACATAGAGGATATCAGGAAGAGCCCCAGGAGTAACGTGCTGGCCGACTCACATGGCAAAGAGTGAGCGGAGCAGCCACGCCTTCATGATAGGGCAGTAAGGTGCAGGTGCAGTGGTAAGAACGAACAGCGCAGCGTGCTGGCCGGCTCAATATGGCAAAGAGCGGAGCAGCCACGCATACGCGTTCGGGCAGAAAGGTGCAGGTGTGGTAGTCAGAACGAACAGCGTAGCGTGCTGGCCGGCTCACAAGGTAACGAGAGTGGAACAGCCACGCGTACGCGCTTTTGGGTTAGAGGACTCACTAGGAAAGGGAGCGGTAGGCAGCCGAGGGATCTTACGACGAGACTGCCGAAAATCCAACTTGAAGCCTGCAAGTAACTGGAGACGAAGTCGGCAGGATACAACACCGCTGAGAACAGGAACGGGACTGAAGCAAGGGGGCGTGGTCACATGACAGGATCAGTAAGCCAAGCAACGGCTTACGAGTGTGACGACCTTTTACGTGGGTTAGGGGCCGTCTCAAAAGTGTTGGAACCAGTGGACTGACAGAGTTTTGAACATGCACTAGCACCCTGCTTGTGTTTGGACCCATACTGTGCTACACGAAGCCTGAGCCCCAACAGTTCTCCCACCCAAAGGCCTATTTATGGGACGAGGTTTTGATGAATGAAGAGCATGGAACCTGCGTACCAGTACAGGAGCGTGAACGTTTTCAGCAGGTTCCCACGACCTATCTTCTGGGGCATAACCTATCCAATCAATTAAGTATTGCAGTTTTCCCTATGTCTGCGGGAATCTAGGATTCTTTTTACTTCATACTCTTTTTCTCCTTCAATGATTATTGGAGGCGGAGGCTCCTCTGGTACTAAAGAGGGAATGTACTTTTTGAGTAAGGAGCAGTGAAACACGGGATGAATCCCCATGTCTTCAGGCAAGTGTAACTTTAAGGTAACAGGTGTGATTACCCTTTGCACTACATAAGGACCTATAAACCGGGGTTGTAGCTTTCTAGGTCCCCCTAATCTTAGGTTCCTAGTGGATAACCAAACCTTCTCTCCAACTTCGTAAGTGTGTTCAGGGCGACGGTGTTTGACTGCCTGAGGTTTCATTGCTTCTTTAGCTCTTTGTAATTCATTTTTGGCGTTTTCCCAAATGGCCAAAAGAGAATCATGATGGGTTTTGAGTGCCAGGATACTCTCTAATTCTGATGGAAGGGTAATGGGTAGGCTCTTAGGGTGGTGTGCAAGGGAAAAAAAGAAAGGAGAAATGCCAGTAGAAGAATGTGTAGTGTTGTTATATGCGAATTCTGCTAACAGCAGGGATGGACCCAATCACTTGTGATTGTAGATAAGAGGCAGCGTAAGTATTGCTCCAAAGTCTGATTTGATCTTTCCGTTTGACCATCGGTCTGAGGATGATATGCTGTGGACAGCCTATGATCTATTCCAAGGGCTGTACACATTCCTTGCCAGAACCGGGACACAAATTGCGCCTCTCTATCAGATATGATGATGGAAGGGAGACCATGTAAACGGAGTATCTGTTCTAGGAATATCTGTACCAAATCTTTAGAAGAGGGTATCTTTTTTAGGGGAATAAAATGTGCCATCTTGGTCAACATGTCAACTACTATTAATATAGTGTTGTATCCCTGACTTCTGGGGAGATCGGTGATGAAATCCATACTGATGGAATGCCAGGGTGAAGGGGGAGCAGGGGTTGTTCTTAGCAACCCTGCAGGAGCACAATGTACTGATTTTTGTCTAGCACAGGTTGAGCATGAATTGACGAAATTCGTGACATCTTTAGCCATCTCCTCCCACCAGAACCATCTTTGGCACGTCTTAAGGGTTTTGTGACTTCCCGGATGCCCTGCCAGTGAACTATTGTGGCACCACTGTAGTAGTTGCTGTCGTAATGCCGGAGTGGGTACAAATAACTTGTTATCATAATAATATAGCTCATCCCTAATTTGGTTTACAGGAACTCTTTCCCATTCAGAGGCCGGTATTGTGGCATATTGTTCTCTCAACTGATCAATAAACCCTAAGGGTGTAGCAACTCTATGTTCTTCTACTCCGATAATCTTGTCACCAGGGATAATAGGAGAATAGGAAGTATGAGGGACAGTTTTATCTTGACCTAGCCGAGACAGTGCATCTGCTTTGCCATGCTGGGGCCCAGGGCGATAAGTAATGATAAAATCATACTCACTAAAAAACGATACCCATCTCATCTGTCCTGGAGTGAGTGCTCTGGCTGATCGAAAGAACTGAAGGTTCCTATGGTCGGAGTAGATGGTAACTACATGAGGGGAGCCTAGAAGATAATGTCTCCATTCTTGGAAGGCAAGTTTTATGGCTAACAGTTCTCGTTCTCCAATCGTGTAGTTCTGCTCAGTAGGCAACAGGGTTTTAGAGAAGTAGGCAACAGGATGTAGGTGTCCGGTGTCTCTGTCTCGTTGTGAAAGAACTCCCCCTACTGCATACAGGGAGGCATCTGCTTCGATGCAATAAGGCTGTGTATTATCAGCATGTCTGATGACGGGAGCAGTAGTGAACCGTTCTTTCAACTTGCAGAATGCTTGTTCAGCTTCCTCCGACCATTCAAATGGAACTCCTTTTCGCAACAGTCGCATTATGGGGGACACTAATTCAGAAAAGTGATCAATGAACCTTCGATAGAAGTTTGCGAATCCTATGAAGGATTGAATTTATTCACTGAGCAGGGACTCGGCCATTTAACCAATGCTTCTATCTTCTTAGGGTTCATATGGACACCTTCTGGAGAGATCACAAATCCCAGAAAGTCCACCTGGGTGGTATGGAACGTACTTTTGTCAAGCTTAGCAAATAACTGATTTTCCTTCAGTTTCTGTAAGATTTTCTTTACGTGGACGATATGCTCTTGTTCTGACTGTGAGTATATCAATATATCGTCTATGTAGACGATCACGAAGATGTCAAGGTATTCCCGCAAAATTTCATTGACAAAAAACTGAAATGCAGCAGGGGCATTGCAGAGGCCAAAAGGCATCACACAATATTCGTATAATCCGAACTTTGTACGGAACGCCGTTTTCCACTCGTCTCCGTCTTTAATACGTATGAGGTGGTAGGCCCCCCGAAGATCTATCTTGGTAAAGATCTTGGCTCCTCTAACCTGATCCAATAGGACGGAAATAAGTGGAAGAGGATATTTGGTTTTTATGGTGACCTTGTTGAGCGGACGGTAGTCCAAACAAGCGCGTAAGCCCCCTTCTCGCTTCGGAATAAAGAAGAGGGGTGATGATACAGGAGATGTAGAGTGCCGTATGAAGCCCTTTTTTAACATTTCCTCGATGTACTTCTGTAGGTATTCTGTCTCGGGCGCCGTTAAAGCGTAGATGCGACTGACCGGTAATATCGCTCCGGGTACAAGGTCTATTCGACAATCATAGCTCCTATGAGGAGGCAAAGCGGTGGCTTTTGCTTCATCGAAGACTGATTGGTACTCTTCATATGATACCGGAAGACAGGATGTTGCTGATACCGTATGCACAGCACAGCAAAGCGAGTTATTCCATTCTCTGGCTTCTTGGTAACAATTCAGCATGCAGTGGTGTGATTTTAAGGTCACTGTTCTAGCAACCCAACCGATTTGGGGGTTGTGTACTTGCAGCCAAGGAACCCCTAGAATGGCACCAAAATTGGGGGCGTCTATGAGATCAAACGAGATTGATTCAGAATGTCCGTTGCCGAATACCATCACTATTTGCGGAGTTTGATAAGTTATCAATCCGGAGGAAAGTTCTGTTCCGTCTACCGCTCTCACCGGTTCTGGATGTGGTTTCGATAAAAAAGGGATTCCTGCTGTTCTGGCCAACTGGATATCAAGAAAGTTCCCCGTGGCCCCTGAATCCAATAAGATAGGCAAGTTCTTTCTATTTTGTGCGGATATCACCAGGGTAACGGACAAGGTAAAGTGTTTAGGCACCATAGGAACGACATTGGATTGTTTTGAGACCTTGGAGAACACCACACTTTCAAGAATCGGTCTCTGCTTTCTTCAAGCCTTCCAGTTTTCCGACTGATGAATAGATACTTGACTACTCGCTATACTCTTTGAAGTAGAGCGAGGTCTTACTGGGCATTCTCTGGCATAGTGCCCTCCTTTCCCACAGTATAGACAGAGATTATTCTTTCTTCTCTTGTCTTTCTCTTCCATTGTCAAAGGGTTCCTCAGTCCCCCTATCTGCATGGGTTCAGTATTATCTTTGGAGTCTTTCTTTTCAGTCTTAATCATCAAATATTTGGAGGGACTAAAGCGGGATTTTTCTCCTTTACGTTCATGCAATCTATGGTCTAGCTTGACCGTCAAATCTATAAAAGCAGGACAGTCTTCTGGGGGGTCAACTATTTGAGACAGCAGATCTTTAAGCTCATCACACAATCCGCGATAGAATAAAGATGTCCTTTTTTCTTCCGGCCAATGCATCTCAGCTACTAACCTGTTGAAACTAGTGATATATAACAGCAGGTCCTTGGATCCCTGTCTAAGATTAAGAAGAGCATTATCACTAGCCTGCATAAACGTGTGTTTGGAAAAAAGACTTCTCATCTTTTCCTGGAACAATGTAAAGTCATACAATAGAGGGTCATTGTTTTTTACCAACGGTACAGCCCAATCGGCTGCATTACCGGCTAAATAGGAGATAACAAAGGCGACTTTGGCCGCATCATCCGGGAATGCAGCCGCCTTACACAAAAACTGAAGTTGGCATTGGTTCATGAAGACACTGAACTTCGAGCTGTCTCCGTTAAACCTCTCGGGCATGGCAAGGGCAACCGGACTGGGTGTATGGACTGTGAAATGAACAGGAGGTATGTTACTCTCTCCTCGTGAAGAGGTACTAGTGGTATGGGACGGGACCGAAAAATGTGCAGGTTGAATGTAACTTCTTCTGCTCTTGGGAATCGTACCGGAATCTCTGATATCTGGGGGATCCTGTGTTTTTAGTTGCAGTAACTCTGTGTGTAGTCTCTGATTTTCTGACCTTAACCTCCCTACCTCAGATTGCAATTCAACTAGCGCTACGGCCAGCTCTTCTATTGAGGGGCTTTGTAAGGCAGTGTGTAAGGAGGGGTCTAAAGGGGCACTAGCCCCTTCTTGGTTCATCTTCGCCCAGGTGGAGGTTATTCTTGGGCTTGGCTTTCTGTCGGGTCTGATGGCTGACTCCCAGCCTGCACCAAGCGAGATTCCACGGGAGCGAAGAGGCAGTTCCCAAAACTCCCAGAAAACAGCACCTTGAGGAATATAGAAAGACTCACTCACAGGTAACTGGTCCCTAAAAGTATGGGGAGTAAACCATAGAGTGACCACCACTCTTCCCCCTAGGTAGATACAGGTAATGCTGGTGTGTGAAAACTGGATACTCAGAGGGCTGAAAATATAATACAGTTTGGTATCACTGAAAACAATCAAGTAACTACAGATACATCAACAAGTATTAATGCATGTCAAATTCTCTGAACTCAGTCCACTTACCAAAATTATTGTTCCAGACAGCCTTGGAAAACAACAGGCAGAAGTTAACGTCACTTGTCTGCCAAAGGAATGGGTTGAGTTGCCTCAAAGGTATTCTCTGGAAAGGGCTCCTAAGGGGCAAGGGAATCAGCACACAAATCACACACACACCAGGCAATACTGTGGCTACGAGGGAAGGTAGAAACTAAAGAGAGGGTCAAGACTCTAAAAACAGCGGTCTCAAGAACCGCAAGCGCAGCGTGCAAACCGGCTCGTAGGCAGAAGGGAGAGCGGATTAACAACGCGTATGCTGTCAGGCTGGGGACATAGAGGATATCAGGAAGAGCCCCAGGAGTAACGCGCTGGCCGACTCACATGGCAAAGAGTGAGCGGAGCAGCCACGCCTTCGTGATAGGGCAGTAAGGTGCAGGTGCAGTGGTAAGAACGAACAGCGCAGCGTGCTGGCCGGCTCAATATGGCAAAGAGCGGAGCAGCCACGTGTACGCGTTCGGGCAGAAAGGTGCAGGTGTGGTAGTCAGAACGAACAGCGTAGCGTGATGGCCGGCTCACAAGGTAACGAGAGCGGAACAGCCACGCGTACGCACTTTTGGGTTAGAGGACTCACTAGGAAAGGGAGCGATAGGCAGCCGAGGGATCATACGACGAGACTACCGAAAATCCAACTTGAAGCCTGCAAGTAACTGGAGATGAAGTCGCAGGATACAACGCAGCTGAGAACAGGAACGGGACTGAAGCAAGGGGGCATGGTCACATGACAGGATCAGTAAGCCAAGCAACGGCTTACGAGTGTGACGGCCTTTTACGTGTGTTAGGGGCCATCTCAAAAGTGTTGGAACCAGTGGACTGACAGAGTTTTGAACATGCAATAGCACCCTGCTTGTGTTTGGACCCATACTGTGCTACACGAATTCTGAGCCCTAACACAAGGATCCGGCAGTCTCTGTGCTCAAATCTAATTGGCTGCCAACACTTCAAACCAGGAAGTGTTGGCAGCCATCTTGGGACTCGGCTCGAATCAAGTCCCAGAAACAACGCAAAAAAAAGAGAAGGGGGTAGGGTATGAATACCCTGACCCCCTAGACCAAAAAACCTTTTTTATGAAAAATAAATTTGGCAGGAGTCGCCATGGAGCCATGACTGTGCCAGGTCCCTGGGGATGCACAAATTAATATTGAAAAGTAATGGGGGGCTTGTGCACCCCCTGGGGGCTGCCACCTCCCCAGGACTTATTTATAAGTAATAGGGGGTCTCGCGGACCATCTGCATGCCGCAGGGATCGCCAACTCCCCAGGGCTAATAAAAAAGAAATTGGGGGGCCTTGTAGACCCTGTGCCCTGGAGACCACCACATCCACAGGGCTGTTTAATTTTGAAATGGGGGACCTCACATAACCCCCTGCCCCAGGAACTACCACTTCCCCAGAGCTAAATTCAATTTGTTACAATGCACAGTCCCCCTCCCGTGCAGTTCTCAGCCCAGGGGATTCCCACCTCCCCTTGGCAGGCCCTAATACAAGAAAGGAGGGCGGCCATACGGCCATAGATGGCCCTGCGAACCGCCAACCCCCAAGGCTGGCTCCTGCTATGTCCTGGGGTGCCCACCCCCAGGTCATAGCTGTTTGCGTGGTTTGGCGGGAGCTTTACCGCTCCCACCAAGCAACAGCAAATGCTACGCTTCCAGCAAGCGAAAGCTCAGAAATGCTTTTGTTGGCTGTATGTGGAGCAGAATTGCTTGGGACAGGATTGAAAAACAGGATACTACAGGGAAAATTAAGCCTGTTTACTCATGTCACTAGGGGGTGTCAACATGTTTTTTCCTATAGCCCTCGAAAGAGGTGTTGCAGCAAACAGTGGTTGGTTGCCAAACAGCAGCTGAAGTGTGTGGCAAACTAATTTTGAAACTGTTGTGGATTAATATATATATTCACTGAAAAAACCACAGGTTTCAGGGACGTTATAGTTAGTTGGACATTTCACTCGTACAAAACCAGAGAAATTGGGCCATTTTAGTTAGTTGAGCTAACTATAAATCACGCCCTCGCAATGCACTGCTGATGACGCTCACATATTACATCATTCTTGACATGCTCTGTGACATCACTGGTGACATCACTGATGACATCTCAAATGACATCTCTGATGACATCACTGATGACATTATCCAGTGACTGTGTGTTTCTGTAAAGTTAAAATATGTTTTATATATATATACATATATGCCATGGTGTATTGAAGAATTAGTGGGTGTATAAGTGTCTGAATGGATGATTTAGTAGGTGCGCGACTGACTGTATAAGTGAGTGATTAAACGTGTCTTACTGAACGCATTGGTTAGTGACTAAACTGTGTGAATGTCTTTATCCGTCTGTCAGTTGGTGTGTAAGCGTCTGCATGGGTTGGTGAGTAGCTACATGAGTGTCTAGAGTGCATCTGTGAAGGGCTGTATGGGTGGGTGTGTGTATATAGGTGTGTTGGTCAGTGAATGAATGTCTCAGTGGTACAAGTGTGAGTAACTACATATGTGAAAGGCAGTATATGTGACTGTTGGAGTATATAAATTACTATATGTGAGAGTGAGTGATTGTGAGAGTGGCTGTATGGATGAGTGTGTGCTTGTATCAGTGATTGTATAAGAGAGTAAGTATATGTTAGTATCTGTATGAATAAGTGAGGTGGTGTGTGTATAACTGTATAGGCGAGTAAATGGGAGTGTGATTGATTCTTTGCATGACTGACTAGGTGTGTGAGTAACTCTATGGATGAGTGGCGGTGTGTGAGTGTCTGTATAGGTGTATGAGTGCATATGATAGTGCTGAATTGATGAGTGACTGCATGTATGAATGACTGTATAGGTGAATAAGTGGATGTGTGTGTAGACCTAGGAATCAGTGAGTGGGTATGTAGTAACTGGTATTGGTGTGTCTATGGTTTCGTAAATGGTAGTCTGTATTTTAGAGTGGGTGTATCAAAGGTCATATTAGGGTGTGAGGAGGTGCATCAGATTATCACATGGATGATGTCATCAGTGATGTCATTTGAGATGTCATCAGTGATGTCACTGAGCATGTCATGAATGATGTAATATGTGACGTCATAAGCAGTGCATTGCGGGGGCGCGAGTTATAGTTAGCTCAACTAACTATAACAGCTGAATTTCTCTGGTTTTGTACGAGTTAAATGTCCAACTAACTATAACGTCCCTGAAACCTGTGGTTTTTTCAGTGAATTTCTATGGTTTTTTAAATGTTAATTTCGAACTATAACGACCCTGAAACCTATGGTTTTTTCAGTGAAATTCAAAGGTTTTTTAAATGCTAATTTCTAACTATAACGTCCTTGAAACCTATGGTTTTTTCAGTGAATTTCAAAGGTTTTTAAATGCTAATTTCCTACTATAACGTCCCTGAAACCTATGGTTTTTTCAGTGAATTTTGTAAGGTTTTTTAAATGAAAATTTCTAACTATAACGTCCTTGAAACCTGTGGTTTTTTCAGTGAATTTCTATGGTTTTTTAAATGCTAATTTATAACTATGCCTACAGAGGTAGGACATGTGCAGACAGAGGAAGAAGGGCGCAGAAAGAAGCAAGAGAAATGCAGAAAGAAGCAAGAGAAATGCAGAAAGAGGCAACAGAAGTCCAGAAAGAGGAAGAAAGGTGCATAAGGAAGCAAGAGATATGCAGAAAGAACTAACAGAGGTGCAGAAAGAGGCCTTGTTGCAAAGTCATCCTGTGCCCTGGGCACCCCCCAACTTTCTGCTGACTGGTACTGGTGGTAACTGACTCTGACTGACCCTGGGCTCTGCCTAACCAGGCCCGGAGCCAGTGCTATGCTGAAAGACACTTAGAATACAGTGAAAACACCTACATACACTAGGGTACACTATGGGTTGGGGTACCCCTGTGATTGACATGACTTCCCCTGTAAGGCCCTAGTACATAAAGGGCAGGGGGATTAAAACTACCTCTAAGTCCCTAGCATATAATAGGGCATGGCAGTTTAGAGGCCAGCAGCCCTTTTCTGCACTTGCATGTGTGCACTGCTGAGCCTGAGGTCAGTTAAAAAGTGGCCCTGTGTGTGCAGAAAGAGGCAAGAGAGGTGCATAAAGAGGCAAGAGAAGTACAGAAAGAAGCAACAGAGGTGCAGCTGGAGGAAAGAGGGTTGCAGAAAGAGGCAAAAGAAGTGCAGAAAGAAGCAACAGAGGTGCAGAAAGGGACAAGAGAAGTTCAGAAAGAGGCAGCAGAGGTGCAAAAACAGGCAGAAGAGGTGCAGAAAGAGGGAATGGGGTGCAGAAAGAGAGAAGAGGGTGCCGAAAGAGGCAAGAGGGGTGGCGAGATTTGCAAGAGAGGTGCAGAAAGAAGCAAGAGCAGTGCAGTAAAAAACAACAGAGGTGCAGAAGGAGGCAAGAGGGGTACAGAAAGGCAAAAGATGAGCAGAAACAAGCAAAAGAGATGCGGAAAGAGGCTAGAGGGGTGCAGAAAGAGACAAGAGAGGTGCAGAAAGAGGCAACAGAGGTGCGCAAAGAGGGAAGAAGGGTGCAGAAAGAGGCAAGTGGGGTGCAGAAAGAAGCAAGAGAGGTGTAGAAAGAAGCAAGAGAAGTGCAGAAAGAAACAACAGAGATGCAGAAAGAGGGAAGACGAGTGCAGAAAGAGACAACAGGGGTGCAGAAAGAAGTAAGACAGGTGCAAGAGAAGTGCAGAAAGAAGCAAAAGAGGTGCAGAAAGAGGCAAGAGAAGTTCAGAAATAGGCAGCAGAGGTGCAGAGGGAACAGGGGTGCAGAAAGAGAGAAGAGGGGTGCAGAAAGAGGCAAGAGGGGTTCATAAATTTGCAAGAGAGGTGCAGAAAGAAGCTAGAGCAGTGCAAAAGAACCAACAGAGGTGCAAAAAGAGGCAAGAGGGGTACAGAAAGAAGGAAGTGAAGTGCAGAACGAAGCAAAAGAGGTGCAGAAAGAACCAACAGAGGTGCAAAAAGAGGCAAGAGGGGTGCAGACAGGGTTAGGAGAGGTGCACAAAGAGGCAAGAGGGGTGCAGAAAGAGGCAGGAGGGGTGCATAAAGAAGGAAGAGAACTGCAGAAAGAAGCAACAGAGGTGCTGAAAGAGGCACGAAGGGTGCAGAAAGAGACGAGAGGTGCAGAAAGAAGCAACAGAGGTACGGCAAGAGTGGTGCAGAAAGAGGGAAGAGAGGTGTAGAAAGAGGCAAGAGAGTTGCACAAAGAGGAAAGAGGGGTGCATAAATAGGCAAAAGGGGTGCAGAAAGAAGCAAGAGAGGTGCAGAAAGAGGCTAAAGAGGTGCAGAAACAGGCAACAGAAGTGTTGAAAGAGGTAAGAGAGGTGCAGAAAGAGGCAAGAGAACTGCAGAAGGAGGCAAGAGAGTTGCAGAAAGAGGCAAGTAAGGTGCAGAAGGAGGCAAGAGAACTGCAGAAAGAGGCAAGAGAGTTGCAGAAACAGGCAAAAGAGGTGCAGAAACGGAACAGGTGGGCAGACTGAGGCAAGAGAGGTACAGGAAGAGGCAAGAGGGGTGCACAAAGAAGCAACAAAGGTGCAGAAAGAACCTCTGCATCACGGGGCTACCGGAGTCCACGGCAACGGGCAAAATGGAGGACTACCTGGAGTCGCTGCTACGCGAGGTCTTCGGTGCGGCCCTCTCTGAACACTTTATTGTTGAACGAGCGCATCGTTCCTTGGGTCTGCGGCCCCCACCTTGGACCCCGGTGCGCCCGATCATTGCGCGAATACTAAAGTACCGCAATACGAACTTGCGCAAGGCCCGAGAAATGAAAGAAGTCAAGCACCAGGGCAATATCCTCTCCTTCTATCCTGACTTCACCCTGCCCATTCAGTCATCAAGAAGAGACTTCCTCCCTGCTAAATGACTGCTCCAACAATTGAACATTCCATATGCCCTACTATACCCGGCCAAATTGCGAATTGAGATTAATGGCAAGGTGTGTTTTTTATGGATCCTAAAGCAGCTGCGGCCTACGTGAAACAACTGCGCAAAGCCACCCCACGAGGCCAGTCTGCTGAAGCAGGAAATGGTCATATGAGCGATAATGACTAACCCCCTCAGCCACTGAACTATCAGTCATGTACAGCATTACTCACCTGGCTGCTATTGTGTTCTAACTGACAGCTTTCTCTTTCCCGGTGCAGGCCTAAATCAAGCTGACCACCAAGCATTATTTCCTATTGGTTACATTCTCGCTCTGTCACCCCGCTCCATGGCGGGGGGAAGCCCAGCTGAGCCCACGGTCCCAAAAGGGATGATTCCCATGTACTCTCCTGGCAATCTTTGTTGGGGAAATCTGGGTGAGGGGGGTATGTGTCTCAACCTAATTGGGGGGTTGGAGTGGGAGGCGGGAGGACCGGTAAAATTGGTAAGGGATGCTGGGAACTAGTCCTGCATCCGTGGGTTTGGTTTTATGTGTTGCACGATGCACCTCTCATTATATGGCTGACACCCGACAACGCAATACGCCATGGTTCAAGTCACAACAATACAGCATGCAACACCATACACCACATAGACAGTATCGATGACTGAGGTCACTTTTGTAACCTGGAATGTCAGAGGCATAAATGACTCTCAATCGCGACTTGTGCATTCCTACCTGGCCCGGCACAAAACCGATATATGTTTCCTGCAGGAGACGCACCTTTCTGCCACTAACACAGCTAGACTACATGCCTGACACTGGGGAGAATCCTACTACTCGGTCTACTGTAACTACGCGAGAGGCGTCACTATTCTGCTCAAAAAAGGTCTGCCCTGGAGCAACTCTACGACACACACCGATCCCACAGGCAGATATGTTATTCTTTCTGGCACGCTCTATTCACAACCTTTAATTCTGGTGGCCATTTAGAGCCCTAACTTGGAAGATCCAGACTTCTTCCTTCACGTATGGTGCCTACTTTCCTCTTTAGACTCCTGCCCTATCATATGGGGAGGCGATTTTAATATTGCACCACAAAATACCACGGACCGCTCTAGCACAAAACTGCATCACTCGCAAGCCACTGCCACATTACATACACTTATGCGAGACAATTGCCTAGTAGATATGTGGCATCACGCACACCCCACTGGCCGTGAGGGCACCTGCATCTCCACTACACATGGTTCATGGTCCCGCATTGATTTATGGCTGGCGACTAGGGACATGGCTGGCTGGACCACATCTGTCGTGCATATGCCACGCACTTTATCTGACCACGCCCCTGTGCGACTGACCTTGCAGCTCCCGCAAACCCAACGACCTATGTTCTCATGGCATCTACCCCCTATGCGCTTTGCAACACTGTATTTAAGGAGTAACTCCGCAACACTATTGTTGAGTTTTTTTATACCAGCACTGGCTCCGTAGAATCCCCATCCACCCTTTGGGAAGCTTTTAAAGTTGTTATCCGAGGGATATGCATTGCTAAGCAATCCGGGGTCCTGCGGGATCTGCGCGGCACCCTGACATGCCTAGAAGCTGAAATTAAAACCCTAGACCACACTTACAGTGTTAACCCCACCAGGCTTCCCGACATCAGGGCCAAGCTTTCAGAGTACCATACTGAAGCAGAGAGAGAGGTCAGCTACCTCGGTCGAGAGGCGCGGGCCCGTAGGTACGGAGAAGGCGACTGAACAAGTAAAACACTAGCAGATTTACTCAGGAAACCCCACGCATCCTCATATCTGACGGAACTGATCAATGATGGCAATAGGGTCACTTCACCTGAGGACATATCAGAGACAATTACTTCTTTCTATTCCCCCCCCTTTACACTGCGGGGACGGAACAGAATCAGGACTTGCTGCAAAAGTACTTTGACTCCACTGAGCTCTTATGGATCAGCCCCGGACATCGGGAGTACCTTGACGCCCCATTCTCGATGGAGGAAATCAATTAAGTTGTTGCCAGCCTCCCGGGCAACAAAGCGCCGGTACGGACGGTCTCACCCCGGCTTTTCATAAGGAATATGCCCCTATTTAAATTCCTCATCTGATAGAAATGTATATTGAATCCATTACTGTAGGCCGCTTCACCCCATCCTTGCGTGAGGCATTAATTACCCTCATACTGAAGCCTGATAAACCTCCGTCATCCTGCGATTCATATCGGCCCCTTTTGTTAATAAATACTGATAACAAAATATTTGCAAAAATTCAGGCATAACAGTTCCTCCCGCTCATGGCCCTAATTACGCGCCCAGACCAAACTTGTTTTTTTTCCTGGACGTGCCACGTCCCATAATGTAAGGACAATTTTCTCCGTAATGCACCAAATTAACCCCTCCTTGCTTGCTGTAGCAGCGTTACTGGATGCCACTAAGGCATTCGGTTCCTTAGAATGGCCATTTCTATTCTCGCTCTTAACCCGATCAGGTCTTAGTCTGGGCTTTATTCGTAATATTCAACTCCTTTACGCCCAACCCACGGCACGTATCAAACTTAACGGGCAAATAACCAAACCCATCACAATCACCAGAGGCACAAGGCAGGGGTGCCCGCTTTCACCCCTGCTCTTTGCTATTGCAATGGAACCGCTTGCAGCATGCCTCAGCCAACACCATACACAGCGTGGCATCAGGTTCTCTGCCCGCGCCTTGGTGACCTCCATGTACGCGAATTATGTTGCGTTATATATATGTGAACCACACGTAAACCTGGCCCCCGATATTTTATTCCTTGTTCTGGTGTAACTTCCTCTGTTGTAATTTTCTGTTGCAGGTTATTTTCTCTGTCCCCCGCTGTGCCTGTGCCCCACGTCTGCCGTTCGTCTTTGTTTTTCCAGCCGAAACCTGCTCCCCCTACCCGCCCCCACTCCCACCTCCCAGCTACATGCCCCTCCCACCTCCCCTTCTTAATGGCGGCCGCTGCGGGGGAGCGCAAGCAAGACCCCTGACTCTCGGTCAGAGATCTGCTCTTCCCTTGCAGCTCTGCCATGCTGTGCTTGGCCTGCTGTCCCTCCCAGGCAGGGTTCGAGCCCGCACCCTGCCGGTGCCCATAGCCGTTGCCCCCTGCGTGTGCCGGCAATTGTCCTCCTTTTGCCCCGATTCATTTATCGTAACGCTGTCCTTATGGTAATTTCTCTGTGTTGCTGAGTCACTGTTTTTTCCCCTGAATTGCTGTTTTTCCCCCCGATATTTTATTCCTTGTTCTGGTGTAACTTCCTCTGTTGTTGTAATTTTGTGTTGTGGGTTATTTTCTCTGTCCCCCGCTCTGCCTGTTTCCCTCGTCTGCCGTTCGTCTTCGTTTTTCCCGCCGAAACCTGCTCCCCCTACTCGCCCCCGCCTCCCAGCAGCACGCCCCTCCCACCTCCCCTTCTTAATGGCGGCCGCTGCGCGGTAGTGCCGCTGGTGCGCCGAAGGCGTGCCTAAGGCAACCCCGTCTGTGCCCGTCCGCGACCCGACCGCGGCCAGTGCCAGAAGCCCTGGATCTCCGGAACCCCGCCAATACATATCCACCACACTCCTCGCACTTAACCCCGGAAGACACAACGACTGCCAAAAAGCCGCACCGAACAACACCCAAGGACAATTCTCCTGCCGATGATCCTTCACCATCAACAGAGCCCCCATGACCACCAGAGACTCCACTGACGCCCCCACCACCGAAGCCCTGATGTGCATCCTCCTCAACGTTTGGTCCCTACACAAACACGCCGTAAAGATCTGGGACCTGCTCGACACCCTCTCGCCCGACGTCGCCTTCTTCACTGAAACCTGGACGAACTCCACCTCCGGCCCCAACATCGCCACCGCCATCCCCGACGGATACAAGATCCAGAGAAGGGACCGCCCCCACCGCCCTGGTGGAGGACTCACCATCACACACAGGACCTCCCTTCAACTATCCACCTCCAACATGAGCCACCCCCACTCCAACACGGAACACCTCCACTTCCAGATCCAGACCAACCCCAGGACCCCTCTACGTGGCACCCTCACCTACAGACCCCCCGGACCTCGCACCCAGTCCACAACCACCATTGCTGACCTCCTCGCACCCCACGCCATCACCTCCATGGACTACATCCTTCTCGGAGACCTTAACTTCCCCCTCGACAACCTGAGCGACCCCGACTCCATCACCCTCCTCGACAACCTCTCCAACCTCAGACTGAAGCAGCTCGCCACAACCCCCACTCACAGAGCAGGACACACCCTTGACCCCATCTTCGCAGGAGGGTCAAACATCCACTTCAGCCCCACCTCGCAGCTCCTCTGGATGGACCACCACTACGTACATTTCACCTTCAACACCACCACCGGATCCAAACCCGCCCCGCGCCCGCCACGAAGAAACTGGAGCAAGATCACAGAGGAGCACCTCAACACCACCCTCCTCCTAGACCCACCCTGCGCCAAGACTGACGCCAACTCCGCAGCGAAGGAACTCCACCGCTGGATCTCCAGCTGCGCCGACAAACTCACTCCCCTCCGCCACCCCGGCAAACAGCGCCCCCTGAAAGCCGCCTGGTTCACCACCGAACTCCAAGAAGCCAGACGCTCCTGCAGACGCCTCGAGAAAACCTGGTGAAACCGGAAAACCACGGAAGACTTTAACACCTACCGCAACGCCTTGAAAGAATTCCACCAGCGCATAAGAGACACCAAGCACTCTTTCATCAAGAACAAAATCCACACCAATGCAACCAACGCTAAAGAACTATTCAACGTCATACAGCAATTCACCAAACCCCCCAGCGAAGCCACGGACGTCACACCATCCCAGGAACTCTGCAACAAGCTCAGCTCCTACTTCCATCTGAAGATCAAGGCCCTCTACAACAACTTCAGTGAACAGAAGCCAGACACCACCCCCCCCACCCACCACCGACAAAGAGCCGACCATCACGACCTGGAATCCTGCCACCATCGAACACACCACTGCGACCATGAAGAACACCCACTCAGGAGCCCCCACGGACCCCTGCCCACCGCACCTCTTCCACAGGGCCGCCATCGCACCAGAACTAGGGCGGACCATCAACGCCTCCTTCGAATCCGGCATCTTCCCAAACGACTGAAAGTGGGCGGAAGTAAAACCCCTCCTCAAGAAGCCCACGGCCGACCCAACAGACCTGAAGAACTACCGGCCCATCTCTCTCCTCCCCTTTGCTGTCAAAGTCACTGAGAGAATAGTAAACACTCAGCTGACCGCCTTCATCGAAGAGAACTCCATCCTAGACGCCTCCCAGTCTGGTTTTCACAGCAACCACAGCACCGAGACCGCCCTCCTCCCCGCCACTGACGACATCCGCATGCTACTCGACCAGGGACACACCGCGGCCCTCATTCTACTAGACCTCTCTGCAGCCTTCGACACCGTCTCACATCACACTCTCGCTGCCAGACTCCACGACGCGGGTATACGAGGGACCGCCCTCACCTGGATCTGCTCCTTTCTCTCCAGCAGAACCCAGAGGATCAGACTCCCCCCTTTCCTCTCCGAATCCACAGAGATCAACTGCGGAGTACCCCAAGGATCCTCGCTCAGCCCCACGCTCTTCAACATCTACATGGCCCCCCTCGCCGCCATTGTCAGACAGCACGGGCTCAGCATAGTATCGTACGCCGACGACACCCAGCTCATCCTCTCCCTCACGAAGAACCCCGAAGACACCAGACTCTGCTTCCAGGAAGGAATAAGGAACGTCGCCGCCTGGATGAAAAACAGCTGCCTGAAGCTCAACTCAGAGAAGACTGAGGTCCTCATCCTCGGACCCTCCACCTCCGCCTGGGACAACACCTGGAGGGCCTCCACCCTCTGGAGCCCGACAGACCACGCACGGAACCTCAGTATCATCCTCAACTCCTCCCTCACCATGACCCGCCAGATCAACTCCGTCGCCTCTACCAGCTTCAACTGCCTACGGATCCTTCGCAAGACCTTCAAATGGATACCCCCCGAATGCAGAAAAACCATCACACACACTCTCATAACCAGCAGACTGGACTACGGCAACGCCCTCTACGCCGGAATCAGCAGAACTCTCCTACACAAGCTCCAAACAATCCAGAACACAGCAGCCAGACTCGTCCTCGGAACCCCATGACACGAGCACATGACCCAATACCTACGAGACCTCCACTGGCTCCCCGTCGAGAAGAGAGTAACTTTCAAACTGCTCACCCACGCCTACAAATCCCTACACAACATCAGACCCAAATACCTCAACGAGAGAGTCTCCTTCCACGTACCCAAGAGGAACCTCCGCTCCGCCGACCTCGCCCTCGCAGAAACCCCCCGCATCCGCAGAACGAGAGCAGATGGAAGAGCTTTCTCCTACCTCGCAGCCAAGGCCTGGAACAAGCTCCCAGTCAACATCAGACGCTCCCCCACACTGCACACCTTCAGGAGGAACCTCAAGACCTGGCTCTTCGCCTAAACCGGAGCTGCACAACCCCCCAGTGCCTTGAGACCCTCACGGGTGAGTAGCACGCTTTATAAACCCCTGATTGATTGATTGATTGAACCACACGTAAACCTGGCCCCCATTACTAGGAAGGTCATACGCTTTGGTGGACATTCTGGGGTACACATCAACTGGAGTAAATCCATCCTATTTCTCCTGACAGATGCAACGCTCCCCTTTCAGACAGAATTCCCATTGAAATGGGCTACTAAACCAACCAAGTACTTGGGCATATGGCTCAGCAGGGATACAGATGAACTCTAGAAAGCAAACTATGGGCGAGCAATGGGATGGCTGGAATACAAAATACCAATCTGGAACAAACTTCCCCTCTCTATTACAGGCCGAATCGCAATAGCCAAAATGATTACCCTCCCAAAATTTTTATATTTGTTTTTAAATATCCCGCTCCCCCTTATGATTCAATTTTTTAAGAGACTACAATCCAATCTGATCGCACTCACCTGGGCAGGTCAACAGCCGCGAATAGCATACGACACTCTGACCCTACCCTTCTCGCCCGGGGGCCTGGGGGCTCCCAATCTCAAGCTCTATGCTTACTGTGCCCAGGCCAGCTTCTTACACTTCTTACACTTCTGGTTGCATCCCACGCCCTTTCAGCCACACCTTGCAGTCGAAGCGGATCTTGCCTCCCCTTGGCCGCTCTGTACGTCCCTATGTCAGCCATATAGAGTGCCCAGAAAAGAGATAAACACCGTTGAATGTGTGCGTTGGGCTTGGGAGGGAATCCGTAAACTAACAGGCACAGATATTCTATACGCACCGTCAATGCAGCTTCCTTTTCCCCACTACACAATAAAGGCATGGTGCGTCGCGCAAAGGCACTGGTAATAAGCACTAACGCAGACCTCTTCCTAGACAGGAAGTTTCTCCCGCCCCCCACGCGCACCGAGACAGTGACACCCACACAGCTGGATAGTCTACTGTACTATCAAATCCGAGCGACCTGTAAAAATACAAACAGCGCATTCCCCGCACCCCCACCAACCAATATGGCGCTAGAATATATCCATGCTACCACTTCCAATCGTAAACTTATCACTAGGCTTTACTCATTAACACTTGTGGCCTCCCCTATTGCGCACGCGCTGCGCATGGCAGGTGGACCTGACTACTGGACCGACACCGGAACAATGGCATTATTGTTGTTCTAAGACTGAAAGACTCTCCCCCAATTACAGACTAAGATTGATACATTTCAAAGTTGTGCACAGGCTCTATCAAACCCCCATGGCCCTTTATGAAATGGGCCTTACCACAGACGCGCATTGTATGCGCTATTCTGCGCTGAATGCGGAGTTTGCGCACCTGGCCTGGACATGCCCTAGGGTGGCTGCTTACTAGCAGGTGGTGTGTGAGACCATTAGCTTCATAACCTCTGAGCCCATCACGCCAGACCCACTCACGTGTCTGCTGGGATACATCAAGGAGATTCCTGAATCCGGCCACCAGCTGGTAGCAATGCTGCTGGTGCTAGCCAAACGCAGGCTGGCGATCCACTGGGGGCGCCGACCTGCGCCCACGGTCAGGTCCTGGCTTGCTGATGCCGCATATTGCCAAACACACTTGACTGAATTCTGGAACCTTATGCCCCCTGCGAGCAGATCGCATGACATTTGGGCCCCTCTGATTACCTACCTGCACAGTCTGGATGACACGGTCCCTGGCCCAAGTTCCCCAGACACGGGCCCTTCTGGCCACACCAACCCAGGCGAAGATGTACGTTAAAACATGACCATGCTCCTCAACCAACTATCTACGTTGCTATATGCCACTAGGCTCAGTCCACTATATCTTCACCCACACGGTTTATCACATGCTTTGTCAATGCATAATTCTGCTGGACTGGTTTAATTAACGTGTACTGCCGTCTCATATGTGCTGTAATGTACTATGCGTTTGCTTGATTGTTTACTGTGTTACTGCTAAGTAAAATGCTCAATTAAAATGTTTTAAAAACTAGAACTCACGCCCCCGCAATGTACTGCTTATGATCTCACATATTATATCACTCATGACATGGTCAGTGAGATCACTGATGACATCACTGCTGACATCTCAAATGACTAGTATGGGGATGAAGTCCACTTAGATCTTGAGGGTCCCTGGAGGCCAACTACCCCTCCTGTTACCTCCAGCAAGTCCCCCAGAGTGGGTTTGCTGAGAAGTTTTTGGTGGCCACACCCCCTTTCTCCACCACTCTGCAAACGTGCTTCATGGCGCACTACTAGTAGGGGGATGAAGTCCCCTTGACTCGTGAGAGTCCTTGGGGGCCAATTAGCCCTCCTGTTACCTCCAGTAAGACCCACACAGCTGGATTGCTGAGAGGTCGGCAGAGGCCATGCCCCCTTTCTCCACCACTCTGCAAACACGCCTCCTGGTGCACTGCTGCTTGGGGGATGAAGGGGACCTCATTCCCCCCAGCAGTGTGCCAAGAGGCACATTTGCAGTGTGGCAGAGAAAGGGGGCGTGGCCTCCGACCACCTCTCAGAAATCCTACTGTGTGGGGCTTACTGGAGGTAACAGGAGGCCTTGTTGGCCCCTAAGGACCCTCAGCAGCCAAAGGGACTGCATCCCCCAACCAGGAACAGGCCAGGAGGCACGTTTGCAGAGTAGTGGAGAAAGGGGGCGGGGCTTCGGTGATTTGCAAGCTTTTTTTTTCTTCCTAGGGGGGGCTGCGTGACCCCCCTTCCCTAAACCATTTTGGGCCTGAGGACCCCAAGCCCCTGCATTTTTTTTTTTAATTAATGAAAGGCAGGAGGCCCTCATGGCCCCCCTTCCCTGGGCCATTTTCGGCCCGGGGATCCCCATCCCTGGCGCCTGCCCTTTTTATATATTTTTTTTTTTAAAAGGAAGGGCCAGCCCCTCCTGAGGCCAATTTCATGCTGGGGACCCCATCCCCCAGGGCCCGTCATTTAAAAAAAAAAATCTAAAGAGGGGGGGCCGCATGGCCCCACTCCCGGGCCATTTTCAGCCCCTGGGACACCATCGGCAGGGGCATGGCCAGCTGTTTGGGGCATGCGGGGGGAGCCTGAAGGCCCCCGCGGTCTGGGCTGGCTCCCGCCTCGTGCGGGAGCCGTCATTGCTTTTTACACCAGGAAGCTGCTGACATGCAGCTCCCTGGGTGTAAAAAGCAAAGTGTGCTCCGCTTTGAACAAGCGAGAGCATAATGCTCTCGCTTGTTCAAAGCGGAGCACACTGCTTGCTATGGGATGCCATCCCAAAGCAAACTGCAATGTCCCGAGGGTGGGCACCCCAGGACATTGCTGGAGCCGGCACTAGGGGGGTGGCGGTCCCCAGGGCCATGCAGGGCTCCTGGAGGGGGCCGCCCAGCCCCCCTCCTATCTTCTGCAGAGCCCTGGGGAGGTGGCGGTCCCCAGGGCCGCAAGGGGGGGCTGGAGCCCCCCACGCATTATATTTTGAGATAGCTCGGGGAGGTGGCAGTACCCGGGGCAGCAGATATATCAGCCCCGGGGCGGTGGCAGTCCCCGGGGCTGCATGGAGGGGCTGGAGCCCCGCATTATATTTTGATATAACCCCAGGGAGGTGGCGGTCCCCAGGGCAGTGGGGGGGGCCCAAGCCCCTGCATTTTAAAATATTAGTCCCAGGGAGGTGGCAGTCCCTGTGGCTGCAGGGGGCCGCATGGCTGCCACGCATTTCAGTAAATCAGCCTCAGGGAGGTGGAGGTCACCGGGGAAGCGGGGGGCCCGCACGGGGCCCCCATCATTATTTTTTACTGCTGCTGGGACCTGGCCCACCCGGGGGCCTAAATTAAACAAAGCACGGGTGCCCGCACTTCATTTTGTAAAAAATGTTTGGCTGGATTCGCAGCTCTCTGACTCTCTCTGAAAATTAAAAAAAATGTTTTTTTGGGCCGTGGGGGTTCTCTGTGGTACCCCATCAAGAGGACTAGGGGGTCAGGGTGTTTCTACCCTGCCCCCTTTTCTTTTTTTTATGTTTTTGCTTGTGGCTCGGTTTAACCGAGTCACAAGATGGCTGCCAACACTTCCTGGTTTGAAGTATTGGCAGCCAATCAGGCAGAAGATCGGGAGGCTTCGCAGATCCACTGTGGTCACAGTGTTATATCTGAGAAATCTTTAAATTTCTCAGAAACTACCAAACAGATTTACACCATTTAACAAAAAGAGTGCTTTCTGGAACAAGAGCTACCTTTTTGCCAAATTTGGTGTAATTCCATTCAGCAGTTCGGGCTGTAGCCGTGTCTAAAGATTCCTATGGAAAACATGAAGAAAAACCGTTTTGGGACCCCCCTTTTTCTCAGCCCCCACTTGAGGGATCACCCTGAAATGTTCGAGACAGGAGCTGAAGTGTGCATCAAATTAGTTTTAGAAAGTTTTGTGACGATTCGTCAAACGATGCCAAAGTTATTGGCAAATCAAAAACAGCTTTTTTCTTGGCCCCCGCTTGATGAATCACCCCGAAATTTTCAAGACAGAAGCTGACCGGAGCGGCCCATTAGTTTTGAAAATTTTGCAAAGATTCATCAACCGGCTCCAAAGATATTGGCAAAAGAAAAAACGCTTTTTGAATAGAAACAAGGTCCTAACTATAACTACCTACTGTGTGGGGCTTAATGGAGGTAATCCCCATCCAAGAGCGCGCCAGGGAGCGCGTTTGCAGAGTGGTGGGCAAAGGGGGCGTGGCCTGCTATGAGTACTTACCAATCCTGCTGTGTGGGACTTACTGGAGGTAATAGGAGGGGTAGTTGGCCCCCAAGGATGTTCTTGGGGGCCAACTACCCTCCTGTTACCTCCAGTAAGTCCCACACAGTGGAATTACTAAGAGGTCTTCGGAGGCCACGCCCCCCTTATCCCCCACCCCTGGCAAACTACTGGTTGGGGGATGAAGTCCACTTTACTCCTGAGGGACTTTGGGTGCCAAGAAGCCCTCCTGGTACCTCCTGTAAGTCCTATGCAGCGGAATTTATGAGCGCTTGTTGGAGGCCCAGCCCCCTTTCTCCACCTCTCTGCAAATGCGACTACTAGTTAAAGAAGCATTTGCAATGTATTAGGTCTTGCATTTGCTAGAGTTAGAGCTATTGGTGTTGTAAATGCAAATGTTTTTTACTAATGTTTTTTGGAGTGGAGTGGATGTACGTTGTGTGTAGTGGAATTATGTGGTATGTTGTGCAGTGAAATTATGTGGATAGAGAGTATGTGATATTTAGTGTATAGGAATAATGTAGAGTGATTATGTGTTATGGAGAGTAATTATGTGGTATGGCAGTCTGTGTTGTGTAGTGGTAACCTCAGGTTTAGTCTTCCTCATTTCCATAGAAGCTAAACTATAAACTCAATGAGACAAAAAAAAGAAGAAACCACTGAAGAGCACTTCTGGACCTAGTCAGAGGTATGAGAAGGGCCACTGGAATTATGCGACTGTTTGGCTGCACCGACTTTCGCACAATTATACATTTTCTGCATTTACCACATAATCCATCATCAGCTGCATAATCTGCAGATTTGAACAAAACAACCTTGTTTCTAGCTTAAACGGCTCAAACGTTACCAAAAATGCAGCAACAAATGTTACAGCGTGGTGGTAGACCCTTTGCAAACATAGAATGGTCACCTGTTACTTATTGCTAAATGTGGGTGTTAAATTGGTACAAATTGTGTGCAAACCACTCTTGCTTATTTCTGCACCTCTCTTGCCTCTTTCTGCATTTCTCTTGCTTCTTGCTGCACCTTTCTTCCTTTTTCTGCACTTCTCTTGCCTCTTTCTGCACATCTCTTCCGCTTTCTGCATCTCCCTTCTTTCTGCACCTCTCTTGCTTCTTTCTGCACCTCTCTTGCTTCTTTCTTCTGCACCTCTGTTGATTCTTTCAGTACTTCTCTTGCCTCCTTCTGCATCCTCTTCCCTCTTGCTGCACCTCTTGCCTCTTTGTGCACATCTCTTGTCTCTTTCTGCCCTTCTCTTGCCTCTTTCTGTACCATGCTTGCTTCTTTCTGCACTTCTCTTGCTTCTTTCTACACCTCTCTTGCTAATTTCTGCCACCCCTCTTCTCTCTTTCTGCACCCCTCTTACCTCTTTCTCCTCCTCTGTTGCCTGTTTCTGCACCTCTCTTACCTCTTTCTGCACTTCTCTTGCCTCTTTCTGTACTTTTCTTGTCTCTTTCTGGATTTCTGTAGCTTCTTTCTGCACCCCTCTTGCCTGTTTCTGCAACTCACTTGCCTCTTTTTGCACCTCTTTTGCCTCTCTCTGCACCCCAATTGCCTCTTTCGGCACCTCACTTGCCTCTTTCTGCACTTCTCTTGCTTTTTTCTGTACTTCTCTTGTTTCTTTCTACACCCCTGTTGCTTCTTTCAGCACTTCTCTTGCCTGTTTCTGCACTTCTCTTGCCTGTTTCTGCACCTCTCTTGCCTGTGTCTGCACCTCTGTTGCTTCTTTCTGCACCTCACTTGCTTTTTTCTGTACCCTTCTTGCCTCTTTCTGCACCCTTCTTCCTTCTTTCTGCACCTCTCCTGCCTCTTTCTGCACCCCTGTTCCCTCTTGCTGCACCTCTCCTGCCTGTTTCTGCACCCTTCTTGCTTCTTTCTGCACTTCTCTCGCTTCCTTCTGCATCTCTCTTGCTTCTTTCTGCACCCCTCTTGCCTCTTTCTGCACCCTTCTTCCCTCTTTGTGCAGCTCTCTTGCCTCTTTCTGCACCTCTCTTGCCTGTTTTAGCACCCCTCTTGCCTCTTTCTGCAACTCTTTTGCTTCTTTCTGCACTTCTCTTGTCTCTTTCTGCACCCCTCTTGCCTCTTTCTGTACCTCTGTTGGTTCTTTCTGCACTGCTCTTGCTTATTTCTGTGCCTCTCTTGCCTCTTTCTGCTTTTCTCTTGTTTCTTTCAGCACCTTTCTTCCTTTTTCTGCACTTCTCTTGCCTCTTTCTGCACATCTCTTCAGCTTTCTGCATCTCCCTTCTTTCTGCACCTCTCTTGCTTCTTTCTGCACCTCTCTTGCTTTTTTCTTCTGTACCTCTCTTGCCTCTTTCTGCACCTCTGTTGATTCTTTCTGCACTTCTCTTGCCTATTTCTGTACCCTCTTCCCTCTTGCTGCACCTCTTGCCTCTTTGTGCACCTCTCTTGTCTCTTTCTGCACTCCTCTTGCCTCTTTCTGCACCTCGCTTGCTTCTTTCTGCACTTCTCTTGCTTCTTTCTGCACCTCTCTTGCTAATTTCTGCACCCCTGTTCTCTCTTTCTGCACCCCTCTTCCCTCTTTCTGCACCTCAGTTGCCTGTTTCTCTTTCTGCACTTCTCTTTCCTCTTTCTGCACTTCTCTTGCCTCTTTCTTGATTTCTGTTGCTTCTTTCTCCAACCCTCTTGCCTGTTTCTGTACCTCACTTGCCTCTTTCTGCACCTCTCTTGCCTCTTTCTGCACTTCTCTTTCTTTTTTCTGCACCTCTCGTTACTTTCTGCAACATTTTTGTCTCTTTCGTCACTTCTATTGTTTCTTTCTACATCTCTGTTGCTTCTTTAAGCACTTCTCTTGCCTCTTTCTGTACTTATTTTGCCTGTTTCTGCACCTCTCTTGCCTGTTTCTGCACCTCTCTTGCCTGTTTCTGCACCTCTGTTGCTTCTTTCTGCATCTCACTTGCTTCTTTCTGCTCCCCTCTTGCCTCTTTCTGCACCCTTCTTCCCTCTCTCTGCTCCTCTCTTGCCTCTTTCTGCACCCCGGTTCCCTCCTTCTGCACCTCTCCTGCCTGTTTCTGCACCTCTCTTGCCTCTTTCTGCACTTCTCTTGCCTCTTTCTGCACGTCTCTTGCTTCTTTCTGTTCTTCTCTTGATTTGATTTGAGATTTACAGAGCGCAACATTCACCTGGGGGCATCAAGGCGCTGCAGACTAGCCGTCCGGCAGAGGACAACCTTTACACCATTACATCTGCCTCAGCTGAGGGATTAGCCGGAGAATAGCCATGTCTTAAGAGCCTTCCTGAATGGCAGGAGAAGAGGGATGGCTCTTAAGGTGAAAGGAAGAGAATTACAGAGTTTGCTTGCGGCCACAGAGAAAGCTCTATCACCCCACTTCTTACTTTTGGTTCTCAGTACCGCAAGCCGCAGTTGGCGAGATGAGAGTAGAGGTCTACCAGGTGAGTGCCACCAGAACATGGTTTTTAATCTTGTAGGGTAAGGGAGATAAAGTGCCTTATGTACCATACAGAGTGATTTGAACCTGATGCGTTTATTGATGGGGAGCCAATGCAGAATTTCTAATCCCTTTCCTGCAGACTGTTTTGAGGAATGTCCAGGACAAGTCTTGCCAGTGCATTCTGCACCACCTGGAGTTTATATTGCATGTTCTTGCTCGAGTCCAGGTACAGCGAGTTACAGTTGTCCAGTCTGGACATTACTAGGGCAAGAGCTATCTGTTTGCGTGCCGGCCATTGGATTAAGGGGAAGATTTATTTATTTAGCATCCTTATAATCCAGGTGCATGTGGAGATGGTACGATTCATTTGGACATTAAGGTCAAGTTCCGTGTCCAATAGCACTCCAAGATTCTTGGCCTTCTTGCCCGGCGTAGGACAAGATCCTAAGGACTGGGGCCAGCAATTGCTGTTCCAGCTTGATGTCCCTGATCTGAAAATCATAACTTCAGTCTTGTCCCCATTCAGCTACAGGAAATTACATAAAATTACATTGCCTCTTTCTGCACCCTTCTTGCCTCTTTCTGCACCTGTGTTGCTTCTTTCTGCACTTCTCTTGCTTCTTTCTGCACCTCTCTTGCTTCTTCCTGCACCCCTCTTAGCCTCTTTCTACACCCCTCTTAGCCTCTTTCTACACCCTTCTTCCCTTTTTGTGCAGCTCTCTTGCCTGTTTCTGCACCTCTCTTGCCTGTTTCTGCACCCCTCTTGCCTCTTTCTTCACCTCTTTTGCTTCTTTCTGCACTTCTCTTGTCTCTGTCTGCACCCCTTTTGCCTCTTTCTGCACCTTTGTTGGTTCTTTCTGCATTGCTCTTGCTTCTTTGTGCACCTTTCTTGCATATTTCTACACCCCTCTTCCCTCTTTCTGTACCTCTCTTGCCTTTGTCTGCACCCCTGTTTCCTCTTTCTGCACCTCTTTTGCATGTTTCTGCAACGTTGTTGCCTCTTTGTGCACTTCTTTTGCCTCTTTCTGCACTTCTCTTGCCTCTTTCAGCACTTCTCTTGCCTCTTTCTGCACCACTATTGCTTCTTTCTGCACCTCTCTTGTATCTTTTGGCACTCCTCTTGCCTCTGTCTGCACCCCTCTTGCCTCTTTCTGCACTTCTTTTGCTTCTTTCTGCACTTTTCTTGCATCTTTCTGCACCCCTCTTGCCTCATTTTGCACCTATGTTGGTTCTTTCTGCACAGCTCTTGCTTCTTTGTGCACCTCTCTTGCATATTTCTGCACACCTATTGCCTCTTTCTGCACATCTCTCCTCTATTTCTTTACCTCTCTTCCCTCTGTCTCACCCCTGTTCTCTCTTTCTGTACCTCATTGGCCTGTTTCTGCAACTCTCTTGCCACTTTCTGCAGTTCTCTTGCCTCTTTCTGCACCTCTGTTGCTTCTTTCAGCACTTCTCTTGCCTCTTTCTTCACCCCTATTTCTTCTTTCTGCACCTCTCTTACCTGTTTCTGCAATTCTCTTGCCTCTTTCTTCAGTTCTCTTGCCTCCTTCTGTACCTCTGTTGCTTCTTTCTGTACTTCTCTTGCCTCTTTCTGCACCCCTCTTGCCTGTTTCTGCACCTCACTTGCAGCTTTATGCACCTGTTTTGCCTCTTTCTGCATCACTGTTGCCTCTTTCTGCACCTCACTTGCTTCTTTCTACACCTCTCTTGCCTCTTTCTGCACCCCTATTCCCTCTTTCTGTACCTTTCTTGCCCCTTTCTGCACCTCTCTTGAATCATTGCGCCCCTGTTCTCTCTTTCTGCACCTCTTTTGCCTGTTTCTGCAACTCTCTTGCCTTTTTCTGCAGTTCTCTTGCCTCTTTCTGTACCTCTGTTGCTTCTTTCTGTTCTCTTGCCTCTTTCTGCACCCCTCTTGCCTATTTCTGCACCTCTTTTGGTTCTTTCTGCACACCTCCTGCCTCTTTCTCCACCCCTCTTCCCTCTTTCTCTTGCCTCTTTGTCCATTTCTGTTGCTTCTTTCTGCACTTCTCTTGCCTCTTTATGCATCCTTCTTGCATCTTTCAGATCCTCTGTTACTTCTTTCTGCACTTCTCTTGCTTCTTTCTGCACCTCTCTTGCTTCTTTCTGCACCCATCTTGCCTCCTTCTGCACCCCTCCTCCCTCTTTTTTCACCTCTCTTGCCTCTTTCTGCAACTCTGTTGCCTCTTTCTGCACCTCACTTGCTTCTTTCTGCACGTCTCTTGCCTTTGTCTGCACCCCTGTTCCCTCTTTCTGCACCACTCTTCCCTGTTTCTGCACGTCTCTTGCATCTTTCTGCACCTCTGTTGCTTTTTTCTGCACTGATCTTGCCTTTTTCTGCACTTCTCTTGCCTCTTTCTGCACCTCTCTTGCCTCTTTCTGTCCTTCTCTTGTCTCTTTCTGCAACTCTGTAGTTCTTTCTGCACTTCTCTAGCTTCTTACTGTACCTCTCTTGGTTCTTTCTGCATCCCTCTTGCCTGTTTCTGCACCCCTGTTCCATCTTTCTGCACCTCTCTTACCTGTTTCTGTACCTCTTTTGCCTCTTTCTTCACTTCTCTTGCCTCTTTCTGCATATCCATTGCTTCTTTCTGAGCTTCTCTAGCCTCTTTCTGCATTTCTGTTGCTTCTTTCTGCACTTCCTTTGGTTTTTTCTGTACCCCTCTTGCCTCTTTCTGCACGCCTCTTCACTCTTTATGCACTTCTTTTGCCTCTTTCTGCACCTCTCCTTCCTCTTTCTGCAGTTCTCTAGCCTCTTTCTGCAACTCTGTTGCTTCTTTCTGCAGTTCTCTAGCCTCTTTCTACACCTCTCTTGCCTTTTTTGCACACCTGTTCCCTCTTTCTGTACCTCTCTTTCCTGTTTCTGCACCTATCTTGCCTCTGTCTGTGCTTCTCTTGCATCTTTCTGCACCTCTCTTTCCTGTTTCGGCACCTATCTTGCCTCCTTCTGCACTTCTCTTGCCTCTTTCTGCTCTTCTGTTGCTTCTATCTGCACTTCCCTTGCCTCTTTCTGTATTTCTGGTGCTTCTTTCTGCACTTCTCTTGCCTCTTTCTGCACCTCTCTTGCCTCTTTCTGTACTTCTCTTGTCTCTTTCTGCAACTCTGTAGTTCTTTCTGCACTTCTCTAGCTTCTTTCTGTACCTCTTTTGCTTCTTTCTGCATCCCTCTTGCCTGCTTCTGCACCCCTCTTCCCTCTTTCTGCACCTCTCTTGCCTGTTTTTGTACCTCTCTTGCCTCTTTCTTCACTTCTCTTGCCTCTTTCTGCATCTCCATTGCTTCTTTCTAAGCTTCTCTAGCCTCTTTCTGCATTTCTGTTGCTTCTTTCTACACTTCCTTTGCCTCTTTCGGCACCCCTCTTGCCTCTTTCTGCACGCCTCTTCCCTCTTTCTGCACTTCTATTGCCTCTTTCTGCACCTCTCCTGCCTCTTTCTGCAGTTCTCTTGCCTCTTTCTGCACCTCTGCTGCTTCTTTCAGCACTTCTCTAGCCTCTTTCTGCTCTTCTCTTGCCTATTTCTACATCTTTCGTGCCTTTTCTGCACACCTGTTCCCTCTTTCTGCACCTCTCTTCCCTATTTCTCCACCTATCTTGCCTCTTTCTGCACTTCTCTTGCCTCTTTCTGCACCTCTGTTGCTTTCTTCTGCACTTCTCTTGCCTCTTTCTGCATTTCTGTTGTTTCTTTCTGCACTTCTCTTGCCTCTATCTACATTTCTGTTGCCTCTTTCTGCACCCCTCTTGCCTCTTTCTGCACTTCCCGTGCCTCTTTCTGCAACTCTGTTGCTTCTTTCTGCACTTCTCTTGCTTTTTTCTGCACCTCTCTTGCTTCTTTCTGCATCCCTCTTGCCTCTTTCTGCACCTCTCTTCTTTCTTTCTGCACCTCTCTTGCCTCTGTCGGCACACCTGTTCCCTCTTTTTGCACCTCTATTGCCTGTTTCTGCACCTCTCTTGCCTCTTTCTGCACTTCTCGTGCCTCTTTCTGCACCTCTATTGCTTCTTTCTGCACTTCTCTTGCCTCTTTCCTGCATTTTTGTGGCTTCTTTCTGTACTTCCCTAGTCTCTTTCTGCATTTCCGTTGCTTCTTTCTGTACTTCTCATGCCTCTTTCTGCACCCCTCTTGCCTCTTTCTGCATTCTCTTGCCTCTTTCTGCACCTCTCTTGCATCTTTATGCAGTTCTCTTGCCTCTTTCTGTACCTCTGTTGCTTCTTTCTACACTTCTCTAGCCTCTTTCTACATTTCTGTTCCTTCTTACTGCACTTCTCATGCCTCTTTCTACATTTCTGTTGCTTCTTTCTGCACCCTTCTTCCCTTTTTCTACACCTCTCTTGCCTCTTTCTGTACCTCTCTTGCCTCTTTCTGTAGTTCTCTTTCCTCTTTCTGCACCTCTTTTACCTCTTTCGGCACATTTGTTACTCTTTCTGCACCTTTCTTGTTTTTTTCTGCACTCCTCTTGCTTCTTTCTGTACTTCTCTCGCCTCTTTCTGCCTCGCCTCTTTCAAATAGGAAGTGCAAGCTAGCATGTTAAAGGTCTGTGTGCTCTCGTGACTGAGGTATATGTCTACTTGTATATGTATTCTCACATGTTTTATGCATCTGAAGATGATAGCTTAAATAGCGAGTAGCTTCTCCTATGGGTGGTTAAATGTTCTCAGTTTTGCTCTGTCATTCGGTTGCACAGGCAGACATGTCTTATGTATATAGGTATTATAGAGCCCTCAAATATAGTATTGAATACCCATGTGCCTTGTATAATGAGCAGAAACAAATACATACACCTTTTTGTACACAAATTTACAGAGTATGTCACTAGGTAAAAGCAGAGACACACGCATGCATACCTTCACAAACTTGGTCAGACTTATAACAGTGATATGGTTAGTTTTGCTGTTTTACATTAGGTAGGCAGTCGATGAATAGTGAACCTTCAAAAGAAAAGTGATGTTTAAGACATCTTGGGAGAAGGATTAGTGATTAGGCTACTTTGTATGAGTCTGTGGAAAGATACAGTCGAAGTAGGCCTCTTTCTGCACCTCTGTTGCTTCTTTCTGCACTTTTCTTGCTTCTTTTTGCACCTTTCTTCTTCTTTGTGGACTTCTGTTGCCTCTTTCTGCATTTTTCTTGCTTCTTTCTGCACCTTTCTTCCTGTTTCTCTACCTCTCTAGCGTCTTTCTGCACTTATCTTGCTTCTTTCTACGCCTTTTTTCCTCTTTGTGTACATGTCCTACCTATGTAGGAATAGTTAGAAATTAGCATTTAAAAAACCTTAGAAATTCACTGAAAAAAACCATAGGTTTCAGGGACGTTATAGTTAGTATTAGCATTTAAAAAACCTTAGAAATTCACTGAAAAAACCACAGGTTTCAAGGACGTTATAGTTAGGCTGATATTTCACTCGTATAAAAGCAGAGAAATTCAGCCGTTATAGTTAGCTGAGCTTACTATAACTTGCGCCCCCGCAATGCACTGCTGATGACGTCACATATTACATCACTCATGACATGGTCAGTGACATCACTCATGACATCTCAAATAACATCACCGATGACATCACTATTGACATCATCCACTTACTATCTGATGCACCTCCTCACACCCTAATATAACCTTTCAGACACCTACTCTAAAATACAGACTATCATTCTCGAAGCCGTATACACACCAATACCAGTTAGTAAATACCCACTTACTGAATCATAGGTCTACACATACATCCACTCACCCATATAGTCACTCATCCACGCAGTCATTCATCAATACAGCCACTGATATATGCACTCATACACCCATACAGATACTACTAACATACCGCCACTCACCCACAGAGTTACTCACGCACCTAGTCAGTCACACAAAGAATCAATCATACTACCATTTACTCACTATACAGTTACACACACACCACCTCACTTATTCATACAGATACTAACACATACTTACTCTCTTATATAATCACTGACACAAGCACACACTCATCCATACAGCCACTCTCACATATAGTCACTTATATACTCCAACACTCACATATACTGCCTTTCACATATGTAGTTACTCACACATGTACCACTGAGACATCCATTCACTCACCAACACAGCCATACACACACTCACGCACCCATTCAGCCCCTTGCAGATGCACTCACGAACCCATACACCCAGTGAATCACCCACTCACACATCCATGCAGGGAGTCACACCCCTCTACCCACCCACACAGACACTCAGGCACCCATACAGGTACTCAGACAACCATTAATTAACCCATATAGACACTCATGTAGCTACTCACCAACCCATGCAGCCACTTACACACCAACTGACAGACTGATACAGACATTCACACAGATTAGTCATTCACCCATGCATTCACTAAGACACATTTAATCACTCACTTATACAGTCAGTCAGGCACCCAGTAAATCATCCATTCAGACACTCATACACCCACTCATTCTTCTATACAACTTGGCGTATATATATATATATATATATATATATATATATATATATATATATATATATATACCACTTTATCCTCTCAAAAGGACGACGACGACGTGTGCAGTTGTCAAACTCCGTTTATTTGGCCAATATCGTACGCGTTTCAGCTGACCTGCAGCCTTGCTCACCGATAACACAGCAGTGAGAGCGGCCATTTTAAATATCACTCGTGATTGTGATCATGTCACGTGAAACTACAACGCATTACTAGTGAAAAAAGACTCGTAGTTTTCTGACATCGTCAATTTAAACATAATTTTGCCAGAAATACTTAACACAATTCATACTTGTATTTCTAGCTAGAAAAAGGGACTCGCTCCACATTTGCAAATTTGAATGCATTTTCGATTATTTGACATGTTCTTTCGGTTTTTAACAAGCACATAATTATGGTTCATTACAATCGATTTTGTTTACGCTAACACCATTAATTTAGCACATTGTAATTAAGCCCCAGTGGGCCACATTTAATTCTTGCTGACTGCTACTTGAGTCCAATAGCTCTGGTGTTTATCTATAATTATAGCATTCATTTGCCATATCTTATTTTTCCAACCTAAGTAGGTAAACTTTCGCCTCCCATCAAGCCTCAGTGGGCTAATACAGATAAGTAAACATTTTATAAAACCATTTAATAAAAATATGTCAATCTTCTCAAAATCACACCCCAGTGGGCCCCTTCATAATATTGTCCACCTTACTCTGATAAATTCATGTTCGTCCCCCTTGAGTCCTTATCCAAACACCATACTAACACCCTTTAAAAAAATTATAAGTTGATACATTTAAAATTCGTGAATTAGAGGCAGACTTTTCATATATTGAATCAGCTTAGATTTCTACAGATGTGTATACATATCTTCCTCTACGTTCAGACCTTCTGGCTGTTTGGAATTTAGTTCGATAATGTACCTCGAATCTAATCGTCTTAGTTTCTTTTCTCTGTTACCTCTACATACATTATCTGCCACTGCATCAATTAATTAGTATGTAAGCCCCTCAGGATCCTTAGCGTTAAAGCGTTCAAAATGGCATGCAACTGGATATGTGCGGTCGCCATTATATGCTGCAAAACTCTCTTATGTACTTCCAGAATTGTGCTGCTCACGTACCTCAAGCCACATGGGCATTGAAGCACATAGACAGCAAACTCTGTTTTGCAGCTATATTTACCTTTGATCTTTTTCTTTAATGTGGACAAACCTGGTATATACTGGCTCATGTTGGTACCAAATTTACAGGCCTTACATTTCGTGCATCTTAGGAATCCCTGACCCTGGTTCAGCCATGTTGTTTTTGGTTGGGGTTTTTTCAGGGTATTGCTCACTAGTGCCTGTTTGAATATATATACAATTCTTAAACTTTTTAGAAAAACTCAGTCACTGGATGATATCATCAGTGAAGTCATCAGTGGTGTCACTGACCATGTCATGAGTGATGTAATATGTGATGTCATCAGCAGTGCATTGCAGGGGCACGAGTTATAGTTAGCTCAGCTAACTATAATGGCTGAATTTCTCTGCTTTTGTACCAGTGAAATATCAGCCTAGCTATAACGTCCCTGAAACCTGTGTTTTTTTCATATATATATAAAGTAAACAGTGTGGGTAACAGGATTTCTGCCTGCGCACAGTATCTCAGATACTGGTCCCCACCAGTATTTTTTATAATTATAAAGCACCAAACATCACTGAGATATTTACACAGTACATCAATAAAAACAAATCTTCTTGTTCTGTTTCTTTTTGCTGGTATTTATTTTTCTTAAGCAGTCAGAAAAAGCCAACACGTGTTTCGCACTCCACTGCGCTTCTTCAGGGCTTGAAGTATATATTGCGGGGGAGCAACAGATCAAGAAACATGGGCAAACCCCGGGCCAAACCAGGAGGCTCGCAACAGGAGGACTGTGAGACACAACAGGTGCCACGGATCAAGGTGCAGATGAAAAGGGGGCTTTGGACCAGGCATTACATGTGCATCTGGACAAGAACTTAGCCGCTATAGCTGACACTAAAACAACTCTTCAACAAGATATTGGAGCAGTGTCGGTGGTCCTGGGGCTAGTGCAGGCGGAACACCACAAGCTGGTTGACAGAATGAAGGAAGTTGAACACGCAATGGAAGTAATATAACCAGAACAAGTAGCTACTTCGCGCAAGCTTGAAGACCTGACTTCAAGGGTGATAAACCTGGAAAAGCGATTGGAGGATGCCGAAGGGCGCAATAGGTGCAACAATATACGAGTGGTGGGAATTCCTGAGGGCACGGAAGGTATGGACATGGTCACATTTCTTGAGGGATGGCTGCAGAACACGGTGGCCCCGGAGAAGCTCACAAACTTTTTCGCTCTGGAGAAAGCACATAGGGTGCCCTTGCGCCCACTGGCACCAAGCCGGCCACCCCGTCTAGTGGTGGTGCGCCTCCTGCGCTACAAGGACCAAGATATACTCATACAGAATGCTCGCACAAATGGACCCTCTGTAATCACTAATAGCAAAGTGTCTATCTTCCCAGATTACACAGCGAAAGTGCAAGCCCAATGAACCTCGTTCCTGGAGGCAAAATAGGCACAAAGATCGGAAGGTATCACGTACTCCCTACTATTTCCAGCGATATTACGCATAGTGTTAGATGGGGCGACTCACTTCTTCCATTCTCCAGATGCCCTGTGGTCCTGGCTGGAGACATGCAGGGCAGGTGCTCCAGCGTACAGATTGGGTAAAGACGCCACGCCTGAAGACTCAGAAGGTCATCCAGAACATTCCAATTGCGGAGGCCCTCAGCCTTTCAGACAGCGCAGGACAGAAAGGCGGCGCTCCAAGCTGTGACAGAAGTACTGATGCAACGAACCGAGAAGGGTAGAATACTGGGCAGAGGGATCACACTCGGGTGCATCTACGCCCCAAATCAGGACCAACTTCAATTCTTTGACAAGGTGTCTACACAGCTCGCCATGCTAGACACATCTTACACACTGCTGGGAGGAGATTTTAACTGTGTGGTGGATGTGGAAATGGATAGGTCGACCCCACCCATAAATGACACTCCGGTATCTAACGTATCCAGAGGGTTCCGGACTTGGCTAGAGGGATGGGACATGGTAGCTATCTGGAGATCGCAACATGGGACCGCCAAAGATTATTCATATTATTCACATATGTATAGGTTATATACCAGATTAGACATGTTTACATGTTCAGCCCAGCTGGGATCTGCCGTCACGCACACGGAATACCTTGGATGTACCATATCTGACCACAACTCGCTCATGCTGAACATTCGCCCCATCCCAGAGCCAACTTTGATGTCCATGTGGCAGCTAGACCCCGCTCTTCTCGAGGATGTTCCCTTTCGCACGTCGTTACACACGGCAATGGGGGAATACTTTCAGTTAAACCAAGGCACTGCCAGTTCTAGAGCTGTGGAATGGGAAGCCTATAAGCTGGTAGTAAGGGGGCACTGCATGAGTCAGAGAGTGGGAATGCGGAGACAAATCCTAGAGGACCTCACAGGCATGCAACTGCATGATAGGGTAGCCCTATTGTGACTGAGGAAGATGCGCTGGGTAGATTAAGGGAAAAGAAAAAGGAATATGATAGCACGCTTGAGAGACTGAGGTGTTTGGATACAAGGGAATACCAAGGGCGAGTACATGCAGAAGGGGGAAGAGCAGGTCGTATGCTTGCATGGTTGGTGCGCCCTGATAATAGGGGTTCCCCCATCTCCAGAATTCAATTGGGAGACGATCAGTTAATATATGGCCCTAAGGACATAAACGATGCATTTAGAACTTATTATGTAGTGCTATAAAGCGAACCAAGGTCGCTACCACGGGAGACGTTAGCTGAGTATCTGACAGCTTTACCTCTGAAGACGTTGGAGCCAGATTGATGGAAAGACTTGGGAGGTACGGTGACGGAAATGGAAATCAATGCTGCGATTAAAGAAATGGCCAAGGGGAAGACATCAGGCCCAGACAGCATACCGGTGGAATTTCATTCGACTCATGCACAGACACTGGCACCAAAACTAGAGGCGATGTATGCCGAAACCTAGGAGAGAGGGGAACTGCCCTCTTCGACCACAGACGCACTGGTTGTCCCACTGCGGACCTCCTTGTGGGTCTGACATGGTCCCCACGCTCATTTAAAAACCTAGGTATTCAAGATTACATACGCTAGTATATCTAAGGGAGGGCAATCTGAACCCAGTTTTAAGGTCCTTAAAAACCTGTGTGCAGTTTTGGCGTTCACTTAAGTTACCATTGATGGCCCGGATAGCTCTCGAAAATGATCATGCTTCCCAGGTTACTATACTATTTTGTGAACTTACCAGTGATAATCACGCCTACGTGGTTTGCAGACTTAAATCAGACCCTCTGCGAATTAATACAGGATGGAGGGCGGAACACAGTGTTTTCACGGAGATATTACAACAGGCACCGGAGGAGGGGGGACTAGGTGTACCGGACTTTAAGCTGTACTATTGAAGGAAGTGGCCCTTAGGGGCCACCCGGGTTATTTACAACCACCTGCTATGCCTTCCCAAGTAATGAAGAGTCGGTCAGACAGTAGAGAATACAAACAGGCTTTTATTAGCAATACTCTGCAGAGGAGTCCAATCTGACCTGCACCCTAAGATGTCTGCCGAGGGACTGGCTCCCCAACAGTCTGCAACACCTAATCATTCCTCCAAGAACCTCCAACCACGCCCACAGTGGAAAGTTACCAGCTTAAGCCAGACATGAACAAAGGAGGCACAGAAGGATGGCTACCACCTGCCAGATGGGTACAGGCTTATCACAAATTCAAGGTTACTGTGCTGGGTCTCAGCGTTTCCTAACGTGGGAGCAGAACTACACACTCGGATAGGTATGTGAGGGCAGAATGGTCTATTCATTAGTAAGCCAAGAAGCAGCCTTGAACAGAGAAGAAAATAATAACTAAATACAGTGTTCTGCTGAGGCAAGCAATACAAATAATGAGGCCTAGTTCAGGCACAGCCTAATAGGGATTACGAAATACAAAATGGAGTCACACTCGCTAACTAAAGCTTGCACGTTGCAGGGATAACTCAGTGGGTTGCATAACGTGAATACAAATGGTGTCTATTTAGCCACACACTGCTAACCTAATATAACATGAAACGAGTGTATAGCAAGAATGGGGTTTTAAAACCTAACACTATTTAGCGGCCCAACTCCAATGGTTAGCCCAATGGTTGGATGGTAGAAATCTGGAATTGTTGGAAGAGGAAGGGTGGTGAAACAGTCAGAGCTGGCTAATAGTCAAATTGCTGCACCCAGAGGCGAATGTTCCAACATTGAACGTGCTTTTACAAGCGACACTATATTGTTGGAAGAGATGTTGCTGACGCACGAATGTGGACCATCCATATGCACCTGAGGTACCTCTAGTGGGGATCCCATATGGAGACCCTATTACCCTGTATACGAGACACCAGCTCGCAGAATGGACGACTGTAGGGATAACCACGGTGGGGATTACTTTCACATGGGGGCATTAATACCCATAGATGATCTCATGTCGCAAACTGATCTCCCTCATCGGCAATTTCTGACGTTTTACTCACTGACCAAGACATTTGGGGACTTATGGCATAATAATTTCCAGGAGCCACAGACACATGTGGTTTTCCAGACAGTATTAGCCTTGGGAGCGGCTAGGCACCTGATTAAATGGCTCTATAGGTCTCTACTAGACGCAGTTAAGAAACCACTAGATAGTACCCGTACGAAATGGGACGAGATTATTGGGAGATTGTTAACGGACAAAGAATGGAGCAAGGTGTTAGAGAACCCCAGACGAGTATCCAGAAAATCCAACTTTAAGGCGATACAGTTCAATTATGTACACATGGCATATCTGACGCACAGATTGAACATCATAAGAGGCGATACGTCACACTGTTGCCCTAGATGCGGGTAGGTGGATGTGGGGTTTGCTCACATGACCTGGGAATGCGCGAACCTGAGAGAATTCTGGGAGAAGGTACTAGCTATGACAAAGAAAACCCTTGCGTGCACCCTTACGAACACAATAGAGGTCTGCTTACTTGGACTGTTTCCCAGACCAAAGGCCAAAAAAATAGGTAACAGGTTTATTGATCTTGCATTGGTTCTGGCGAGATGACAAATAGCCCAACACTGGAAATCACATATGACCCCACGGATAGAGACATGGGAAAGTAGTGTTGACACCTGGGCTAAAGCAGAACAGAGAGCACTACTGAAAGAAGATGCAAGGGGGATCCGTAGGTGCCCACTGGCAGAGCTCTGGACAGAGGTCCTGAGAGAGTGGGAGACTAGGCATGAACCTGATGTGGACGAAGGAGAGGACGCGGCATTAGACCAACAGACAGCTAGATCTGGGTCAACAGGATCGACAGTCGAGCAGGATTGAAGTGGAGTAGAGAGGGATCCAAACCCCTGCACATTGGAATGGCCTCCTCCCCAGGCCCCCCCTCCAATGCACTTACAACACACGCACATCTGACAGGATTTTTTAAAACATTAGCCCATATCCCCTGACAAACATACATAGGGCAGACACAAGATCGGGCGACACTGGAAGACACCACCAAACTGGTTATCATAGTTTGCTAGAAGTGATTAGTTCATAGTAAATAAATGTATATCTTTGCAGATCATTACGAGTGACTCCCTTGAGCACACATAACTGTAGGTACAGACTCCAGGTGTACGTGACTTTGTCTTCTAGAGACATTAATGTTTATGAAAAATAATTAAGCTTTGTAACGATGTAATTGGCACAATGTACATGTCATTGGAAACTTTGCACACACCATGTGATTGTCTGCACATGTAAACTAATGTGTTTATACTAAAGGGAAAAAAATGCCAATAAAGATATTTTTTTTAAAAACCAATAATACTTTCAGCCAAAGGAAAACTCAGATGCTCAAGTATGAAATTCCAAGATTTTATCAGTGTCTCTGACGTGTTTTGGCTGCAGCCTTGGGCAATGCACAGGAGTGAAGCAGACAGTGGCATTTACATGTGTTTGGTGATAATAAGTGAAAACAGACTAGTGACAAACCCCAGTTTAAACAGTGACTGAGAGCCAGCTGCCATGGTTGAGCCGACATGATAACATGTGTTGTCAATGTACAAAATCCAAATAACTGTTTATACATACAAAACCATGTCAGGGCCCTGTCATTTAAATAATTAAATAACGAGAATAATGAGCCCTGTTGAAAAATTAAAATGGCTAACGTAAAGAAAATAATGTTGCATCACATGATCAATTCTTCTGATCACAAAATTACAAATCTTGATGGTTGCTGGCATGGGCCAAATTGCAGTATATGTTACATACATATGTATATCTAGAGGCATGGCTCCACCGTGGTGGATACGCGGATTCACGCACCAACAGCAATGCTGTGATTGGTAGGCCTGGGCGGAAAACTACGCTGCGCTCGCGGAGTGTGCGTAGTTTGTGTAACTACACGCTACGCAAATCGCAAGTAGCACAGTGCAAAAACGCGTAGCGTAGCGGGCATTTTTTGCTTGCTCGAGGTCCTCACCGTCAAGTTGGCGACCGCGAGCAAGCAAAATCAACATCCCGGCGAGACTTTTTCCTCATTCGCGATCGGCAACATCAAGTTGCCGATCGCAAGCGTGGAACATAAACCTCCCGGCGAGATTCTCAACGTGGGGAAGTCAGGTTTCTCATTGCGAGTGGTCGCGTATGCTCGCGACCGCTCGCGATGAGAAACTACCAGTCCGCGTTGAGAAAGCTGCTGCTCGAGTACAAATCTACTCGAGCGGCAGAAAACGACCGCTTGCACTGTGCATGATGCCGTTCGCAATGATTGCACAGTGCGGACAAGCATCCGGCACTGTGCAATCATTGCGAACAGCATTTCCCTACCGCACTACGCGTAGCTACGCGTAGCGCACGTAGTGCAAAGTACACTTCGCGTAGCTACGCGTAGCGCGACTACGCAAACTACGCCCAGGGTTAGTGATTGACTGTAGCAAAACCAAAGGGGATGATGGACGGAGTGTTGAACATTGCAAGCACTCACCCCCAGTCAACTGATCTGGGTTTAATCCATCATCATTCTTTAGCTCACTCCGCCACCCCAGTTCAGACATGGCCATATGCAAATCAGTCTGACCCTGTGCCTCATGGGAACAGTCCAGCCCGAACTTTGCCACTGGATTCAAGCTAGCCTGGCTGATGACGGCTGTTAGCCAGAAACCGGTCCCAGGATGCTTGTTTCCGGTCCAGGGAAGACATGGCTTGGCAGTTCGGGCTGGACTGTTCCCATGAGGCACAGGGTCAAGACTGATTTGCATATGGCCATGTCTAAACTGGGGTGGCGGAGTGAGCTAAAGAATGATGATGGATTAAACCCAGATCAGTTGACTGGGGGTGAGTGCTTGCAATGTTCAACACTCCGTCCATCATCCCCTTTGGTTTTGCTTAGTGATTGACTGGCCACAACCTGAGAGAAAAGTAGCGGCTGCCATTTTGTCAATCTGAACACGGTTCCGGGGGCGATAAAGTAAAAATAGGATATAAGGGGTTAGGATAGATGTAGGGGTCTATAAGGGACCCCTAATGTGCACAAAATTGCACAATGTTTTTTGGGGCGCTCGAGGATCCGCAGATCTACCGTAATGCTCAGCGCAACCCCTGTGTGAATCCACAATGGATCTGCAGATCTAGACATCAATTAAAAAATACATTCAGAACGTCTTCAGTTACACGACGAAAGTTACGAGGACAGGGGCATATCATAGCCCGACGTTCATCGTGGAATTATCAATACCTATTACGATATTTCTATGAAATTATGGAAACTATCTTCGTTCTGAATAAAAATATTCTCTCTAGGACTAAACATTTTCGCTGAAAGGATCAGAATTGTTATGAATGTATTGAGAAATCATCTATTAAAGCTATTGAAGCCTTGAAAAAGTTTCTTCTGAAACGAAACACGTGTCGGCTGTCGGTTCAATGCTATTTGGAAGGATTACAGTATCCACCTTCTATTATTGAAATACTATGCCATTTGCTTTTAAAACATATGGTTGAAATTTGTTTGTTGGATGTGTTTATTTTACTTCTGATTTGTTGGTATTATGAACTGCTCCATGAAACTTTTTTGTATGTTGATATTTTTGAATCGCTTTAAGTTCCTTTTAAAAAAATAAACATTGAACAAATATTCTTTTGTATGAATCAAAATTGAACTGATTTGAGTGCCGAGGTTTTTCTATATTTTCTAATATCAATTAAAAGGAATACACCCGCTCACAGGCCCACTCACACTTTCTCTCACCTCCCCACACAACCGCACACATGTACTTTCACATCCATACACCCACTCATGTACACACTGACACACACATACAGTCAGTCACACATCAATCCAGTTACCCAGAGAACCACTCACACACCTACTCACAGACCCACAGAGGCAGTCACACACCCACTCACATACACACAAGTACACACCTTGTAAGCACAACCACTGACACACACACCCAAACAGCTACTGACACACCACTCAGAGACCCGCCCAACCACTTACACACTCACTCGTACATTCACCCACCACACACTCACAAGCCTACTTACACACCCACACATCAACTCAAGAACCCAGAACACCATTGACTCACCCATGTAGCCACTCGCACACCCAGTCACAAGTCCATACAGCCATTCACACACCCAATCACACACCCATACAGTCACTGATACATCCACTCAGAGACACAGAGAACCACTCACACACCAAGTCACATACCTAAACAGGCACTCACACACCCACTTACACATCCACACAACCACTCACACGCTCATACAGCCATGTACAGACCCATACAGCCACTGATATGTCCACTCAGGGACCCCCAGAGTACCACTCATACACCCACTCACATACCCATACAGCCACTTCCACACCCACTTACACACCCATAAAGCAAAACCAACGATATACCCACACATACAATTATACAGCCACTTACACATCCACTCATTCACCCACCCACCACACACTCATGCACACACAACCATTTAGCCACAGATACCCAAACACACACTCACACAGACCCACACATCCAATCAGAGACCCAGAAAACTGTGGGGATGGCTGCATGTGGGGGGATTTGGCCACAGGCCCTCTGGACAACCCCCCACTGAGAAGGCTGTGTGTGGTGTGGGGTTGACTCCATGCAGGGGGTTGGCTGCAGGGCCTGGCCACAGGCTAGGCCAAGCTGCCAAACCCTGCCATTCACAACCCTTGGCCATGCATGGCTGCAGTTGTATTAACATATGGTAATTAAATATTACTTTACGTTGAAAAAAAATCTAGAAATTCACTAAAAAAACAAAGGTTACAGTGATGTTATAGTTAGGAAATAGCATAAAAATTATGGACCAATTCACTGAAAAACACCAAATGTAACAGGGGCATTATAGTTAGGAAACTGCTAATTACCCCAGATATTACATCAGTCATAACATCTTCTATGACATCATGAACAATATCACTGCAACATATGCTGTAAAATTATTGATGATAAATCTGTGCATGGTGGAGGCATGAGTTATAGTTACCACAGAGCATGAGTTATAGTATTTAGAGATAAATATACCTATAACTGGTGAATTGCTATGGTTTTATGTGTGTAAAATCTGAACCTAACAATAACGTCCATGCAGCCTTTGTTTTATAGTGAAAAAAAATATATATATATATATATATATTGATTATCTACTGGCGGTCGCCAGTAGATAGTTATAGTTACAACCTATTATCCATAGGAAATCCGCGACATTCTATTTGAAATAACTCTCTTGCCGGTTGACGTATCTTCGCAAAATTTTCAAACTTTGTGGCCCGCTCCGGTCCGCTCCTACCCTGAAAGTCTCGGGGGATTCGTCAAGCGGGGCCGAGAAAAGGGGGGTCCCAAAATACGTTTTCCCCATGCATTTTTCCATAGGAAACTTTAGACACGGCTACAGCCTGAACTGCTGAACGGAATTACACCAAATTTGGCAAAGAGGTAGTTCTTGGTTCAGAAAGAACCCTTTTGTTAAATGGTGTAAATCCGTTCAGTAGTTGCTGAGAAAATGAAAAGTAAAAAGATAGTGATATCTAGGGCCGCGGATCCTCCCGAGCACGAGCTTTATGTTAATTGGCTGTCAACACTCCAAACCAGGAAGTGTTGGCAGTTATTTTGTCCCTCGGTAGAACCGAGGGACAGAAACAAGTGCGCAAAGCGCACAAAGGGGGCAGGGTAGAAACACCCTGACCCCCTAGGTCTGCTCAGGGGTCCCACAAGGACCCCCTGGGCAAAATAATTTTTTTTTTTTTTAAATCGGCAGGATGCGCTCAGGGAGCGCGAACCCTGCCGAAAAAATCGAAGCGCGGTCTCCCACGCTTCGATGTTAACTGGCCCCCGGGTGGGCCAAGTCCCGGGGGCATGCTGGGGGGTTAATTTTATGTGTGGGGGCCTCTAAGGGCCTCCAAGCCCCGGGGACCACCACCCCCGGGGCCTTATGTATAATGGTGCGGGAGGGCTCTGAGCCTCCCGCAGCCCCGGGGACCACCACCTCCCGGGGCTTCTTTTTAAATTAAAACCTGTGTGGGGGGCTCCAGCCCCCACACGCCCCGGGGACCACCACCTCCCCGGGGCACTAAGAAAATTAAAATGGGGGTCCGTTTTGGACTCCCAAGCCCCGGGGACCACCACCTCCCGGGGCTTTCAAAATGTAGGAGGAGGGCCGCGCGGCCCTCCCTCCTGGAGCCCTTGATGGCCCTGGGGACCGCCACCCCCAGGGCCGGCTCTGCAGTGTCCCGGGGTGCCTACCCCCGGGACACTGCTGTTTGCAATGACAGGACGGGAGCCTCCGAGCTCCCGTCCTGTCATTGCAAACTGCTTTGGATATTGGAAGAGAGAGCAGGGAAACCTGCTCTCTTCCAATATCCAAAGCCGATTGCTTTTCCACATGGGGAGCAGCATGTTAGCTGCTCCCCATGTGTAAAGCAATGCCGGCTCCCGTAGGACACGGGAGCCGGCGGGACTGTGGGGGTTTGGGGACCCCCCACAGTCCCCAACGAGAGTCCAGGCCCCGGGGATGGGGTCCCCGGGGCCATAGTGGCCCGGGAGGGGGCCACGCAGCCCCCTCCCAAAGTAAAAATTTTTTTTTAAAAGTGCAAGGCCGGCCCGGGGGATGGGGTCCCCGGGGCCTTAAATGGCCTGAGGAGGGGGCCACGCAGCCTCCCTCCAAATAAAAAAAAAAGAGGCCATGCCCCGGGGGATGGGGTCCCCGGGGCCAATACAGGCCCAGGGAAGGGGGGCCACGCGGCCCCCTTCCCGTTTTTTTTTTTTTAATTTTAATTTTAAAAAAAGGGGTAAGGCCCTGGGGGATGGGGTCCCCAGGGCCTAAAAATAGGAAAAAGGAAGGGGGGCCACACAGCCCCCCTTCAGGGGAAAAAAAAAAAACGATCGGGCCCGTAGGCCCCGCCCCCTTCCTTCACCACTCTGCAAACGCGCCCCTGGCGCGTTTGCAGAGGGGGAACGAATTCCCCTTGAATACTGGGGGTTCCTGGGGCCAACTAGCCCACCAGGAACCTCCAGTATGCGCCAGGGGCTGCCTTGCAGAGAGGTGTACAGAGGCCACGCCCCTTTTTACACCTCTCTGCAACGCAGCTCTTTGGCGCTTTTGGAGGTATATGGTGGGCTAGATGCACCCCAGGGACCCTCAGGATTCAAGGGGAGTTAATCCCCCGACTTAAAACGCGCCACGGGGCGCGTTTGCACAGTGGTGAAGGGAGGGGCGGGGCTTCAGGTGACATGTGTGCAAACAGGCCCCGTGGCGCGTTTTAAGATGGGGAATTAAATCCTCTTCAATCCTGAGGGTCCTTGGGGCCAACTAGCCCAACAGGTACGTCCAGAAAGCGCCACAGAGCTGCGTTGCAGAGAGGTGTAAAAGGGGTGTGGCCTCTGTACATGTCTCTGCAACGCAGCCCCTGGCGCATACTGGAGGTTCCTGGTGGGCTAGTTGGCCCGTAGGGACCCTCATGATTCAAGGGACTTAATCCCCCAACTTAAAACGCGCCACGGGCGCGTTTGCACAGATGTCACCTCAGGCCCCGCCCCCCCTTCACCATTGTGCAAATATTCCTCTAAAATCAGCCGAAATACGAATTCTGATTTACTCACCTGTTATCAGGAGAGACCTCAGTGCTGCATCTTTCAGCCCAGTACTGGTCCTGAAAAGTAATTTTAACCGTACTTACCGGTAACTTGAATTTCCTTCATAGGCTAAAATTGACTGGTTTCACTTGGAAATTCTTCTAAGTGTGGAGTTTTGGAACTTTAAAATATTCCTCTAAAATCAGCCGAAATACGAATTCCGATTTACTCACCTGTTATCAGGAGAGACCTCAGTGCTGCATCTTTCAGCCCAGTACTGATCCTCAAAAGTAATTTTAACCGTACTTACCAGTAACTTGAATTTCCTTCCATAGGATATCATTGCCTGCTTTTTGCTGAAAAAGTTTCTAAGTGTTGATTTTTGAAACATACAAATATTCCTCTAAAATCAGCCAAAATCCGAATTCTGATTTACTCACCTGTTATCAGGAGAGACCTCAGTGCTGCATCTTTCAGCCCAGTACTGATCCTCAAAAGTAATTTTAACCGTACTTACCAGTAACTTGAATTTCCTTCCATAGGATATCATTGCCTGCTTTTTGCTGAAAAAGTTTCTAAGTGTTGATTTTTGAAACATACAAATATTCCTTTTTTCAACAAAAGAAGAACGGAAGGTGCACTCGCAGGGAAGTCAAACACGTAAGCAATAATTCCAAAAATATTTCCTTTATTCGTTTAATCTTTAAAACTGGCACACAGCCAACGCGTTTCGTTCCCAAAAAGTGCCAAAAGGGAACTTCATCAGGGCTGTAACAATCATAAACAAAACATAACATTATAAAAACATAAACAACATTTAAAAACTACATATTTTATATTTTATACAATGACCCACAAACTCATACAAAAATAGATACGTAACACATTCATATTACAAACATATAAGCATAACATTGAACATAACATAAATTACACAAAACTCTAAATATAACACATTAACACACATAAATTAAGAATACGAAATTCCTACGTATAAAAAATAACATAAGAAGGAAGTATATTTAAGTGAAAAAAAAAAAAAACACTAAATATAGCGTGACAATATCATAAACAATCTTAAAGAGAAGGAAAAAAAAAAAGAGAAAAAGAAAAACATAAAGAACATAAATCTTAAATAGATAGATATATCTTAGAAAAGGACAGCACCATAAAATAAATGGTGCCATTAAATACAAAGAGATTTAAAAAGGACACAGATATCATCTTAAGTGAGAAATGATCACTATATCTCACCTCTTCAATATCCAATTAATCCTTAATGAGTTACCAGAAATATTTTGAAAAATAGTAATACCTCAAAGGGCACGGTCCGCCCAGGGCAAAGTATATAAAACTCTAAAAATTGGAAAAAACTACAGTTAACATAATAAGAAGAGAAGTATTACTCTGAACATCTCCTATATTTAGTAGTAGAAGTAAACTCACCCAGCACAAATCGATAATTTATGTACAAGAATCGGAATAACTCAAAGCCTTAATGATAAAGAACATAATTCACAAAAGCTGCTCATTTGCAGTAAAAATCTTGGCATATCTCCTATGAGAAGAAAAGAATGGATTTATTAAGGGCATCGTAGCCGGTGCTAAAATACAGCACAAACAATTACACTGAAAATACAATTACATCCCGACCCCTATATAAAATAACCTATGGCGAACAGTGATATTGGATGACTGATAAACATGAAAGACCAAAGAACTTTGCCATAGTATATCCTAGCTCTAAACAAACCAATAATTACAAGGCAAGCAGGTCACCTGCTCCCAGTATGCTCTACTTCATGAATAAAAACGATACCAACTATTTTCCAAAAAGTCGAAAAATGGAATACACAACATTCAAGAAGGTCATCACGTCCTAAGATTTAATAAATGCGCAAGAAACAGGAGTATAATATTCTCCTCCCTATGCGCTCCCATAGTACATAAATAGACAACCAGCCACAAGAAATTGATAATTGTGTGCTGGGGATCACGTCACTAACTACAAAAAGACTGTGTGATCAATCTCTCTATGAAAATTAGAAAAACAAAGGTGTACCCAAATAACCATAATACAATTACATGAACAACCAATAAATGGCCGAACAATCACAAAACGAATGCCTAAATGCGCATCAATCTCAGCGAGTATTTTAGTAAATATTCAAAAAGCAGGCGGTCCGCTTACCTCTGAAACATATAAAAGCGAAGCGGCATGATAACCGGCAGAGTTGATCTGTACGGGAATGGCGCCATTATTTAAAGCCCAAAAGGGTTTGCTGCGTCATCCTGTAAATTGCAGTCACGTGGACATACCACATGAGCCAATCAGAAGAACCCGTAAAGAGCAACAAGGAGAAAAGGAACCCCAATCGTTAAGTTTAGAAACTATGTAATTGCGGCGGCCATCTCCCAGCGGCTAGAAAATGCCAAAGGTCCCACAAATAAACTCGGAAAATGATCCGAAAACAGTCAGCCGCACCAACACATGCAACCCAAACCCATGCTCGGCCACAGAACACCCATCTTAAAATTTAAAGTTAAACGTGCCCATATATGCATCAAACCTAACAAGTATTTAAAAAAATTATTAATCACAAAGCAGGCGGTCCGCTTACCTCTAAAACATAAAAACAAAGCGGCATGATAACCAACAGAGTTAATCTGTACGGGAATGGCGCCATTTATCAAAAAACTCAAGAGGGTTTACTGCGTAAAAGCAGCGGCCATCATATAACGGCTAGAAAGTGCCGATGTGCTTATAAAGAGGCTCAAAAGGGAATCTAAATACAATAAGTCGCACAGGCACGTGCAGCTTAAATTCACATTTGGCTAAAAGGGAACTTCTCCTAAAATTTAAAAATAGAAAAAATAATGACTAAAAAAATGAAACTACGAATAATTAAAATCCAAAGTTTAAGAAAAAATAATAATTCAAATCAAAAGAAAAAACAACAAACATATTATATTGATATCCAAAAAGGCCAAAGATCTATTGCAGAGACAAAGAAGGCCAAGAGAAGGATGTTTCTAAATATAGAGACATATATAGATGGTATAACACAAGGAACTGCAAAGAAAGGGGGAAGAGACAGATACATGATTGGAAAAGAAAGTGATGTAAATATGATGTAATCTTTCAGCCCAGTACTGATCCTCAAAAGTAATTTTAACCGTACTTACCAGTAACTTGAATTTCCTTCCATAGGATATCATTGCCTGCTTTTTGCTGAAAAGTTTCTAAGTGTTGATTTTTGAAACATACAAATATTCCTCTAAAATCAGCCAAAATCCGAATTCTGATTTACTCACCTGTTATCAGGAGAGACCTCAGTGCTGCATCTTTCAGCCCAGTACTGGTCCTGAAAAGTAATTTTAACCGTACTTACCAGTAACTTGAATTTCCTTCATAGGCTAACATTGACTGGTTTCACTTGGAAATTCTTCTAAGTGTGGAGTTTTGGAACTTTAAAATATTCCTCTAAAATCAGCCGAAATACGAATTCCGATTTACTCACCTGTTATCAGGAGAGACCTCAGTGCTGCATCTTTCAGCCCAGTACTGATCCTCAAAAGTAATTTTAACCGTACTTACCGGTAACTTGAATTTCCTTCATAGGCTAACATTGACTGGTTTCACTTGGAAATTCTTCTAAGTGTGGAGTTTTGGAACTTTAAAATATTCCTCTAAAATCAGCCGAAATACGAATTCCGATTTACTCACCTGTTATCAGGAGAGACCTCAGTGCTGCATCTTTCAGCCCAGTACTGATCCTCAAAAGTAATTTTAACCGTACTTACCAGTAACTTGAATTTCCTTCCATAGGATATCATTGCCTGCTTTTTGCTGAAAAAGTTTCTAAGTGTTGATTTTTGAAACATACAAATATTCCTCTAAAATCAGCCGAAATCCGAATTCTGATTTACTCACCTGTTATCAGGAGAGACCTCAGTGATGCATCTTTCAGCCCAGTACTGGTCCTGAAAAGTAATTTTAACCGTACTTACCAGTAACTTGAATTTCCTTCCATAGGCTAACATTGACTGGTTTCACTTGGAAATTCTTCTAAGTGTGGAGTTTTGGAACTTTAAAATATTCCTCTAAAATCAGCCGAAATCCGAATTCCTATTTACTCACCTGTTATCAGGAGAGACCTCAGTGCTGCATCTTTCAGCCCAGTACTGGTCCTGAAAAGTAATTTTAACCGTACTTACCAGTAACTTGAATTTCCTTCCATAGGATATCATTGCCTGCTTTTTGCTGAAAAGTTTCTAAATGTTGATTTTTGAAACATACAAATATTCCTCTAAAATCAGCCGAAATACGAATTCCGATTTACTCACCTGTTATAAGGAGAGACCTCAGTGCTGTATCTTTCAGCCCAGTACTGGTCCTGAAAAGTAATTTTAACCGTACTTACCAGTAACTTGAATTTCCTTCCATAGGCTAACATTGACTGGTTTCACTTGGAAATTCTTCTGTGTGTGGAGTTTTGGAACTTTAAAATATTCCTCTAAAATCAGCCGAAATACGAATTCCGATTTACTCACCTGTTATCAGGAGAGACCTCAGTGCTGCATCTTTCAGCCCAGTACTGATCCTCAAAAGTAATTTTAACCGTACTTACCAGTAACTTGAATTTCCTTCCATAGGATATCATTGCCTGCTTTTTGCTGAAAAAGTTTCTAAGTGTTGATTTTTGAAACATACAAATATTCCTCTAAAATCAGCCGAAATCCGAATTCTGATTTACTCACCTGTTATCAGGAGAGACCTCAGTGATGCATCTTTCAGCCCAGTACTGGTCCTGAAAAGTAATTTTAACCGTACTTACCAGTAACTTGAATTTCCTTCCATAGGCTAACATTGACTGGTTTCACTTGGAAATTCTTCTAAGTGTGGAGTTTTGGAACTTTAAAATATTCCTCTAAAATCAGCCGAAATCCGAATTCCTATTTACTCACCTGTTATCAGGAGAGACCTCAGTGCTGCATCTTTCAGCCCAGTACTGGTCCTGAAAAGTAATTTTAACCGTACTTACCAGTAACTTGAATTTCCTTCCATAGGATATCATTGTCTGGTTTTCAGCAGAAAAGTTTCAAAGTGTTGATTTTCACAAACTACAAATATTCCTAAAAAATCGCCTGTATGACTTAAACGCATTCTTTCAACTGTTTACAGGAGATGCACCAGTGCTGGATCCAGGATCCAACACTGAGTAAGAAAAAGTAACGATAACAGTTTTTAACTTCTAAGTGAATTTGCCTTCCATAGGATAACATTGGTGATTCTATGAGAAAAAGTTTCTAAGTGTGAACTTTTAAAGTACAATAATATTCCTTAAAAATCACGACTGTAACCAAAACGCTTTTACTCAACTGTTTACAGGAGATGTCCCAGGACTGAATCTAGGATCCAGTAATGTGGTTAGAAAAGTAATCCATAAAGTAACTAATTGCATTTAACTAGAAATTCACATTGAGCTGAATGTTGCATTGTGTTTGAAAATGTGTTGCCCATTGCAACAACTGTAACTACTGTACTTAAAAGTCTATTGCCTATGTGCAAAGTAATTAAACTAAAGTAATTCATTCTGAGAAAGTATTTTTTGTAATGTAATGTATAATGTAATTACAATGTAATTTAAAAAATAAAATATGTAAAACAAAATTGTTTCTAAAAAATTTGGAAATCAGTATGAAAAAAATGTATATAACAATTAATACATTTAAAAATTGTCATTTACAAAACCTTTGAAATTCACTGAAAAAACTGTAGGTTTCAGACATGTTATAGTTACAAATTAGCATTTAAAAACCTTTGAAATTCACTGAAAAAACCATAGGTTTCAGGGACGTTATAGTTACAAATTAGCATTTAAAAAACCTTTGAAATTCACTGAAAAAACCATAGGTTTTAGGGACAGTTATAGTTAGTTGGACATTGCACTCGTACAAAACCCGTGAAATTCCCCCGTTATAGTTAGTCCAGCTAACTATAACTCGCGCCCGCAATGCACTGCTGATGACGTCACATATTACATCACTCATGACATGGTCAGTGACATCACTGATGACATCACTGATGACATCTCAAATGACATCACTGATGACATCATCCACGTGATAATCTGATGCACCTCCTCACACCCTAATATAACCTTTGATACACCCACTCTAAATTACAGACTGCCATTCGCAAAACCATAGACACTCCAACACCAATAACTACATACCCACTCACTGATTCTTAGGTCTACGCACACATCCACTCACTCACCCGTACAGTCACTCATACTTACGGTCACTCAGTACAGGACTATCATATGCACTCATACTCCTATATAGACACTCAAACACCGCCACTCATCCATAGAGGTACTCACACACCTAGTCAGTCATGCAAATAATTAAACACACTACCATTTACTCACCTATACAGTTATACACACACCAGCTCACTTACTCATACAAATAGTAGCACAATCTTACGCTCTTATACAATCACTGATACAAGCACACACTCATCCATACAGCCACTATCACAATCACTCACTCTCGCTTATAGCTATTTATATACTCCAACACACATATATACTGCCTTTCACATATGTAGTTACTCACACATGTACCACTGGGACATACATTCACTCACTAATACACTCTTACACACACTTACCCACCCATACAGTCTATCACAGTTGCACTCTTGAAACCATCCACCCAGTGAATCACCCACTCACACATCTATGCACAGAGTTGCACACACCCCTCCCACACAAACACTCAGGCACCCATACAGATACTCAGACAAGCATTCAATAACTCATATAGACACTCATGTAGCTATTCACAAACACATGCAGCCACTTACACAGCAACAGACAGACGGATACAGACATTCACCCAGTTTAGTCACTAACCCATGCATTCAGTAAGATACGTTAAATCACTCACTTATAGAGTCAGTCACGCACCTACTAAATCATCCATACAGACACTTACACACCCACTCATTCTTCAATACGTCTTTTCCTATATATATTAAAAATATTTAAACTTTACAGAAACACACAGTCACTGGATGATGTCATCAGTGATGTCATCAGTGATGTCATTTGAGATGTCATCAGTGATGTCATCAGTGATGTCACTGACCATGTCATGAGTGATGTAATATGTGACGTCATCAGCAGTGCATTACGGGCGCGAGTTATAGTTAGCTGGACTAACTATAACGGGGGAATTTCACGGGTTTTGTACGAGTGCAATGTCCAACTAACTATAACTGTCCCTAAAACCTATGGTTTTTTCAGTGAATATATATATATATATATATTACAGTAGGTAGTTATAGTTAGGACCTAGTTTCCATAGGAAAAGCGCTTTTTGATTTGCCAATATCTTTGGCGCCGTTGGACGAATCTTCGCAAAATTTTCAAAACTAATGGGGCGCTCCGGACAGCTCCTGTCTTGAAATATTCTGGGTGATTTGTCCAGCGGGGGCCGAGAAAAGAGGGGGTTACCAAAACACGTTTTCTCCATGTTAATTTCCAGAGGAAACTTTTGTCGCAGCTACAGACCGAACTGCTGAACGGAATTACACCAACTTTGGCAGAAAGGTAGCTCTTGGTCCAGAGTGCACTCTTTTTGTTATATGGTGTAAATCCGTTCAGTAGTTCCTGAGAAATTCATATATTTAGAAATATTAGTATCTGGTGACCGCGGTGGATCCACGAACCCTCCCAATCTCGAGCTTGACTCTGATTGGCTGCCAACACTTCAAACCAGGAAGTGTTGGCAACTATCTTGTGACTCAGTTCAACCAAGTCTCAAGAAAAAAGTTTTTAAAGTATTAAAATCAAGAAAAGGGGGCAGAGTAGAAACTCCCTGACCCCCTAGGCCCGCTCAGGGGGACCCACAGAGACACACAGGGCCGTAAAAAGCATTTTTTTTTTTAAAATCAGCAGGATTCGCGCTGGTGCGCCAATCCCGCTGAAAAAAAACAACGAGCGGTCTCCCGCGCTTTAATTAAGCCTCAAGGTGGGCCAGGTCCCGAGGGCAATGAGAAAATATGGTGCTGGGGCCTGCGGAGGCCCCCGCAGCTCCGGGGACTGCCACCTCCCCGTGGCTGTGTTTATAATATGTGGGGGGCAGGTGGCACACCCACATCCCCAGGGACTGCCACCTCCCCAGGGCTTTCTTTGGAAAAAAATGCATCGGGGGGCTCCTGCCCACCCCCACGCTGCCCCGGGGACCACCACCTTCCCGGGGCTTAAATCTTTAAATGCGGGAGGGGCCTCATGCCCCCCCACATCTCCAAGACCACCACCTCCCCGTGGTATAAATTATGTAAATGCGGGAGTCAATTGCGAAACCCCGGACCCAGGGACCACCACCTCCCCGGGGCTTTAAATCTGATGGAGGGGGGCCATGCGGCCCACCTCATGGAGCCCTCCATGGCCCTGGGGACCGCCACCCCTCAGGGCCGACTCCAGCAATGTACCGGGGTGCCCACCACCGGGACATTGCAGTTTGCTATGGCAGGGCGGGAGCACTACTCTCGCCCTGCCATAGCAAACTTCTGCTTCGCTTCATGGAAGCGAGAGCAGATGGGGAATGGGGGATGGGGGGATGGGGCCAAAATCAGCCCAGGGAAGGGGGGCCATGTGGCCTCCCTTCTATAAAAAAGTGTTTTTGCCAGGCCCTAGGGGATGGGGTCCCCGGTGCTGAAATCAGCCTGGGGAAGGGGGCTGCACGGCCTCCATCCCCTATAAAAAAATAATAAACAAAAGCCTAGCCCCGGGGGATGGGGTCCCCAGGGCCGTAATCGGACTCGGGAGGGGGGCCGCAAGCACCTCTCCCTTTTCAATTACTTATTTATTTATTTTTTTAAATGGCTCAGGCACCGGGGGATGGGGTCCCTGGGACCCAAAAGGGTTAAGGGAAGGATGGGGCAAACAGCCCTCCTTCCTAAAATAAAAAATAAAAAACAGCAACTCACCGGAGGCCCCGCCCCCTCCCTGCACAACTCTGTGAACGTGCCTCCTGGCGCGTTCTGGGTTGGTGGATTAAATTCACTTCGCTTCTAAGGGTCCTTAGGGGCCAACTAGCCCATCAGGTACCTCCAGTAACTCCACACAGTGGGATTGCTGGGAGGTGGTCCGAGGACACACCCCTTTTTACAACACTTGGCACACTGCTAGTGGGGTGATGAGGTCCCCTTGTGTCCTGAGGACTTTAGGACTAAAGTGGACTTCATCCCCCATGCAGCAGTGCGCCAGGAGGCGCGTTTGCAGGGTGGTGTAAAAAGGGGGCTTGGCCTCTGACCACTCTCAGCAATACAGCTCTGTGGGGCTTACTGGAGGTAGCAGGAGGGCTAGTTGGCCCCCAGGGACCCTCAGAAGGCAAGGGGACTTCATCCCCCAACCAAGAGCACGCCAGGAAGTGCATTTGCAGAGTGGTGGAGAAAGGTGGCGTGGCCTGTGTCCACCTCTCAGCAATCCCACTGTATGGGGCTTACTGGAGGTAACAGGTAGGCTAGTTGGCCCCTAAGTACTCCCAGCAGCAAAGGGGACTTCAATCCCTATCCAAGAGCACACCAGGGTGCTGCGTTTGCAGAGTAGTGGGCAAAGGGGGCATGGCCTGTTATGAGAACTTAGCTACCCTGCTGTGTGGGACTTACTGTAGGTAATAGGAGGGGTAGTTGGCCCTCAAGGATGTCCTTGGGGGCCAACTACCCCTCCTGTTACCTCCAAAAAGTCCCACACAGTGGGATTGCTAAGAGGTCTTCGGAGGCCACCCCCCTTTCTCCACAACTCTGCAAACGATCCTCCTGGCAAACTACCAGTTGGGGGATGAAGTCCACTTTACTACTGAGGGACTTTGGGGGCCAAGAAGCACTCCTGGTACCTCCTGTAAGTCCTACGCAGTGAAATTCCTGAGCGCTGGTCGGAGGCCCAGTCCCCTTTCTCCACCACTCGGCAAATGTGACTACTAGTTAAAGAAGCATTTGCAATGTAATAGGTCTCACATTTGTGAGAGTTAGGGCTGTTGGCATTGTAAATGTAAAGCTTTTTATTAATGTTTTTTGGAGTGAAGATGATGTACGTTGTGTGTAGTGGAATTATGTGGTATGTTGTGCAGTGAAATTATGTGGATAGAAAGTATGTGGTATTTATGTATAGGAATTATGTAGAGTGGGATTATGTGTTATGGAGAGTAATTATGTGGTATGGTAGTCTGTGTTGTGGAGTGGTAACCTCAGGTTTAGTCTTCCTTGTTTCCATAGAAGCTAAACTATAAACTTAATGAGACCAAAAAAGAAGGAACCACTGAGGAGCACTTCTGGACCTAGTCATAGGTATGAGCAGGGCCACTGGAATTATGCGACTGTTCGGCTGCACTGATTTTTGCAAAGTTATACATTTTCCGCATTTGCCACATAATCCATCATCTGCTGCATAATCTGCAGATTTGAACAAAATAAATGTGTTTCTATCTCAAACGGCTCAAACGTTACCAAAAATTCAGCGAAAAGTGTTACAGCATGGTGGAAGGCCCTTTGCAAACCTGGAATGGTCATCTGTTACTTATTGCTAAATGTGGGTGTTACATTGGTACTAATAGTGTGCAAACCACTCTTGCTTCTTTCTGCGCCTCTCTTGCCTCTTTCTGCAATTCTCTTGCTTCTTTCTGCACCTTTCTTCCATTTTCTGCACTTCTCTTGTCTCGTTCTGCACATCTCTTCTGCTTTCTGCACCTCCCTTCTTTCTGCACATCTCTTGCTTCTTTCTGCACCTGTCTTGCTTCTTTCTTCTGCACCTCTCTTGCCTCTTTGTTCACCTCTGTTGCTTCTTTCTGCACTTCTTTTGCCTCATTCTGCACCCTCTTTCTGCACCTCTCTTTCCTCTTTCTACACCTCTCTTGCTTCTTTCTGCACTTCTCTTGCTTCTTTCTGCACCTCCCTTGGTTCTTTCTGCACCCCTCTTCCCTCTTTATGCACCCTTCTTCCCTCTTTCTGCATCTCTGCCTGTTTCTGCAACTCTCTTGACTCTTTCTGCACTTCTCTTGTCTCTTTCTGCACTTCTCTTGCCTCTTGCCTCTTTCTGCTTTTCTGTTGCTTCTTTCTGCACTTCTATTGCCTTTTTCTGCACCCCTCTTGCCTCTTTCTGTACCTCTGTTGCTTCTTTCTGCACTTATCTTACTTCTTTCTGCACCTCTATTGCTTCCTTCTGCACCCCTCTTGCCTCTTTCTGCACCCCTCTTCCCTCTATCTGCATCTCTCTTCCCTCTTTCTGCACCTCTCTTGCCTCTTTCTGCAGTTCCCTTGCCTTTTTCTGCACCTCTGTTGTGTCTTTCTGCACTTCTCTTGCTTTTTTCCACAGCTCTCTTGCCTGTTTCTGCACCTCTCTTGCCTCTTTCTGGACCTCTCTTGCCTCTTTCAACACCCCTCTGTCTGCACCTCTCTTGCTTGTTTCTGCAACTCTCTTGCCACTTCCTGTAGTTATCTTGACTCCTTCTTCGCCTTCGTAGCTTCTTTCTGCACTTCTCTTGCCTCTTTCTGCACCTCACTTGCCTCTTTCTGCATGTGTTTTGACTCTTTCTGCACTTCTCTTGCTTCTTTCTACACATCTCTTGCTTCTTTCGGCACTTCTCTTGCCTCTTTCTGCATCCCTCGCCCCTCTTTCTGCAATTCTTGCCTCTTTCTGCACTTCTCTTGCCTCTTTCTGCACCTCTGTTGTTTCTTTCTGCACTTCTCTTGCTTTTTCTCCATAGCTATCTTGCTTGTTTCTGCACCCCTCTTGCCTCATTCTACACCCCTCTTTCTGCACCTCTGTTGCTTCTTTCTGCACTTCTCTTTCTTCTTTCTGCACCCCTCTTCCCTCTTTCTGCACCTCTCTTGCCTCTTTCTGCACCTCTCTTGCCTCTTTCTGCACTTCTCTTGCCTCTTGCCTCTTTCTGCTTTTCTGTTGCTTCTTTCTGCACTTCTCTTGCCTCTTTCTGCACCCATCTTGCCTCTTTCTGCAGTTCTCTTGTCTCTTTCTGTACCTCTCTTGCCTCTTTCTGAACCTCACGTGCCTCTTTCTGCACCCCTATTCACTCTTTCTGCACCTCTTGCCTCTTTCTGCAGTTCTCTTGCCTCTTTCTGCACCTCTCTTACCTCTTTCTGCACCTCACTTGCCTCTTTCTGCACTTCCCTTGCCTGTTTATGCACCTCTCTTGCCTCTTTCTGCACCACTGTTGCCTCTTTCTGCACCTGACTTGCTTCTTTCTGCACCCCTCTTGCCTCTTTCTGCACCCCTCCTCCCTCTTTCTGCACCTCTCTTGCCTGTTTCTAGACCACTGTTACCTCTTTTTGTATCTCTCCTGCCTGTTTATGCACCTCTCATGCCTCTTTCTACATCTCTGTTGCTTCTTTCTGCACTTCTCTTGACTCTATCTGCACCCCTCTTGCCTCTTCCTGTACCTCTATTGGCTTTTTTTCTGCAGTTCACTTGCCTCTTTCTGCATCTCTTTTGCTTATTTCTGCACTTCCCTTACCTCTTTCTGCACCCCACTTGCCTCTTTCTGCAACTTTGTTGGTTCTTCCTGCACTGCTCTTGCTTTTTACTGCACCTCTCTCGTAAATTTCTGCACCTCTCTTGTCTCTTTCTGCACCCCTCTTCCCTCTTTCTGCACCTCTCTTGCCTTTGTATACAATCTGGTTCCCTCTTTCCGCACCTCTTTTGCCTGTTTCTGCAACTCTCTTGCCTCTTTCTGCAGTTCTCTTGTCTCCTTCTGCACATCGGTTGCTTCTTTCTACACTTCTCTTGCCTCTTTCTGCACCCCTCTGGCCTCTGTCTGCACCCCTGTTGCTTCTTTCTGTACTTCTCTTGCTTCTTTTTACACCCCTCTTCCCTCTTTCTGCACCCCTCTTGCCTCTTTCTGCACCTCTCTTGCCTCTTTCTGCACTTCTCCTGCCTCTTTCTGCACCTCTGTTGCTTCTTTCTGAACTTCTCTTGCTTCTTTATGCACCTCTCTTGCTTCTTTCTGTACCCCTGTTGCCTCCTTCTGCACTCGTCTTCCCTCTTTCTGTACCTCTCTTGCTTCTTTCTGCACACCTCTTGCCTCTTTCTGCACCTCTCTTGCTTCTTTCTGCACTTCTCTTGCTTCTTTCTGCACCTCTCTTGCTTCTTTCTGCATCCTTCTTCCCTTGTTCTGCACCTCTTTTGCCTCTTTCTGCACCTCTCTTGCCTCTTTCCTCTCTCTGTAACTGTGTTGCTTCTTTCTGCACTTCTCTTGCCTCTTTCTGCACCCCTCTTGCCTCTTTCTGTACTTCTCTTGCCTCTTTCTTCACCTCTGTTGCTTCTTTTTGCACTTCTCTTGCTTCTTTATGCACCTCTCTTGCATCTTTCTGTACCCCTCTTCCATCTTTCTGCATATCTGCCTGTTTCTGCAACTCTCTTGCCTCTTTCTGCAGTTCTCTTGCCTTTTTCTGCACCTCTGTTGTGTCTTTCTGCACTTCTCTTGCTTTTTTCCCACAGCTCTCTTGCCTGTTTCTGCACCTCTCTTGCCTCTTTCAACACCCCTCTTTCTGCACCTCTCTTGCTTGTTTCTGCAACTCTCTTGCCACTTCCTGTAGTTATCTTGCCTCCTTCTTCACCTTCGTAGCTTCTTTCTGCACTTCTCTTGCCTCTTTCTGCACCTCACTTGCCTCTTTCTGCATGTGTCTTGACTCTTTCTGCACTTCTCTTGCTTCTTTCTACACATCTCTTGCTTCTGTCAGCACTTCTCTTGCCTCTTTCTGCACTTCTCTTGCCTGTTTCTGCACCTCTTTTGCCTCTTTCTGCACCTCTATTGCCTATTTCTGCAGTTCTCTTGCCTCTTTCTGCACCTCTGTTGTTTCTTTCTGCACTTCTCTTGCTTTTTCTCCATAGCTATCTTGCTTGTTTCTGTACCCTCTTGCCTCATTCTACACCCCTCTTTCTGCACCTCTGTTGCTTCTTTCTGCACTTCTCTTATTTCTTTCTGCACCTCTATTGCTTCTTTCTGCACCTCTATTGCTTCTTTCTGCACCCCTCTTTCTTCTTTCTGCACCCCTCTTCCCTCTTTCTGCACCTCTCTTGCCTCTTTCTGCACCTCTCTTGCCTCTTTCTGCACTTCTCTTGCCTCTTTCTGCTTTTCTGTTGCTTCTTTCTGCACTTCTCTTGCCTCTTTCTGCACCCATCTTGCCTCTTTCTGCAGTTCTCTTGTCTCTTTCTGTACCTCTCTTGCCTCTTTCTGAACCTCATGTGCCTCTTTCTGCACCCCTATTCACTCTTTCTGCACCTCTCTTGCCTCTTTCTGCAGTTCTCTTGCCTCTTTCTGCACCTCTCTTACCTCTTTATGCACCTCACTTGCCTCTTTCTGCACTTCCCTTGCCTGTTTATGCACCTCTCATGCCTCTTTCTGCACCACTGTTGCCTCTTTCTGCACCTGACTTGCTTCTTTCTGCACCCCTCTTGCCTCTTTCTGCACCCCTCCTACCTCTTTCTGCACCTCTCTTGCCTGTTTCTAGACCCCTGTTACCTCTTTTTGCACCTCTCCTGCCTGTTTATGCACCTCTCATGCCTCTTTCTACATCTCTGTTGCTTCTTTCTGCACTTCTCTTGACTCTATCTGCACCCCTCTTGCCTCTTCCTGTACCTCTATTGCTTCTTTCTGCACTTCTCTTGCTTCTTTCTGCACCTTTCTTCCCTCTTTGTGTACCTCTCTTGCCACATTCCGCACCTCTCTTGCCTTTTTCTGCAGTTCACTTGCCTCTTTCTGCATCTCTTTTGCTTATTTCTGCACTTCCCTTACCTCTTTCTGCACCCCACTTGCCTCTTTCTGCAACTTTGTTGGTTCTTCCTGCACTGCTCTTGCTTTTTACTGCACCTCTCTTGTAAATTTCTGCACCTCTCTTGTCTCTTTCTGCACCCCTCTTCCCTCTTTCTGCACCTCTCTTGCCTTTGTATGCAATCTGGTTCCCTCTTTCTGCACCTCTTTTGCCTGTTTCTGCAACTCTCTTGCCTCTTTCTGCAGTTCTCTTGTCTCCTTCTGCACATCAGTTGCTTCTTTCTACACTTCTCTTGCCTCTTTCTGCACCCCTCTAGCCTCTTTCTGCACCTCTCTTGCCTCTTTCTGCACTTCTCCTGCTTCTTTTTGCACCCCTCTTCCCTCTTTCTGCACCTATCTTGCATCTTTCTGCACTTCTCCTGCCTCTTTCTGCACCTCTGTTGCTTCTTTCTGCACTTCTCTTGCTTCTTTATGCACCTCTCTTGCTTCTTTCTGTACCCCTGTTGCCTCCTTCTGCACTCATCTTCCCTCTTTCTGTACCTCTCTTGCTTCTTTCTGCACCTCTCTTGCTTCTTTCTGTACTTCTCTTGCTTCTTTCTGCACCTCTCTTGCTTCTTTCTGCATCCTTCTTCCCTTTTTCTGCACCTCTTTTGCCTCTTTCTGCACCTCTCTTGCCTCTTTCCTCTCTCTGTAACTCTGTTGCTTCTTTCTGCACTTCTCTTGCCTATTTCTGAACCACTCTTGCCTCTTTCTGCACCTCTGTTGGTTCTTTCTGCACCTCTGTTGGTTCTTTCTGCACACCTCTTCCCTCTCTCTGCACCCTTCTTGCCTCTTTCTGCACCCCTCTTGCCTTCTTTCTGCACTTCTCTTGCCTCTTTCTTCACCTCTGTTGCTTCTTTTTCCACTTCTCTTGCTTCTTTATGTACCTCTCTTGCTTCTTTCTGTACCCTCTTCCCTCTTTCTGCATATCTGCCTGTTTCTGCAACTCTCTTGCCTCTTTCTGCACTTCTCTTGCCTCTTTCTGCTTTTCTGTTGCTTCTTTCTGCACTTCTCTACCCTCTTTCTGCACCCATCTTGCCTCTTACTTTACCTCTGTTGCTTCTTACTCACCTCTCTTGCTTCTTTCTGCACCCCTCTTGCGTCTTTCTGCACACCTCTTGCCTCTTTCTGCTCCCCTCTTGCCTCTTTCTGCACCCCTCTTGCCTCTTTCTGCACTTCTCTTGCCTCTTTCTTCACCTCTGTTGCTTCTTTTTCCACTTCTCTTGCTTCTTTATGCACCTCTCTTGCTTCTTTCTGTACCCCTCTTCCCTCTTTCTGCATATCTGCCTGTTTCTGCAACTCTCTTGCCTCTTTCTGCACTTCTCTTGCCTCTTTCTGCTTTTCTGTTGCTTCTTTCTGCACTTCTCTACCCTCTTTCTGCACCCATCTTGCCTCTTACTTTACCTCTGTTGCTTCTTTCTGCACTTCTCTTACTTCTTTCTGCACCTCTATTGCTTCTTTCTGCACCCCTCTTGCCTCTTTCTGCAACCCTCTTCCCTCTTTCTGCACCTCTCTATCCTCTTTCTGCACCTCTGTTGGTTATTTCTGCCCTTCTCTTGCTTCTTTCTTCATCTCTCTTGCTTCTTTTTGTACTTCTCTTGCTTCTTTATGCACCTCTCTTGCTTCTTTCTGTACCCCTCTTCCCTATTTCTGCATATCTGCCTGTTTCTGCAACTCTCTTGCCTCTTTCTGCACTTCTCTTGCCTCTTTCTGCTTTTCTGTTGCTTCTTTCTGCACTTCTCTACCCTCTTTCTGCACCCATCTTGCCTCTTTCTTTACCTCTGTTGCTTCTTTCTGCACTTCTCTTACTTCTTTCTGCACCTCTATTGCTTCTTTTCGCACCCCTCTTGCCTCTTTCTGCACCTCTCTTGCCTCTTTCTGCAGTTCTCTTGCCTCTTTCTGCACCTCTGTTGTTTCTTTTTGCACTTCTCTTGCTTTTTTCCACAGCTCTCTTGCTTGTTTCTGCACCCCTCTTGCCTCTTTCTACACCCCTCTTTCTGCACCTCACTTGCCTGTTTCTGCAACTCTCTTGCCTCTTTCTGTAGTTCTCTTGCCTCCTTCTTCACCTTCGTAGCTTCTTTCTGCACTTCTCTTGCCTCTTTCTGCACCTCACTTGCCTCTTCTGCATGTGTCTTGACTCTTTCTGCACTTCTATTGCTTCTTTCTACACCTCTCTTGCCTCTTTCTGTAGTTCTCTTGCCTCTTTCTGCACCTCTGTTGTTTCTTTTTGCACTTCTCTTGCTTTTTTCCACAGCTCTCTTGCTTGTTTCTGCACCCCTCTTGCCTCTTTCTACACCCCTCTTTCTGCACCTCACTTGCCTGTTTCAGCAACTCTCTTGCCTCTTTCTGTAGTTCTCTTGCCTCCTTCTTCACCTTCGTAGCTTCTTTCTGCACTTCTCTTGCCTCTTTCTGCACCTCACTTGCCTCTTCTGCATGTGTCTTGACTCTTTCTTCACTTCTATTGCTTCTTTCTATACCTCTCTTGCTTCTTTCAGCACTTCTTTTGCCTCTTTTTGCACTTCTCTTGCCTTTCTGCAGTTCTCTTGCCTCTTTCTGCATCTCTGTTGGTTATTTCTGCACTTCTTTTGCTTCTTTCTGCACCTCTCTTGCTTCTTTCTGTACCCCTCTTGCCTCTTACTGCACCTCTCTTCCCTCTTTCTGCAACTCTCTTACCTCTTTCTGCTCTTCTGTTGCTTCTTTCTGCACTTCTCTTGCTTCTTACTGCACCTCTCTTGCTTCTTTGTGCACCCCTCTTCCCTCTTTCTTCACTTGTCTTCCCTCTTTCTGTACCTCTCGTGCCTCTGTCTGCACCTCTCTTGCTTCTTTCTGCACTTCTCTTGCTTCTTTCTGCATCTCTCTTGCTTCCTTCTGCATCCTTCTTCCCTTTTTCTTCATCTCTCTTGCCTCTTTCTTCACCTCTCTTACCTCTCTCTGCACCTCTGTGGCTTCTTTTTGTACTTCCCTTGCCTCTTTCTGTTCCCCTCTTGCCTCTTCCTGCACCTCTGTTGGTTATTTCTGCCCTTCTCTTGCTTCTTTCTGTATCTCTCTTGCTTCTTTCTGCACCCCTCTTGCCTCTTCCTGCACCTCTCTTCCCTCTTTCTGCACCCCTCTTGCCTCTTTCTGCACCTCTGTTGGTTATTTCTGACGTTCTCTTGCTTCTTTCTTCATCTCTCTTGCATCTTTCTGCACCCCTCTTGCCTCTTACTGCACCTCTCTTCCCTCTTTCTGCACCCCTCTTGCCTCTTTCTACACCTCTGTTGCTTCTTTCTGCACTTCTCTTGCCTCTTTCTGCACACCTCTTCCCTCTTTCTGCACCTCTCTTGCCTGTTTCTGCACCCCTCTTGCCACTTTCTGCACCTCTTTTGTTTCTTTCTGCACTACTGAAGCTTCTTTCTGCACCTCTCTTGCTTCTTTCTGCATCCTTCTTCCCTTTTTCTTCACTGCTCTTGCCTCTTTCTGCACCTCTCTTGCCTCTCTCTGTACCTCTGTTGCTTCTTTCTACACTTCCCTTGCTTCTTTCTGCACCCCGCTTGCCTCTTTCTGCACCTCTGTTGGTTCTTTCTGCACTTCTCTTGCTTCTTTCTGCACCTCTCTTGCTTCTTTCTGCATCCTTCTTCCCTTTTTTTCACTTCTCTTGCCTCTTTCTGCACCTCTCTTGCCTCTCTCTGTACGTCTGTTGCTTCTTTCTACACTTCCCTTGCTTCTTTCTGTACCCCTCTTGCCTCTTTCTGCACCTTTGTTGGTTCTTTCTGCACTTCTCCTGCTTCTTTCTGCACCTCTCTTGTTTCTTTCTGCACCCCTGTTGCCTCTTTCTGCACTCATCTTCCCTATTTCTGTACCTCTCTTGCCTCTTTCTGCACTTCTTTTGCCTCTTTCTGCACCTATGTTGCTTCTTTCTGCACTTTCCTTGCTTCTTTCTGCACCTCTCTTGCTTCTTTCTGCAACCCAGTTGCCTCTTTCTCCACTCGTCTTCCCTCTTTCTGTTCCTATCTTGCCTTTTTTCTGCAACCCACTTGCTTCTTTCTGTACCCCTCTTCCATCTTTCTGCACCTATCTTGCTTCTTTCTGCAGTTCTCTTGCCTCTTTCTGCACCTCTTTTACCTCTTTCTGTACCTCATTAGCCTCTTTCTGCACTTCTCTTGCCTCTTTTTGCACTTCCCTTACCTCTTTCTGCACGTCACTTGCTTCATTCTGCACCCCTCTTGCCTCTTCTTGCACCCTCTGTGAGAAGTTGGCCTGGTATATGCTGTCCACTAATTATAGTGGGCACCTTGCACCAGTCCAAACAACCCCTTATTGGAGATAGGTTAAAGACAACCTTTATTGAAAGCTATCCTAGTGGTAGCTATGGAGAGCAGCCTTCAGGCTAAGTCTTGAAGGAATGTAAAGCAGCTTGTTTTACCAGTCTATAATCTCTTGAGTGACCAAATGAAAGAGGACCACACCAGGTATATATTCAAAATATATGTATTTATTGCTAAACACACCCCTCTAGTCTCTTTATGAGGCTAGAGTTCGAAGTACATAAGTTATAAGTTAGTTATCAACAGTAATAGCACAAATACACGTTTGAGCCCTAGGGGCGTACTCAAACCATATACCAATAAAGTGGTATAAGAACCACGACTGAGCTAGGCACAAGGCCTAGAGCCTGTAGAAGTGCTTGGCCCTCAAGGACCAGAGGGGACCCACGGGGGACGCGTGCAGTGTGAGAACACAGCCGCGAGCCGCCGTTGACTTCTATGGGGAATGTCACGGTTGGAGTTTCAAAGAAAAGGGACACTTAGAGGAGGACTTGGAGAAAACCCCTTTAGAACTAGGTTGTTTTAGAGTCTATACCCATGGGAGCACCGGAGTACTCGAGTTACCTCACCCAGGGAAGCCGGGTGCATAGGTGTCTTTCGGGGTCGGGTTTCGTCATCGTTTCCAATGGCGATCTGCTGCAAAGTGCTGTTGGCGGCCAAGTCGAAAGTGTTCGGGTGGATCCAAAGGTGGATCGAAGATATGAAGAACCTGAAAGCAGAGGGGACAGAGTCTGGGTCACTAGCCAGTGACCAGGAAGACGATGAGCGGATGCCCACCGATGTCGGGTGCTTCAGGTTGGTTGACGGTCGTCTTGACTCTTCAGCCACGAGGTCCAGGAGGCGTCGACGACAACCAGGAGCTGGATTCGAGCTGTCCCACGATGTTTGTCGATTGCAGGCATGTCGGCGACCGGATTGGACCCAAAAAGCCTTGGCAACGGCAAGTCTCGTGGAAATAGAAGAAGGACGGTGGTGCAGACCAGCAAGGTCTGAGGGACTCACCCAGCGGGAGTAAGTCAGGGCACGCCTGGAGCAACCAGGGAAACCCAAGCAGAAGAAGAGTTGCCTTCGGGAGGGCCCACTAGCCAAATGGACTAGCGACCGCAAAGGAGCCTCGAGTGGACGCACTTGGAGCTGGCTCACGGGACACTCGTGGAGTGGAGGCCAGTGATCTTCGGTGCAGACGGTGCTGGAGGCAGGGGCTACTCGGAGCCCAAAGCACAACTTCGTGGAAGACCAGGAAGAGGATGCACTTGCAAAAGTACTTGGTGTCCAGGGGTCACGGTTCCACGTTACCCACGACAGCTACGGGCCTCAGCTTTGCTGGGGACTCAGGGCAGCCTCGGGGAAGTCTGGAAATCCACCTCTGGAGATGCAAAGACTTCGGCGTCCAGCGGGAGCTTCAGCGTTGCAGACCGGACAATTGCTTCGTTGGTGCCTGCCAAGCAGGGGAGTCACTCCTTGACCCCAAGGGAGATTCTTCAGTCCTCTAATCTTAAAGTAGAGCGTCGAAGGTCCAGGATTCAGTGTCAGAGTTTCGTCCAGGGTAATCTAAAGTCCTAAGGACTGGGGTCCCATACTTATACCAAGTTAGGGGGTTGGACATACTCTGGGGACCCACCTATGGGAGGGTCAGGGAAGAGGGGTGGTTACACCCATTCCCTTTGTCCAGTTTCACGCCAGAGCAGGGGCTGGAAGCCCCTGAACCAGTTTGAACTGGGGTATGCACAGGGACACCAAATGTGCCCCCAGTGCAGGACTTCAAAGCACCAGAGAGTGCTCCCGCCCAGCCCCAATACACATTATCCTGTCTGGGGAGGTGGTTACACCTCCCTGGGACAGGAAACCTATTGTCCAGGCCTCCCTGCCGGAGTTTCAGTCAGCAGCAGGAGGCCAGACCCGTGTCTATGGCAGCGGCATCCATTTTGTGATGCCAGGGCTTGGAAAGAAGTTACCGGGTAGGCCGGTGTGTACATGTCTCTCCCTCTAGAAGGGTGGAATGCTACCCCCGCCGCCAGAACTGGCGGGTGGGTAGTATTCCAAGATGTTTGACACCAAACACGACATGTTTCCGTGCAGCCATCCCAAAGTTAACATTTAACGCGGGGTTATAATGCGCTTAAGAGTATATGGTCAGGCTGCACTACAAACAGCATCAGAGAAGGGTCTCCGAACGCTGCAGAGGGGCTCTGCTCATGCAGGGGCACCCTCTCACATAGGAACCAAGCACTCTGCCTTCAGGATTGATAAGGCCTGCCATAGGAGTGACTTATAGGTTTATATGTGTGTATGTATGTAGTGATATAGGTAACCTATATCACAGTAAGGGGTGCATGCACCACCTTACCCAGGCTGCAGTAGCAGACCTGTGGTGTCCTTTTGGCTGGCCGTCCAGGGGTGGCATAATACATGCTTCAGCCCCTGGCAGGCCTCTGAGGTACCTATGCCCTGGGTACATAGTATACCATATACTAGGGACTTACAAGGGCACTCCAGATTCCAATCAGAGATGTGCCTAAGGCACATGGAAACCATTTTAGAGAGGAAGCAGCTAGGCTGGGGTTCTGAATAGCAGGGCCCCAGCCAGACTAAAGTCGAAAAACAGTGAAGCATCAGCAAAAAGTGGGGGTACCCGTGTGAAGCAGATCCTACTCTCCTACACAACCCCCCCAAACGTAGGGACATTAAACTAACCTTGTCCAGTTGAGTCTTCATGTTCTAAGTGGAAGTACCTAGAGAGTCCATCTGCATTGGCATGGTTACTCCCAGGTCTATGTTCCACTGTGAAGTCCATCCCCTGTAGGGAAATGGACCACCTAAGCAGTTTGGGGTTTTCACCCTTCATTTGTTTTAGCCATAAGAGGGGCTTATGGTCTGTTTGAACAAGGAAGTGAGTACCAAACAAGTATGGCCTCAACTTCTTCAGAGCCCAGACCACAGCAAAGGCCTCCCTCTCAATGGCTGACCAACGTTTCTCTCTAGGGGTCAGCCTTCTGCTAATAAAAGCTACTGGCTGATCCTGACCTTCATCATTCAATTGTGACAGTACAGCCCCTACCCCCAATTCAGATGCATCTGTTTGGACAATGAACTTCTTGGAGTAATCAGGACTCTGTAGAATGGGAGCAGTGCACATGGCCTGCTTTAGGTCATCAAATGCCTTTTGACAGCTAACTGTCCACTGAACCTTTTGGGCATTTTCTTGGAAGTTAAGTCATTCAGGGGTGTCACTATTGATCCATTCCCCTTGACAAATCTCCTATAGTACCCAGTCAGGCCTAAAAAGGCTCTCACCTGAGTCTGGGTAGTTGGAGCAGTCCAGTCCATGATGGTCTGGATCTTGCTCTGCAAGGGTTGAACCTGGCCTCCACCCACAAGGTGGCCCAGGTACACAACCTGACTCTGCCCTATCTGGCACTTTGTGGCCTTGATAGTCAGGCCTGCTTTCTGCAGGGCCTACAAAACATTTCTGAGGTGGACCAGGTGATCCTCCCAGGTGGAGCTAAAGACAGCAATATCATCTAGATATGCTGCACTATAGGCTTCCAGACCTGTAAGGACTGTATTCACCAACCTCTGAAAAGTGGCAGGTGCATTCTTCAGACCAAAGGGCATTACCACAAATTGATAATGCCCACTAGGGGTTGAGAATGCTGTCTTTGGCTTTGCATCATCAGCTAGTCTGATCTGCCAGTAGCCAGCTGTCAGGTCAAATGTGCTTAGATACTTGGCTGAGGCCAAAGTGTCTATTAGCTCATCTGCCCTAGGTATTGGATGGGCATCAGTCCTAGTGACTGCATTGAGACTCCTGTAGTCCACACAAAACCTCATCTCTCTTTTCCCACCACTGGTGTGAGGTTTTGGCACAAGGACCACTGGACTAGCCCAAGGGCTATCTGAGGGTTCAATAACTCCCAAATCCAACATTTTCTGGACTTCTGCACTGATACAGTCCCTGACATGGTCAGGTTGCCTATAAATCTTATTTTTAATAGGCAGACTGTCCCCAGTGTCCACTTCATGAGTGCACCAGGTGGTCTGACTTGGAGTCAGAGAGAACATATGTCTGTACTGATTGAGCACTTGTCTACAATCAGTTTGCTGCTGAGCAGTGAGGCTGCCTGCCAAGGCTACACCATCCACTGACCCATCATCAGGGTTCTGTGAGAGCAGGTCAGGGAGTGGGTCACTCTCTTCCTCCTGTCCCTCATCAGTAGCCATGAGCAAGCCCATGTCTGCCCTGTCCACATATGGTTTCAGTCTGTTGACATGGAGAACCCTGTGGGGACTCCTGGGTGTTCCTAGGTCTACTAAATAGGTAACCTCACCCTTCTGTTCAACAATGGTATGGGGTCCACTCCATTTGTCTTGGAGAGCTGCTGGGGCCACTGGCTCCAACACCCACACCTTCTGTCCTGGCTGGTAAACAGTCAGTACAGCCTTTGGTCATGCCAGGCTTTTTGCAGTTCCTGGCTAGCCTCAAGGTTTTTAGTTGCCTTTTTCATGTATTCAGCCATCCTGGAGCGGAGACCAAGTACATAGTCCACTATGTCATGCTTTGGGGGCTTGAGAGGTAACTCCCATCCTTCCTTTACCAAGCACAATGGACCCCTGACAGGGTGACCAAACAAAAGTTCAAAAGGGCTGTAGCCAACCCCTTTTGAGGCACCTCCCTGTATGCAAATAAAAGGCAGGGCAAGAGTATGTCCCATCTTCGCCTAAGCTTCTCTGGGAGCCCTTTAATCATGCCCTTTAAGGTTTTGTTGAATCTCTCAACTAAATCATTGCATTGTGGGTGATAGGGTGTGGTGAACTTGTAAGTCACTCCACACTCCTTCCACATTGCTTTCAAGTATCCAGACATAAAGTTTGCCCCCTGTCTGATACAACCTCCTTAGGGAAGCCCACTCTTGAGAAAATTCCCAGGAGGGCTCTTGCCACCACAGGTGCTGTAGTGGTCCTAAGGGGAATAGCCTCTGGGTACCTGGTGGCATGATCCACTACCACCAGGATAAACCTGTGCCCAGATGCTGTTTGGGGATCCATGGGACCAACAATGTCAATCCCTACCCTTTCAAAGGGAACCCCCACCACAGGTAGTGGTATCAGGGGGGCCTTTGTAGTGCCACCTGCCTTGCCACTGGCCTGGCAGGTTACACAGGAGCAACAAAACTCCTTGGTGTCTTCAGACATGTGGGGCCAGTGAAAGTGAGGGACAATTCTGTCCCAAGTCTTGTTCTGGCCCAGGTGACCTGCTAAAGGAATGTCATGGGCTAGGGTCAATAGGAAGCCCCTGAACTTCAGAGGTATAACCAACCTCCTGGTGGCACCAGGCTTGGGGTCTCTACACTCTGAGTACAAGAGTCCATCATCCCAATACACTGTATGGGGACCACTAGCTTTCCCAGCAGCCTCAGCAGCAGCTTGCTGTCTGAGGGGTTCAAGAGAGGGCAGCTCTGCTGCTCCTGGCTCAGATCTGCCCTGGAAGGGCCCCCTGTCCCTAAGAACTCAACCTGGTCAGGCTCAAGCTCCACTGGGACAGTTCCTTCCTCAGGACTGAGATCATCTCCCTGAAGAGACAGATCTTCCTTCTGAGCCAAGGGGGAAGGCACTGCCTTTCCCTACTACTCCTCTTCTTGGATGCCACTTGGTCCATTATTCCAGAATCCAAGGCCTGTTCAGTGTTAGACATTTTGGCCTGTGACCTGGTCACAGCAAACCCATCTGCAGGGATGCCCAGCATTTCTGCATGGGTCCTGAGCTCCACTTCTGCCCAAGCTGAAGTTTCTAGATCATTGCCAAGCAAGCATTCAACTGGTAGGTCTGCACTTACCACAACCTTCTTAAGGCCAGTTACCCCTCCCCAGGAGAAGTTAACAACTGCCAGAGTATGGTCTGTTCTGACATTGCTAGCATTGGTCACTTGGTACATTTCACCAAGTATAATCTGCCCAGGATCCACAAGATCTTGTGTCACCATGGTGACACTTGCTCCTGTGTCCCTAAATGCCAAAGCCTCTTTTCCATTTATTAATGGCTGTTGCCTGTACTTGCCCAGATTACTGGGACTCACAGAGGCGGTCACATCCATGCCTCCATCACAGACTAGGACAGCCTGAGTGAGTTCTCTGACTAGGTCAGAGCCCATCTCCTTACCCAGGGTCAACCCTACTAAACCCTTGGCTTGTGTAGTCCCACCACCAACTGTAACTGCACTAGGGGGAGCAGGTGCCTTAGGGGCATTGGTGGGGGCTGGAGTAGAGTCTTTGGACTTGGTGCAATCACTGGTCCAGTGGGTCTTTTGCTTACAGACCTTGCACCATGGTTTCTTTTGGCCTTTCCCTTTGTTAGACTGTGAATCCCCACCTGAAGAAGATTTTTGGGGGCCTTGTGAAGACTTCTGGTCTTTACCCTTCTCCCCACCCTTATCAGAGTTCTTAGAATCTTGCTTCTTTGGGTCACCACCTTGGTTCTGTACTTTCTGCCTCACCCTGGTTCTGACCCATTTGTCTGCCTTCTTTCCCAATTCTTGGGGAGAGGTCAGATCAGAGTCCACCAGGTACTGATGCAACAGCTGATTTTGACAGTTATTAAGAATCTGCTCCCTCATGATAAGATTGTACAATCCTGTGAAGTCACATACCTTACTGCCCATCAACCAACCTTCCAGAGCCTTAGCAGAGCAATCCACATAGTCTACCTAGTCTTGAGTCTGTGCTTTTGGGTATCTCTGAACTTTAACCTGTATTGTTCAGTTGTTAGGCCAAACCCATCAATCAGAGCACTCTTCAAGACTTTGTAATTGTCAGCATCCTCTTCTCTTACAGTGAGGAGCTTGTCTCTACCTTTGTCTGCAAAGGAGAGCCACAAGATTGCTGCCCACTGCTCCTGAGGGACCCTCTGTACTTTACAGGCCCTCTCCAGTGCAGTTATCCATTTGTGGATGTCATCCCCACTCTGGTAGGGAGGGACAATCTTGCTCAGGTTTCTATGGTCATAAGACCTTTCCCTATCTCTGGGGAAATTGCTGCCACCATGGGACTCTAGTCCCATCTTTTTTCTTTGCTTTCCCTGTCTATAGCCAACTGCTCTCTTCTGAGCCTCAACTGAGGTTCTCCATATCTGAGCAGTCTCTCTTTCCTTTTATGAGAGGATTCCCTCCTATGAGAGGAAACAGAGGTCCCTATTGAGGTGTCAGAGTGGTTAGACTCCTGAGAAGGATATCTAGGCCTTCTGGGCACACTCACAATTCTTCCTGGGGGACAAAGGGGAGGTCATTCTGATCCTCCTCCTCCTCCACAGGAGGAATTGGATTTTCCAGGTCAAGGTCATTTTCACCTTCCTGGCCAGTTTCAGAGGGGGGCCCTGGGTTTCTTCACCCCTGACCCCTTCCTCATCTTCTGCCCCACCCTGTCTGCCTACCCCTTCAGACCCTAGGGGTCTGCTGAGATCATCTGACAGTAGCACCTCCCTGAGGTGTTGTGTGCTGGCACTTTTGCCTGTTTTCAGCTTCCTAGTATTGCACAATGCTCTCAATTCCAAGAATGGGAGATTAACATACTTTGAGGGAAGAAGCCCACTGGCTTCTGGCAAGGACTCACTGGGTCCTGGCTTTGAAGACATTACTAGTGAGGTGTGGTGTATGCACTACCTACTCTAGTGTGGCCTACTAAACTCTCTTGAGTTGTAGAAAGGGTGTGCTATCCCTTAACACACAACTCTAAGTTCAGTAGAACTTACTGTATCCTAAGCTTGATTTATATGTACCTAAGGTACCCTTAGTGGTTTTCAGTTGATCAATTCAATTGAGATTATGTGGTAAAACAATAGCAAGCTGGAATCCCACACGCTGCACACCAATGTGAGTAGTTGGCCTGGTATATGCTGTCCACTAATTATAGTGGGCACCTTGCACCAGTCCAAACAACCCCTTATTGGAGATAGGTTAAAGACAACCTTTATTGAAACTATCCTAGTGGTAGCTATGGAGAGCAGCCTTCAGGCTAAGTCTTGAAGGTATGTAAAGCAGCTTGTTTTACCAGTCTATAATCTCTTGAGTGACCAAATGAAAGAGGACCACACCAGGTATATATTCAAAATATATGTATTTATTGCTAAACACACCCCTCTAGTCTCTTTATGAGGCTAGAGTTCGAAGTACATAAGTTATAAGTTAGTTATCAACAGTAATAGCACAAATACACGTTTGAGCCCTAGGGGCGTACCAAACCATATACCAATAAAGTGGTATAAGAACCACGACTGAGCTAGACACAAGGCCTAGAGCCTGTAGAAGTGCTTGGCCCTCAAGGAACCACCCAAGGTAGTGACACAGGGGACCCACGAGGGACGCGTGCAGTGTGAGAACACAGCCGCGAGCCGCAGTTGACTTCTATGGGGAATGTCACGGTTGGAGTTTCAAAGAAAAGGGACACTTAGAGGAGGACTTGGAGCAAACCCCTTTAGAACTAGGTTGTTCTAGAGTCTATACCCATGGGAGCACCGGAGTACTCGAGTTACCTCACCCAGGAAGCCGGGTGCATAGGTGTCTTTCGGGGTCGGGTTTCGTCGTCGTTTCCAATGGCGATCTGCTGCAAAGTGCTGCTGGTGGCCAAGTTGAAAGTGTTCGGGTGGATCCAAAGGTGGATCGAAGATCTGAAGAACCTGAAAGCAGAGGGGACAGAGTCTGGGTCACTAGCCAGTGACCAGGAAGGCGATGAGCGGATGCCCACCGATGTTGGGTGCTTCAGGTTGGTTGACGGTCGTCTTGACTCTTCAGCCACGAGGTCCAGGAGGCGTCAACGACGACCAGGAGCTATATTCGAGCTGTCCCATGACGTTTGTCGATTGCAGGGGTGTCGGCGACCGGATTGGACCCAAAAAGCCTTGGCAACGGCAAGTCTCGTGGAAATAGAAGAAGGACAGTGGTGCAGACCAGCAAGGTCTGAGGGACTCACCCAGCAAGGGTAAGTCAGGGCATGCCTGGAGCAACCAGGGAAGCCCAAGCAAAAGAAGAGTTGTCTTCGGGAGGGCCCACTAGCCAACGGACTAGCGACCGCGAAGGAGCCTTGAGTGGACGCACTTGGAGCTGGCTCACTGGACACTCGTGGAGTGGAGGCTAGTGATCTTCGATGCAGTCGGTGCTGGAGGCGGGGGCTACTCGGAGCCCAAAGCACAACTTCGTGGAAGACCAGGAAGAGGATGCACTTGCAAAAGTACTCGGTGTCCAGGGGTCACGGTTCCACGTTACCCACGACAGCTATGGGCCTCAGCTTTGCTGGGGACTCAGGGCAGCCTCAGGGAAGTCTGGAAATCCACCTCTGGTGATGCAAAGACTTCGGCGTCTGACGGGAGCTTCAGCAATGCAGACCAGACAATTGCTTTGTTGGTGCCTGCCAATAGGGGAAGCACTCCTTGACCCCAAGGGAGATTCTTCAGTCCTCTAATCTTAAAGTAGAGCGTCGAAGGTCCAGGATTCAGTGTCAGAGTTTCGTCCAGGGTAATCTAAAGTCCTAAGGACTGGGGTCCCATACTTATACCAAGTTAGGGGGTTGGACATACTCTGGGGACCCACCTATGGGAGGGTCAGGGAAGAGGGGTGGTTACACCCATTCCCTTTGTCCAGTTTTGTGCCAGAGCAGTGGCTGGAAGCCCCTGAACCAGTTTGAACTAGAGTATGCACACGGACACCAAATGTGCCCCCAGTGCAGGACTTCAAAGCACCAGAGAGTGCTCCCGCCCAGTCCCAATACACATTATCCTGTCTGGGGAGGTGGTTACACCTCCCTGGGACAGGAAACCTATTGTCCAGGCCTCCCCTGCCAGAGTTTCAGTCAGCAGCAGGAGGCCAGACCCGTGTCTGTGGCAGCGGCATCCATTTTGTGATGCCAGGGCTTGGAAAGAAGTTACCGGGTAGGCCGGTGTGTACATGTCTCTCCCTCTAGAAGGGTGGAATGCAAGATGTTTGATACCAAACACGACATGTTTCCGTGCAGCCATCCCAAAGTTAGCATTTAACGCAGGGTTATAATGCGCTTAAGAGTATATGGTCAGGCTGCACTACAAACAGCATCAGAGAAGGGTCTCCGAACGCTGCAGAGGGGCTCTGCTCATGCAGGGGCACCCTCTCACATAGGAACCAAGCACTCTGCCTTCAGGATTGATAAGGCCTGCCATAGGAGTGACTTATAGGTTTATATGTGTGTATGTATGTAGTGATATAGGTAACCTATATCACAGTAAGGGGTGCATGCACCACCTTACCCAGGCTGCAGTAGCAGACCTGTGGTGTCCTTTTGGCTGGCCGTCCAGGGGTGGCATAATACATGCTTCAGCCCCTGGCAGGCCTCTGAGGTACCTATGCCATGGGTACATAGTATACCATATACTAGGGACTTACAAGGGCACTCCAGATTCCAATCAGAGATTTGCCTAAGGCACATGGAAACCATTTTAGAGAGGAAGCAGCTATGCTGGGGTTCTGAATAGCAGGGCCCCAGCCAGACTAAAGTCGAAAAACAGTGAAGCATCAGCAAAACGTGGGGGTACCCATGTGAAGCAGATCCTACTCTCCTACACCCTCCTCCCTCTTTCTTGCATCTCTCTTGCCTGTTTCTGTACCCCTGTTCCCTCTTTTTGCACCTCTGTTGCTTCTTTCTGCACTTCTCTTGCCTCTTTCTGCACCCCTCTTGCCTCTTCTTGAACCTCTTTTGCTTTTTTCTGCACCTCTCTTGCCTCTTTCTGCACCTCTCTTGCCTCTTTCTGCACCTCTGTTGCTCCTTTCTGCACTTCCCTTGCCTCTTTCAGCACCCTTCTAGCCTCTTTCTGTACCTCTGTTGGTTCTTTCTGTACTTCTCTTGCTTCTTTCTGCACCTCTCTTGCTTCTTTCTGCACCCCTGTTGCCTCTTTCTGCACCTCTGTTGCTTCTTTCTGCACCCCTCTAGCCTCTGCCTGAACCCCTGTTGCTTCTTTCTTCACTTCTCTTTCTTCTTTTTGCACCCCTCTTCCCTCTTTCTGCACCCCTCTTGCCTCTTTCTGCACCTCTCTTGCCACTTTCTGCACTTCTCTTGCCTCTTTCCTCACCTATGTTGCTTATTTCTGCACTTCCCTTGCTTCTTTCTGCACCCCTCTTGCCTCTTCTTGAACCTCTTTTGCTTTTTTCTGCACCTCTCTTGCCTCTTTCTGCACCTCTCTTGCCTCTTTCTGCACCTCTGTTGCTCCTTTCTGCACTTCCCTTGCCTCTTTCAGCACCCTTCTAGCCTCTTTCTGTACCTCTGTTGGTTCTTTCTGTACTTCTCTTGCTTCTTTCTGCACCTCAATTGCTTCTTTCTGCACCCCTGTTGCCTCTTTCTGCACTCGTCTTCCCTCTTTCTGTACCTCTCTTGCCTCTTTCTGCACCCCTCTTGACTCTTTCTGCACTTCTTTTGCTTCTTTATGCACCTCTCTTGCTTCTTTCTGCATCCTTCTTCCCTTTTTCTGCACCTCTCTTGCCTCTTTCTGCACCTCTGTTACTTCTTTCTGCACCACTCTTGCCTCTTCCTGACCCTCTTTTGCTTTTTTCTGTACTTCTCTTGCTTCTTTATGCACCCTTCTTTCCTCTTTGTGTACCTCTCTTGCGACTTTCTGCACCTCTCTGCCTTTTACTGCAGTTCTCTTGCCTCTTTCTGCACCTATGTTGCTTATTTCTGCACTTCCTTTGCTACTTTCTGAACCTCTCTTGCTTCTTTCTGCACCCCTGTTGCCTATTTTTGCACTTGTCTTCCGTCTTTCTGTACCTATCTTGCCTCTTTCTGCACCCCTCTTGCCTCTTTCTGCACCTCTCTATCCTTTTACTGCACTTCTCTTGCCTCTTTCTGCACCTCTTTTGCTTATTTCTGTACTTCTCTTGCCTCTTTCTGCACCAATCTTGCCTCGTTCTGCAACTCTGTTGGTTCTTTCTGCACTGCTCTTGCTTTTTACTGCACCTCTCTTGTAAATTTCTGCACCTCTCTTGCCTCTGTATGCACCCCTGTTCCCTCTTTCCACACCTCTCTTGCCTCTGTCTGCACTCTGGTTCCTTCTTTCTGCACCTCTTTTGCCTGTTTCTGCAACTCTCTTGTCTCTTTCTACAGTTCTCTTGTCTCCTTCTGCACATCGGTTGCTTCTTTCTGCACTTCTCTTGCCTCTTTCAGCACCCCTCTAGCCTCTGCCTGAACCCCTGTTGCTTCTTTCTTCACTTCTCTTTCTTCTTTTTGCACCCCTCTTCCCTCTTTCTGCACCCCTCTTGCCTCTTTCTGCACCTCTCTTGCCACTTTCTGCACTTCTCTTGCCTCTTTCCTCACCTATGTTGCTTATTTCTGCACTTAACTTGCTTCTTTCTGAACCTCTCTTGCTTCTTTCTGCACCACTGTTGCCTCTCTTTGCACTCATCTACCCTCTTTCTGTACCTATCTTGCCTCTTTCTGCACCCCACTTGCCTCATTCTCTACCTCTCTTGCTTCTTTCTGCACTTCTCTTGTTTCTTTCTGCACCTCTCTTGCTTCTTTCTGCATCCTTCTTCCCTTTTTCTGCACTGCTCTTGCCTCTGTCTGCACCTCTCTTGCCTCTCTCTGCACCTCTGTTGCTTCTTTCTGCACTTCTATTGCCTCTTTCTGCATCCCTCTTGCCTCTTTCTCCACTCCGGTTCTCTCTTTCTGCACCTTTTTTGCCTGTTTCTGCAACTCTCTTGCCTCTTTCTGCAGTTCTCTTGTCCCCTTCTGCATATCGGTTGCTTCTTTCTGTACTTCTCTTGCCTCTTACAGCACCCCTCTAGCCTCTGTCTGCACCCCTGTTGCTTCTTTTTGCACTTTTCTTGCTTCTTTTTGCACCCCTCTTCCCTCTTTCTGCACCCCTCATGCCTCTTTCTGCACTCGTCTTCCCTCTTTCTGTACCTCTCTTGCCTCTTTCTGTACCCCTCTTGCCTCTTTCTGCACGTCTCTTGCCTCTTTCTGCACTTCTTTTGCCTCTTTCTGCACCTATGTTGCTTCTTTCTGCACTTCCCTTGCTTCTTTCTGCACCTCTCTTGCTTCTTTCTGCAACCCTGTTGCCTCTTTCTACACTTGTCTTCCCTCTTTCTGTACCTATCTTGCCTCTTTCTGCACCCCTCTTGCCACTTTCTGCACCTCTTTTGCTTCTTTCTGCATTACTGAAGCTTCTTTCTGCACCTCTCTTGCTTCTTTCTGCATCCTTCTTCCCTTTTTCTTCACTGCTCTTGCCTCTTTCTGCACCCCTCTTGCCTCTTTCTGCACATCTGTTGGTTCTTTCTGCACTTCTCTTGCTTCTTTCTGCACCTCTCTTGTTTCTTTCTGCACCCCTGTTGCCTCTTTCTGCACTCGTCTTCCCTCTTTCTGTACCTATCTTGCCTTTTTCTGCAACCCACTTGCCTCTTTCTGTACCCCTCTTCCCTCTTTCTGCACCTATCTTGCTTCTTTATGCAGTTCCCTTGCCTCTTTCTGCACCTCTCTTACCTCTTTCTGTACCTCATTAGCCTCTTTCTGCACTTCTCTTGCCTCTTTTTGCACTTCCCTTACCTGTTTCTGCATGTCACTTGCTTCATTCTGTATCCCTCTTGCCTCTTCCTGCACCCTCCTCTCTCTTTCTTGCATCTCTCTTGCCTGTTTCTGTACCCCTGTTCCCTCTTTTTACACCTCTCCTGCCTGTTTCTGCACCTCTCTTGCCTCTTTCTGCATCTCTGTTGCTTCTTTCTGCACTTCTCTTGCCTCTTTCTGCACCCCTCTTGCCTCTTCCAGAACCTCTTTTGCTTTTTTCTGCACCTCTCTTGCCTCTTTCTGCACCTCTGTTGCTCCTTTCTGCACTTCGCTTGCCTCTTTCAGCACCCTTCTAGCCTCTTTCTGTACCTCTGTTGGTTCTTTCTGCACTTCTCTTGCTTCTTTATGCACCTCTCTTGCTTCTTTCTGCACCCCTGTTGCCTCTTTCTGTACTTGTCTTCCCTCTTTCTGTACCTCTCTTGCCTCTTTCTGTACCCCTCTTGCCTCTTTCTGCACTTCTTTTGCTTCTTTATGCACCTCTCTTGCTTCTTTCTGCATCCTTCTTCCCTTTTTCTGCACCTCTCTTGCCTCTTTCTGCACCTCTCTTGCCTCTCTCTGTACCTCTGTTGCTTCTTTCTGTACTTCCCTTGCCTCTTTCTGCACCCCTCTTGCCTCTTTCTGCACTTCTGTGCCTTCATTCTGCACTTCTCTTGCTTCTTTCTGCACCTTTTTTGCTTCTTTCTACACCCTTCTTGCCTCTTTCTGCACCTCTCTTGCCTCTTTCTGCACTTCTCTTGCCTCTCTCTACACCTCTGTTGCTTCTTTCTGCACTTCTTTTGTTTCTTTCTGCACCTTTCTTGCTTTTTTCTGTACTCCTCTTGCCTCTTTCTTCAGCCCTCTTCCCTCTTTCTGCACCTTTCTTTCCTCTTTCTGTACCCCTCTTCTCTCTTTCTGCACCTCTCTTGCCTCTTTCTGTAGTTCTCTTGCATCTTTCTTCACATCTGTTGCTTCTTTCTGCACTTCACTTGCTTTTCTCTGCACTTCTCTTGCTTCTTTCTGCAACCTTCTTGCCTCTTTCTGCACCTCTTTGGCTTCTTTCTGCACTTTTCTTGCTTCTTTCTGCACCCCTCTTGCCTCTTTCTGCACCCCTCTTCCCTCTTTCTGTACTTCTCTTACCTCTTTCTGCATTTTTCTTGCCTCTTTCTGCACTTGTACTGTCTCTTTGTGCACATTTCCTACTCTTTCTGCACCTCTCTTGTTTTTTCTGCACTTCTCTTGCTTCTTTCTGTACTTCTCTTGCCTCTTTCTGTATTCAAATGGAAAGTGCACTGTGTCAGGTTTAAAGGTATGCGTGCTCTTGTGATTGAGGTATATGTCTACTTGTACATGTATTCTCACATGTGTTATGCATCTGAAGATGGTAACTTAAAAAGCGGGTAGCTTCTTCTATAGGTGGTCACATTTTCTCAGTTCTGCTGTGTCATTCAGTTGCACAGGCAGATATGTCTTATGTATATAGGTGTTATAGAGCCCCTCAAATATACTATTGAATACCCATGTGTCCTGTATTATGAGCAGAAAGAAATACATACACCTTTTTGTACACAAATTTACAGATTATGCTATTTGAAACACAGGTATTCAAGTATTTGTATGTTTATTTTTTTGTAACATGTCACTAGGTAAAAGCATAGACACATGCATGCATACCTTCACAAACTTGGTGAGAGTTACAACAGTGATATGGTTAGGATTGCTGTTTTACATTTGGTACGGCTAACATTCTGAGCAGTCGAAGAATAGTGAACCTTCAAGAGAAAAGTGAGGTTTAAGACATCTTCGGAGAAGGATTAGTGATTAGGCTTCTTTGTATGAGTCTATGGAAAGGTATAGTCACAGTAGGCCTCTTTCTGCAACTCAGTTGCTTCTTTCTGCACTTCTCTTGCTTCTTTTTCTACCTTTCTTCCTCTTTCAGGACTTCTGTTGCCTCTTTCTGCATTCTTCTTGCTTCTTTCTGCACCTTTCTTCCTCTTTCTGCAACTCTCTTACCTCTTTATGCACTTCTCTAGCTACTTTCTGCGCCTTTTTTCCTATTTCTGTACATGTTCTACCTATGTAGGCATAGTTAGAAAATTAGCATTTAAAAAACCTTAGAAATTCACTGAAAAAAACCACAGGTTTCAAGGACGTTATAGTTAGGGATTAGCATTTAAAAAACCTTAGAAATTCACTGAAAAAACCACAGATTTCAGGGACATTATAGTTAGGAATTAGCATTTAAAAAACCTTAGATTTTCACTGACAAAACCACAGGTTTCAGGGACGTTATAGTTAGGCTGACATTTCACTCATATAAAACCAGAGAAATTCAGTTGTTATAGTTAGCTAAGCTAACTATAACTCGCGCTCCCGCAATGCACTGCTAATGACGTCACATATTACATCACTCATGACATGGTCAGTGACATCACTTAACTGTGTTCCATCTGCATCACATATGACTTGGAGTTATTCACAAGCAGGTCCCGGTCTTCCATAAATGTCACAAAGGTGTTAAGTAGAGTTTGCAACCCCCTCGCAGTCCGGGCCATAAGTACTGCATCGTCCTCATACAGTAATACGGGCAGACCACTCTGTCCCACCTGGGGAAAATCCACCTGTGTGGCTATCAATTCCTTCTCCAAGTTATTAATGTATAAATTAAATAAAAACGGGGCCAATATACAACCCTGTCAGACCCCTCTCTGAATTGGAAACTGTTGGGTCACCTTGCAGTCGTTGGTATAACATACCACCGCTTTGGTGTCCTTAGGGAGCTCCTGTAAGAAAAGGACAATGTTTTTGTCTACTCCCATGCACAGTAGGGTCTCCTATAGCTTACCTCGATTCACCTGATCAAATGCTGAGGACAAGTCCATAAAGGCCAAATAGATCGTACCGGGGCGCACAACTGGTTATTTGTTTATAATCAAGTACAAATTCAAGCATTGGTCCACTGTTGATCTCCCCGGGTGAAAACCATATTGGATATCTGCTAAGATGTTATTATCATCTGCCCATGTAGTTAGCCTATCCAATAGAATACGTCCCACCACCTTAACTGTTGAGTCCAACAGTGATATTGGCCTGTAGCAAAGAGTACTGTCCCTGTTGCCTTTTTTAAAAAGTGGGACGATGGTGGATATAGCCCAAGTGCTAGGGGGATTGCCTCCTATAGCTGCAATAATGATTGCAGTGAGAACTGGCACCCACAGTTGAGGGTTAGATATATAAAGATCCGGAGTATACCGTCGGGTCCATGGGCCTTATTTCTAGACAATCCCTCAATACCTTTTCTAACCTCATCAGCTGAGACGACAAGAGCCGATTTTCCTTCTCCCCTAAAATTGATTGTGCTAGCTTCTATCGGGCTTCTAAACATTTCTTCGAAATGACCAACCCATTCCTCTTCTGTAATGTGTGCATCAAGAGCCTGTACAGCATCTCCTACCAAAAGAGGGCTATTAACAATGCTCCAGAACGTTTCACTATTTTTTAAGATGCTAGTCCCTCAACTCGGCCTTGCGCCTTGCTAATTCCGCTTTATATAGCCCACTACAGGCCTATACCAATGCCGGGTCTCTAGGTTTGGTGCCTAATGCTCCCCTCACTTTCCTGGCCACTCTGGAGCAATCACGGTCAAACCATCTCGGAGCTCGATCCATCCGGTACCTAGATGGCGCCCTTAATAAATCCCCAATGGTGCATGAGATGACTGAGAAAGCATCAAGTATGATCCCTGGCGATGCCTGCCCTTTTGCACAAATATCTAATTCCCTATTACACCTAGCTAAAAGGGACTTGTAAAAAGAATCCGGTGTAATCTGTACCCATCTTAGCCATCTAACCTTCTACCCTGATCTATTGCCTTTAGTATCCCCCTGGCTTCTTTTGTCCTAGATTTCCCTAGTGACCGTAACACATAGAGGATTGTGGTCACTGTAAATACTGTCCTTGATGGAGAAGTTCAGCAAGAAGCAGTAAAAGGGATTTGAAACATAAATAAAATCAATGATGGATGCCCAGCCCCTCCATGGAAAGGTGGGAATGATGGATTTCCTGCTTTGGTTCAACCGGCACATTGCCATGGTCAGATCGAACTCATCGACTAGGGTGTTGAGGATGTCTCCCTGCTTGTTGTGCTCTACATGCATGCCCATCAAACGCGAGCATCCGATGTTAGAGGGGTTTGACACAGTTGGGTCCCCACATAGGTGAAGATTGAAGTCTCCTGCAATCATAAAATAGCCTTTGTTACTAATCTTAAGGGTCATACTCCTTAGAAAGGATCCTAACCTGGAAATGTTACAAACATCTGGAGTAACAGCGATGGCATTATAAACATTCAATAGCAACAAGTTAACCTCCTCTGAGAGAGTAACAACGCAGGAAAACAAGGATTATCGGTTGGCAGCACCATCAGGTGACAGCGTACTGCTAGGGAGACATAAATTATCAGCCCACCCTTAGATCTTCCTGCCCTAGATGGGATGGTGGGTACAAAGAAGGTCCTATATCCCTCAAGAAAAAAACTGTTTCTGTTAGATCATGTCTCCTGGAAGCATATCACATCAAAGCCTTTTATAAATGTCCTCCAGTTAGGGTCAGTGAACTTGCTCGCTAGCCCAGCAATGTTCCATAATACAAATTTGCAGGCCTCCCCTTCCCCAGAACCAGTTGAAAGGGCCAATTTCATCTTTTGGTGAGAGTATAACCGCATCACTGGTTCCATCACAGTGAGTCAGTCGCAGGAGTACAGCGTTTCCAGGGGGGCAAATCTATTGAAGAGGCGGGTGTTGTGAGTTACCATCTGCCTGAAAGGCTGGGGGCGAACAGGATGAGCAGGGAACCTCCATTGCTTCACCTCACCTGGTGTCCTCACACTGCTTAAAGGACTGTAGAGGAGCCCCAGGGGAAGGGCCACTATGGACGAGACGGCACCACAAGTATTATTCTGTGTAACTGCATGCAGAACTCTCTCTGCCAGGTGAAGCATGTTGAAATTAACGATTACACAGTCTCCTTCCATATATTTTGTGGACATTCCAACCCATGAGACTCTGTGCACCATGTTAATAAATCTCTCAATCTTAAGACCCCTGCTCATGTTGCAATTCAGCCAGTGCAGGACTTTATTCTTTAATTGATCAAAGACTTCAGCGCCACCAGGGGGGAGCACTGGGACATTCCCAAGTACCACTATGTATGGAGTTGATTCCGGAGGAAGATGTAAAATAGGTAACCTCAGCATCTGACTCAGTCCCATAGAGTCTGCTACCGGGCTCTCCATACAAGCCCCCCCCCCCTCTCGATAGCTCTCCCAGTGAGGATTTGGCTGGCCTGGGGCAAGGGCAAGATTTAAGGCACTGAATTTTCAGAACCCCTGTTACACCCAAAGGGTCTACCATCAGGGATTTGGATCCACCCGTGGCCGGGAGGGAAGAGATTCAATGCCTTGCACAGGATTTAAAGAAGATAAATGCATCTGCCCACTGGTTCCTTGTTCGTCTGCACTGGCTCTCTCCGACCAAGAGCCGGCTAATGCCCCCCCAGGTCTGCTCTGTAAGACTTGATCCTCTGCTGGGGTGTGCTGAACAATCCTCAGAAGCTCCAGTTCTATTGTTGCTAAGCATTGCCTGATGGGGTCTAATTTGAGGTACATGCTTGACAGTAACAATCCCAACCAGCCTTTCATCATTGTCGCCATATCTTCCTTGGTCAGGGTTAGCGAATTTCCGGCACATTGCGCTGTCCCCTCCGCCCTTGGACGGTTTTGCTTTACTCTCGGTCAGGGGACCTTTCTTTTTAACTCCCGACTCTGCCCCTGCCCCTGCTGTAGTGCTCCCGGTCTGAAGGGTAAGCTCAGCACCCTTACTACCAGTGGTCGAGCAAGATGGCTCCGGCCCACTGTTTGAGACTGGCTCTTCGCCAGAGCCAGATCCTCCATCCGCTCCCAAACTGGTGGATCATGCAAATAAGAATGAAGGTCCTAGGTCTGGCTGGACAGACCTATCATTTTCTGCAGGCTGGTCTACACTGGCCCTTGACGTGCTTGGTGAACTAGATAGGGGACGAGTAACAGGAGAACGAGAAAGCCGACGGGCCACCAGCTCAATCTCTTTGTCAATAATCCCTGCAGCTATTAATAGAAATGAGTCCATCATGGATGCTGGCAGCACTGGGGCACCTGCAGTCAGTCCCTTACATTTGCCCATGGCTTTCGGGCAGGGGCTCGCAACAAATGAAGAGCTTGCAAGGAGTTAAGCAGGCTAGATCAAATATTTTGATGGTAATGTATGTAGTGTGATGGTTTAGAATCAATTTTTCACTTGTAAATTTTGAATGTGCTGTTGGCCATTGAATGTCTGCTTTTGGTTTGCTATTTTGCAATGTATTCTCGGTCATTGCGGTGTCATCGCGAATATTCTAAAAATTGAAAAAAACAGATATGTATAAAGAAAATGTATAAAATGTTGAGAGTAGAGTGGCTCTGGCAACAGCCTTAGTGTTGATTGTGTGTATATGACAACTACACATAAGATTGGATGCAGATATTCAGGTTGCTTAGAAACACTCTATTGACTTCATCTGTAAAGTGCACTCCATCACTTTTATAGATTCTATGCATGTTAAAACGCAGGTTGTTGTTGTAGATAGAACCCATGTTATGGCCTCTGAGGAATGCAGAAACAGTTTTGCTAACATGTTTCCTGGCTTTGTCAATCTGTGGACAGAATGATTTAGACCACTTCCATTTCTGTCTCTGGCATATGTTGGAATACACCAAGACAGTGTGAGGGAAAAGAGTCATTAATTGATTAAAGGTATCTTTCATTAAGATTTCCAGTCCTACCCCAGTCAATGGGCCTAGATCATTGCCACCGCAGTACACAATCATGAGGTTAGGGGGATGGGAATCCATAATTCTTTTAAGCAAAGGCAGCAATTGATGGCTTTTTAACCCTCTCTGGCCAATCCATTTAATGTCCAGACTAGGCAAACCCAACTCTCTGTCAATACCACTCTTTCTAGCAGCTTCTCTCACCCAGAAGACATTAGTGTGGCCCACAATCCACACTTTAACCATTTTGAAGTGAATAAGCAGTAGCAGACAGGAGACGACTGCAGCTGAAGGAGGCAGTTTTCTAAATGAAAGACAGTTAAAATTGAGGTGTTCTCCTGGTTTAAAAAAAGCACATATTTGATTGGATGGTGTGAACATGCAGGTGGATAAAATTAGGTAGTGTGTTGAGAGGATTACTAATTACATCTATGATTGTCTCTGGTAAAATAAAAAAATTGAATAAAGACATGGATATGCTTTTTAACGTGTACAGTAAATCACACCTGCTGCAGCTCAATTTGTAACCGGTATGCTCCTTATAGAATGTGGTGTGAACTATGACCTACTGGTTCTAGTGGGTTGGTATGGAGACTATACTAAGGAGTGCATTAGGGGAAAGGTGTTGAAGACACAGGTCACTATTTCTTATAATTGTGATGTGTTTAGACTTATATTACTATAAAAAGGTTTTCATTTCCTAGTGAGGGTTTGTTAAAAAAAGTGTACTGTAGTTTTAAAGAGATAAAACTATAAAGAAATATATGTGGTTGTCGATGGTCACGATGAAGTCGTGATGATACACAAATAGGCATCCATTTTGGTGGTCTTTGTAAAAGGGAATGAAAGGGTTAATACATACTAACCATTGAGAAGTATACACACAATACTAAAATATGAAAGGAATGTTTTCTTTTGCTGCCTGCTCCAGTATCAGACAGTGCAAGGTTAAAAAGGTTGTCATTTATGGTGGCTTTGTATGAGAGTGGTTTGCCATTTTTGTGGTTAGTTTTTACAAACCCTGAGACTATTGCATCTAGCTAATAAGAGCAAAAAAAACTATTTCATCAACGAACTCAAATTTCTGGTATGTTTTTAAGCAAAAAACTTGATTAAAAAGCTATATCTGTATGTGAAATTAGAAAAAAGACTTTTACATTCATATAATTATGTATAACTGGTAGTATGATTGCTTTTATATATTTATTAATAAGACATTAAGACACAGTTTGTGTCAGGTGCACAGTAGGTGTCTGTGAAATTAGTTGAGAACGTGTTGTGATGGAGCTTTATATTCCCTTGTGCTGTTTTACACTATTGTCTAAATGATAGAAAAAACACTGTACTGTAATGGTTATAGTTATATGCAATAGTGTATTTGAAGATATGGAAGTTTTATATGTGTATAAATCAGGTTTCTTCAACGAGTAGCTCGTGAGCTACCAGTAGCTCTCCAGCTGCCTGTGAGTAGCTTTCCTGTATGTAGCCCAGCCTAAATATATATAGAAGATTTTGCTTGGTTGAATTATTATTTGGACACCAAATTTATAAAGCATTTATTTGAGACGAAAATGTGTATATTTTCAGAACTCACAAACTGATGTTTGGAGAAAAATGGTTAGATTTTCAAAATGAATTTAAAGCTATTATCTGAGTTGGAGAGATTTATTACTCATATTATTACGTTGGTGCCATATGGATTGCAGCTAGGGCTGTTATATATTAACCATGTAGATGTATTCCAAATTAATAGTGCTTTTATTTTGTTTTACTGCTTGCAACTCTGCCTAATGTACTAATGTGATCACTGATGACAATCTTTGATGGGGTAGTCACTATCAGATCACTTACATTAGTAGCTCTGGATGGTTTCATTGAACAAAAGTAGCTTTTATTGCAGAAAAGGTTGGAGACCCATGGTGTAAATGATGTGCTGGTCATAGAGAATGTTTTTCTTTGCATTCTGGGACTTGTAGTCCAATTTGTTCCATTGTAAAAGAAGTGAACAACACTCAGAATTGAAAGAGAAAAAAGTGCACTGTAGGTGTATATGAATCATGACCCTATGAAACTTTCCAGCTATATGTCAGATGTTGTTTAGTGAAGCTATTTCTAAATTATAAGACAGCTTTGAACATGCTTAGATGGTGAGATATGCTCTTTACCTTGTACTAAGCGACATGCAGTATGAGGCTGCTCGTTATAGTTAAACATGCATGGTTTAAACAGGTGTCGGTTTCAGTAGTGCAAACTGCTACTGTAGAGTGTTAGTGGCAGCTTAACTTTGCATGTTACAACTCTTTGTAAAGTGCTGAATGGTTGTTTTACAATAGATAACTGACTTGTGAGATATGTTGTAGATATGCAATAAAGCATGATCTTTTGAACTTAAAAAGTGAAAGTTGTTCCTTTCACATTAAGCAACTTAGTTATGGATGCACACACTCTTAGTGCAAGCACTAGCTATGCACTAGCACTCATAATCTAGGTGAAGTAGAAGTTTTTAAAACATATTTGGTCTCTTTCACCCACTGAGAGGCCAACACATGAAGGTATATATTCACTAACTTACTTGCAAAGTAGTTATATATTGCACACTCTGCAAGGAACTTGTACCGATGGCTATACATGTTTTCACTTCATATTAGAGACATTGAGATATTTATTAAGATATATATGTACAGATAGAAAGAGCTATAGAAGTTATATATTGGCACATTCACTTAGTGATAGTGCTAGCTCACACATTGGGAGGGTGGTATGTGTTTAAAAGGTAAGAGATGTACTTTCAAGATTGAAAAAAGAAAAAATATATATATATATATATATTCACTGAAAAAACCATAGGTTTTAGGGACAGTTATAGTTAGTTGGACATTGCACTCGTACAAAACCCGTGAAATTCCCCCGTTATAGTTAGTTCAGCTAACTATAACTCGCGCTCCGCAATGCCCTGCTGATGACGTCACATATTACATCACTCATGACATGGTCAGTGACATCACTGATGACATCACTGATGACATCTCAAATGACATCACTGATGACATCATCCAGTGACTGTGTGTTTCTGTAAAGTTTAAATATTTTTAATATATATAGGGAAAGGCGTATTGAAGAATGAGTGGGTGTATAAGTGTCTGTATGGATGATTTAGTAGGTGCATGACTAACTCTATAAGTGAGTGATTAAACGTATCTTACTGAATGCATGGGTTAGTGACTAAACTGGGTGAATGTCTGTATCCGTCTGTCTGTTGCTATGTAAGTGGCTGCATGGGTTAGTGAATAGCTACATGAGTGTCTATATGAGTTATTGATTGGTTGTCTGAGTATCTGTATGGGTGCCTGAGTGTTTGTGTGGGAGGGGTGTGTGCGACTCTGTGCATAGATGTGTGAGTGGGTGATTCACTGGGTGGATGGTTTCAAGAGTGCATCTGTGATAGACTGTATGGGTGGGTAAGTGTGTGTAAGAGTGTGTTAGTGAGTGAATGTATGTCCCAGTGGTACATGTGTGAGTAACTACATATGTGAAAGGCAGTATATATGTGTGTTGGAGTATATAAATTGCTATAAGCGAGAGTGTGTGATTGTGAGAGTGACTGTATGGATGAGTGTGTGCTTGTATCAGTGATTGTATAAAAGCGTAAGAATGTGCTAGTATTTGTATGAGTAAGTGAGCTGGTGTGTGTATAACTGTATAGGTGAGTAAATGGCAGTGTGTTTAATTATTTGCATGACTGACTAGGTGTGTGAGTACCTCTATGGATGAGTGGCGGTGTTTGAGTGTCTATATAGGAGTATGAGTGCATATGATAGTCCTGTACTGAGTGACCGTAAGTATGATTGACTGTACGGGTGAGTGAGTGGATGTGTGTGTAGACCTAAGAATCAGTGAGTGGGTAAGTAGTTATTGGTGTTGGAGTGTCTATGGTTTTGCGAATGGCAGTTTGTAATTTAGAGTGGGTGTATCAAAGGTTATATTAGGGTGTGAGGTGGTGCATCAGATTATCACGTGGATGATGTCATCAGTGATGTCATCAGTGATGTCATTTGAGATGTCATCAGTGATGTCATCAGTGATGTCACTGACCATGTCATGAGTGATGTAATATGTGACGTCATCAGCAGTGCATTGCGGGGGCGCGAGTTATAGTTAGCTGAACTAACTATAACGGGGGAATTTCACGGGTTTTGTACGAGTGCAATGTCCAACTAACTATAACTGTCCCTAAAACCTATGATTTTTTCAGTGAATTTGTAAGGTTTTTTAAATGCTAATTTCTAACTATAACGTGCCTGAAACCTATGGTTTTTTCAGTGAATTTCAAAGGTTTTTTAAATGCTAATTCCTAACTATAACATGTCTGAAACCTATGGTTTTTTTCAGTGAATTTCAAAGGTTTTGTAAATGACAATTTTTAAATGTATTAATTGTTATATTTATTTTTTTGATACTGATTTACTACATTTTTTTAAACTATTTATTTTTAGATATTTTATTTTTTAAATTACATTGTAATTACATTATACATTACATTACAAAATATACTTTCTCAGAATGAATTACTTTAGTTTAAATACTTTGCAAATAGGCAATAGACTTTTAAGTACAGTAGTTACAGTTGTTGCAATGGGCAACACAATTTCAAACACAATGCAACATTGAGCTCAATGTGAATTTCTAGTTAAATGCAATTAGTTACTTTATGGATTACTTTTATAACCACAGGACTGGATCCTAGATTCAGTCCTGGGACATCTCCTGTAAACAGTTGAGTAAAAGCGTTTTGGTTACAGTAGTGAATTTTAAGGAATATTATTGTATTTTAAAAGTTGACACTTAGAAACTTTTTCACATAGAATCACCAATGTTATCCTACGGGAGGAAATTCACTTAGCAGGTAAGTAGTGTTATCGTTACTTTTTCTTACTCAGTGTTGGATCCTAGATCCAGCAATGGTGCATCTCCTGTAAACAGTTAAAAGAATGCGTTTAAGTCATACAGGCGATTTTTAAGGAATATTTGTAGTTTGTGAAAATCGACACTTTGAAACTTTTCTGCTGAAAACCAGACAATGGATTCCTATAGAAGGAAATATAAGTTACTGGTAAGTACGGTTAGAATTACTTTTCAGGGTCAGTGCTGGGCTAAAAGATGCAGCACTGGGTTCTCTCCTGATAACAGGTGAGTAAATCGGAATTCGTAGTTCGGTTGATTTTAGAGGAATATTATAAAGTTCCAAAACTCCACACTTAGAAGAATTTCTAAGTGAAACCAGTCAATGTTAGCCTATGGAAGGAAATTCAAGTTACTGGTAAGTACGGTTAGAATTACTTTTCAGGATCTGTACTGGGCTCAAAGATGCAGCACTGAGGTCTCTCCTGATAACAGGTAAGTAAATCGGAATTCGTAGTTCTGCTGATTTTAGAGGAATATTTGTATGTTTCAAAAATCGACACTTAGAAACTTTTTCAGCAAAAAGCAGGCAATGATATCCTATGGAAGGAAATTCAAGTTACTGGTAAGTACGGTTAAAATTACTTTTCAGGATCAGTACTGGGCTGAAAGATGCAGCACTGAGGTCTCTCCTGATAACAGGTGAGTAAATCGGAATTCGTAGTTCTGCTGATTTTAGAGGAATATTTGTATGTTTCAAAAATCGACAGAAGAATTTCCAAGTGAAACCAGTCAATATTAGCCTATGGAAGGAAATTCAAGTTACTGGTAAGTACAGTTAAAATTACTTTTGAGGATCAGTACTGGGCTGAAAGATGCAGCACTGAGGTCTCTCCTGATAACAGGTGAGTAAATCGGAATTCATATTTCGGCTGATTTTAAAGGAATATTATAAAGTTCCAAAACTCCACACTTAGAAGAATTTCCAAGTGAAACCAGTCAATGTTGGCCTATGGAAGGAAATTCAAGTTACTGGTAAGTACGGTTAGAATTACTTTTCAGGATCTTTTCCTGGGCTGAAAGATGCAGCACTGAGGTCTCTCCTGATAACAGGTGAGTAAATCGGAATTCGTAGTTCTGCTGATTTTAGAGGAATATTTGTATGTTTCAAAAATCGACAGAAGAATTTCCAAGTGAAACCAGTCAATGTTAGCCTTTGGAAGGAAATTCAAGTTACTGGTAAGTACGGTTAAAATTACTTTTCAGGATCAGTACTGGGCTGAAAGATGCAGCACTGAGGTCTCTCCTGATAACAGGTGAGTAAATCGGAATTCGTATTTCGGCTGATTTTAGAGGAATATTATAAAGTTCCAAAACTCCACACTTAGAAGAATTTTCAAGTGAAACCAGTTAATGTTAGCCTATGGAAGGAAATTCAAGTTACTGGTAAGTACGGTTAAAATTACTTTTCAGGATCAGTACTGGGCTGAAAGATGCAGCACTGAGGTCTCTCCTGATAACAGGTGAGTAAATCGGAATTCGTAGTTCGGCTGATTTTAGAGGAATATTTGTATGTTTCAAAAATCGACACTTAGAAACTTTTTCAGCAAAAAGCAGACAATGATATCCTATGGAAGGAAATTCAAGTTACTGGTAAGTACGGTTAAAATTACTTTTTAGGATCAGTACTGGGCTGAAAGATGCAGCACTGAGGTCTCTCCTGATAACAGGTGAGTAAATCGGAATTCGTATTTCGGCTGATTTTAGAGGAATATTATAAAGTTCCAAAACTCCACACACAAGAATTTCCAAGTGAAACCAGTCAATGATATCCTATGGAAGGAAATTCAAGTTACTGGTAAGTACGGTTAAAATTACTTTTCAGGATCAGTACTGGGCTGAAAGATTCAGCACTGAGGTCTCTCCTGATAACAGGTGAGTAAATCGGAATTCGTATTTCGGCTGATTTTACAGGAATATTATAAAGTTCCAAAACTACACACTTAGAAGAATTTCCAAGTGAAACCAGTCAATGATATCCTATGGAAGGAAATTCAAGTTACTGGTAAGTACGGTTAAAATTACTTTTCAGGATCAGTACTGGGCTGAAAGATGCAGCACTGAGGTCTCTCCTGATAACAGGTGAGTAAATCGGAATTCGTAGTTCGGCTGATTTTAGAGGAATATTTGTATGTTTCAAAAATCGACACAGAAACTTTTCAGCAAAAAGCAGACAATGATATCCTATGGAAGGAAATTCAAGTTACTGGTAAGTACGGTTAAAATTACTTTTCAGGATCAGTACTGGGCTGAAAGATGCAGCACTGTGGTCTCTCCCGATAACAGGTGAGTAAATCGAAATTCGTATTTCGGCTGATTTTAGAGGAATATTATAAAGTTCCAAAACTCCACACTTAGAAGAATTTCCAAGTGAAACCAGTCAATGATATCCTATGGAAGGAAATTCAAGTTACTGGTAAGTACGGTTAAAATTACTTTTCAGTATCAGTACTGGGCTGAAAGATGCAGGACTGAGGTCTCTCCTGATAACAGGTGAGTAAATCGAAATTCGTAGTTCGGCTGATTTTAGAGGAATATTTGCACAATGGTGAAGGGAGGGGCGGGGCCTGAGGTGACATCTGTGCAAACGCGCCCCGTGGCGCGTTTTAAGTTGGGGGATTAAGTCCCCTTGAATCATGAGGGTCCCTGGGGTCCAACTAGCCCACCCTGTACCTCCAATATGCGCCAGGAAGCTGCGTTGCAGAAAGGTGTTCAGAGGCCACGCCCCTTTTTGCACCTCTCTGCAACGCAGCTCTGTGGCGCTTCCTGGACGTACCTGGTGGGCTAGTTCGCCCCAGGGACCCTCAGGATTGAAGGGGATTTCATTCCCCATCTTAAAATGCGCCACGGGGCCTGTTTGCACACATGTCACCTGAAGTCCTGCCCCCTCCCCCTCCCTTCACCACTGTGCAAACGTGCCCCGTGGCGCGTTTTAAGTTGGGGGATTAAGTCCCCTTGAATACTGAGGGTCCCTGGAGTCCAACTAGCCCACCATGTACCTCCAAAAGCGCCACAGAGCTGCGTTGCAGAGAGGTGTAAAAGGGGCGTGGCCTCTGTACACCTCTCTGCAATGCAGCCCCCTGGCGCATACCGGAGGTTCCTGGTGGGCTAGTTGGCCCCAGGGACCCCCAGTATTCAAGGGGAATACTTCCCTTCTTAAAACGCGCCAGGGGCGCGTTGCAGACTGCTGCAGGGAGGGGCGGGGCCTCGGCATGATGCCGGTCTTTTTTTTGTTGGTTTTTTTTTTGTTGCTTTTTTCTGCCCAGGGGGTCCTTGTGGGACCCCCTGAGCAGACCTAGGGGGTCAGGGTGTTTCTACCCTGCCCCCTTTGTGCGTTTTGCCACTTGTTTCTTGTGTTTTTTTTTTTAATCAGTGGGATCCGCGCACCCTAAGCACATCCCGCTGATTTTGGAAAAAAAAAATGCTTTTTTCTGCTTAGGGGGTCCTTGTGGGACCCCCTGAGCAGACCTTGGGGGTCAGGGTGTTTCTACCCTGCCCCCTTTGTGCGTTTTGCGCACTTGTTTCTTGTGCTTTTTTTTTTAATCGGCGGGATCCGCGCACCCTAAGCGCATCCCGCCGTTTAAAAAAAATGCGTTTTCTGCCCAGGGGTCCTTGTGGGACCCCCTGAGCAGACCTAGGGGTCAGGGTGTTTCTACCCTGCCCCCTTTGCGCTTTGCGCACTTGTTTCTGTCCCTCGGTTCTACAGAGGGACAAAATGGCTGCCAACACTTCCTGATTTGGAGTGTTGACAGCCACTTGACAGCCAATTAGCATGCAGCTCGTGATCGGGACGGTGCGCGCAGGGTGCGCTCAGGATACGCGGACCCTACTCGCCCATAGATATATATGTGACTTTACTTTTGATTTTCTCAGGAACTACTGAACGGATTTACACCATTTAAGCAAAAGGCACGACACTGAACCAAGGGCTACCTCTTTGCCAAATTTGGTGTAATTCCGTTCAGCAGTTCGGGCTGTAGCTGCGACTAAAGGTTCCTATGGAAAAATGAATGGGGAAAACGCGTTTTGGGACCCCCCTTTTTCTCGGCCCCCGCTTGACGAATCAACCCGAGACTTTCAGGGTAGGAGCGGAGCGGAGCGCCCCAACAAGTTGGAAGCTTTCGCGAAGATTCGTCAACCGGCGCAAGAGTTATTTCAAATAAAATGTCGCGGATTTCCTATGGATAATAGGTCCTAACTATAACTATCTACTGGCGACCGCCAGTAGATAATATATACATATATATATATATGTCTACCATGCAAAAAATTAGCCCTTGGATTATGTCTCGGGCATGCTATAGTTGAGCAGGTGCATGCAGTTTTACTGCTTGGGCTGTCTTATTACTGAAAAGTCCTACACAAGATGTAAATTGCTCTTGTACCACATATAACTGAGCACTAAGATAGGCTGTAGCTAGGCCATAGTGCATGCAGCTATCTGCTTAAAAGGTAAAACATGTATTGTAAAGTTTTAGTGAGCTATTGGGCACATAGTGACACATGTGCCCAATTATACATCCACCCTGCCACCAAGACTTCAATGTGACATACTGTGAGCTTGTAAAAGGATCAAGGTCCACAACAGAGGCGATCTGGGGTTTCTTTATTTCTTTATATACCCGACGTTTCAAATGTGCCAGGGTTCAGATAAGGACAGTCTCTTTATATACACAAAGTCATACATTGATGAAGGCCGTCATGGCCGAAACGCGTTTGTTCAGCACGGGACTATAATAAAGTAACCTTTTAATTCTTACTCGAGTGTGCGCCACACTGTTTATGCAGAGTTTGGATGAGACATTAAAACATCTAGGGGTAAATTTACAAGAATTACCACTAACCAGTTTTGATTTTTACCGCCGAAATCCATTGCCATGTCAGCGGTGTATTTACAATACATCGTTACATGGCGTTAGGATCAGCTAGCGGTGGCGAAAATTGTTGCTAACTCTAGCATCATGGCGATAAAAATCTTGATACTAGAGTGAAAAAAAGTGATGGCAGGCCAATTAGCAGCAAAATAATTCACGTTAGTCAGCCCAAAGTCACTTTTCAGCTTCTAGAGGCAAAAAGAGACTACAAATTCACCTCTATGGAAATAAAAGAGTATAAAAACACCGAAATGCAGAATGGAGCAGTCAGGACCAAGTTCAGCACAGGTCAACAACCCCCCCAAATCCCCCAACAGCCAGAATGACCAGCCAGGTTCCCAGGGGAAGAGGAAATGCAGAATCAGGGCCTCATTAATGAAAAGTGGCGCATCGCTGGGAAAAATAACGATTCAGTACTTTTCATTGCGCCATCCTTGCGACACCATGGCGGCCAATGCCTGGAAGCGCAGACAGCCCCCAGGGCCTGGAGGCCTCGCTGGGTCTGCGTCCGAGACCTTGAGTGGGTGGCACCGGTGCTATGGAGCTACTGTGGCATGATGGTGGAGGCGGGCCACGTCAGGCCCGAGCCTGTGGTCCATGGCTGTAGACATTGAGGCGTCGGCGATCGCACTTACCTGGTGACAAAGTCTGGCAGGTCACATGGAGACACATTGCTGACCTGTGTGAGAAGAACGGCTGGTGCCCCTTGGAGCAGTGATTGGTAGAGGCGCTCGTGCGCACCGACGTGGGGAAGTCTGCACTGCATAAGATGCGCCACCACTGCACCGGGGTGCACGGAGGAGATTGCTGATGATGGGTCGCCCCTCTGTGCATTACAGGCCGGAGGATGGGTGCTGTCCGGATGCTGTGGGGGGTGAGGCCCCTGAGTTGCACTGAACTTGTGTGGCGGGAGTACCACGACTTCGCGCCTTAGAGGTCCCTTTTGCATCACCCGCATCGAGAGGTTCCCTAGCGGACTCAGAGGTGACTGCTGTACCCAGGCTTGTGAAATCCGGCCTGGCTGAGAATCCTACTGGCAAAGTCACAGATTCGAAGAGAGTGTGGCGGATTAAACCCTGGTGTCGATGTCCAGGAGAGGAGAATGTGGCACGGGGAGCGGAGGAGGCCCAGAGGTCGTGTCGGGCCCAGGCCTAGCAACTGTGGGTGGTGCATATCGTGCCATGAGCAATCCCTGTGCTGCGGCGGACCCACATCACCGAGGACAGCGCACAAGACTGGTGGGGGGTGTGGGTGCCAGGGCGCCAGGGCCACGGGGTGCCAGGGCCGCGGGTGCCAGGGCCACAGGGTTCGGGTTGGGCCCAGGCCTTTGGGTGTGCAGCTTGATCTGCCGTTACTCGCTGTGCCACTTGAGAACACAGAATCGGTTCACCACTGTTAGATCGGAGGAAGCGACCAGGTGGTACTGCCTTTCCTCGCAACCTGTTAGTGCCCTTTTGGGTGTATGGGAGACGATCCCTTAGTGGACTGGCTCTTTCCACAGCGCAGCGCCGTTTGGTAGCTGCTGCTGCAGTCCCCATATGCTGCTGCTGGTTCCTCTGACCCGGAGGTCAGGAGTTCGAGGCCTCTTCCACCCACAGGCTCCTGCCTGCACCTCATCCCTGGTGGTCCAGTGGGACAACGTCACTGCTCTGTTGCTTGACTGCCCTCCTGTCCCTCTGTTCTGCTGTTTCAGTCCCTCTTTCTGCTCTTCTCCGTTCATTTTCTGCCTCTGCCTTTGTTTTTTTTTATTTGCTTTGTTTGGCTTTGTTTTTTCTGTTCTTTTTTTCAGTTCCTTTTTCCCTGTCCTCTCCCTCGTTGCTGCTGCGATCCCCTGCGGCCCCTCCCCCCTGCAGTGCCCCTTCCGGCTCCCGCATTACCTGCCTCCCATCTGTCCAGCACCGCCCACAGCACTGCTTAATGGCAGGCGTGCATCTGGCTTACCGAAGGCAAGCCCATCTGCGTCCGTCTGCGCCTGGACCGCGCCTAGTGCCAGGGACCCTTCCTTTTGGACACTCCATCGCTATGACACCAGCACCCTCCTCACCCTCAACCCTGGACACCACGCCGCCTGCCATCTAGCATCACCGAAGAATACCCTTGGACCCTTCACTTGCCGAAACTGCAACTGCACCATCTGCCATGGCAACACACCAGCTCCTCTCGCTGCCCAGCTGACCAACAGCACACCCGACCGGCTCAATTGCATCCTCCTCAATGTGCGGTCCCCCCACAAATACACCACAGAAATCTGGGACCTCCTCGACGCCACCTCTCCAGACATCGCCTTCTTCACGGGAACCTGGACCAAACTTCTGCTCTGGAATAGACATCGCCATTCCCGACAGATACAAATCCACCTGCAAGGATCACCCTGACTGCCCAGGAGGACACATTGCCATTGTCCACAAAAGCACACTCTGACTGACCACGAACTCTAATGACCCAACGGCGACCATGGAACACCTCCACTTCCAGATCCAGACCAACCCCAACACCACACTCCATGGCACCCTCATCTACAGGCCCCCGGCCCCTGATACACCTTCACCGACGCCATTGTAGACCTCATCACACCCTAGGCTCTCGCATCCACTGACTACATCCTACTCGGAGACCTCAACTTCCACCTGGACAAACCCAGTGACCAGAACACCACCTCCCTCCTGGAGAACTTTGCCAACATCAGACTAAAGCAGCTAGTCTCTGCACTGACCCACATAGTTGGACACACTCTCGACCCCGTCTTCTCCGCCAGCGGGAACTTCAACTACAGCCACACCACCAAACTCTCCTTGACCAGCCATCATTGCATACATCTCACCTTCACCACGTCCACCGTATATCACCACCTTCATCGCCCCCCCCATCGCAGCTGGATCTAGGCCACCGAAGAGTTTCTCGCCAACTCCTTCAGCACCACCACTCCGCCAACGCCCACGGACGCCAACACTGCAGTGCGCAACCTCCACCGATAGATCTCCAACTGCGCTGACACCCTGGCACCCCTCAAGAAAAGACCAGGCAAACAACACTCCAAGAAGGCCAGCTGGTTCACTCCTGCCCTTCACGAGTCCAGACACACCTTCAGATGTCTTGAGAAGAAATAGAGGCACAACAAAACCCCAGAAACTCAGGCAGTCTTCAAATCCGCCATCAACGTCCAAAACCTCCTCATGAAAACCACTAAGAAAACGGCCCGCCAAGTTAGAATCAACACCAACGCACACAACAGCAAGGATCTCTTCGCCATCGTCAAGGAGTTCGCCAGGCCAAACAGCGATACCATTGATGTGCCCCCCTCCCAAGACCTTCGCAACAAACTCAGCATCTTCTTCCACCACAAGATTATGAAGATCTATGACAGCTTCGACACCCCAGATCCGGCCACCACCATCATACAGACTCAAGATGCACCCCAACAGACCGTGCTCTGCTGGACCCCGCTCACAACAGAGGACACGCTCAAGACCATGAAGAGTATCCACTCAGGTGCCCCAACGGATCTCTGCCCGTACCACATCTTCCACAGAACAGCCCCGCCATCGCTCTCCAGCTTTGCTGCACCATCAACTGCTCCATCGAAGCCGCAAACTTCCTCGATGACTGGAAACACACCGAGATCACACCTCTGCTGAAGAAGCCATCCTCAGACCTGACAGGCCTCAAGAACTTCGGACCGATCTCACTCGTCTCCTTCCCAGCCAAGGTCATAGAGAAGGCCATCAACCCTCAACTCTGAGTTCATCGAAGGGTACCACGTCCTGTACACCTCCCAATCCAGCTTCCGAAGCAACCACAGCACAGAGACTGCACTCCTCACCGCCAAGACCTGGAACATCCTGCCCCTGCACCTCAGACAATCCGCGTCGCAGACCCAATTCAGGAAGGACCTCAAGACCTGGCTCTACGAATGATCCTCCACCCAGGCCAACCAGCAGCCCCCCTCCCCCAGCTCCATGAGACCTTCACGGGTGAGTAGCCATGCTATATAAGTCCCTGATTGATTTATTGATTGATTTCCCTCGGTGTTGCCCGAACAAAGGTTCCTGGCTAGGAGCCGGCTGGCCACACTGCACTGCACCGCATGTCATACATAGTGCCTGGGCGTCTGGCGCAATGATGGGCCGCCTGCACAGGGGGGTAGCATTGACACCTGGTTGCTCCTCCATGTCGGTGGACCGAGCGCCGGGGCAGGTGACAGCGGACACCCTGGACTCCAAACTAGACTCTGTGCTCGCGGCTATGGAGAAAATAGGTACCTCCCTCAAAACAAACGAGCGCTTCCCTTTCTCTTCAGTCTCCTACAGGGATCATGATGCTGTCCTAAGGGAGGTACGCAAGCTGGAAGAGGTGAAAGTTAATAACGTCACAGTACTTTTCTTCCCTGACTACGCCATTGGGGTGCAGAAGCAAAGTGGGTCGTTTCTAGTGGTTAAGCAATCCCTCCTAGAGTTGGGCATCAAATACTCCCTCATCTTCCCAGCAAGGCTGCAAGTGGTCGCAGATGGTAACACATGATTCTGTGATGCCGCTGAACAGGTCTGGACCTGGCTGGAATCTACTAGTCGCCAGGTGCTGCGGACAGGGAGTGAAGGGTCTGTGCACAAGCTGTCATTCGCGGAGCCAGTTGTAGTGGGAGGTGTAGGAGGAGCAGGCGTCCCCCACCACAACTACAAGCCACCTGTAGGAAGGTGGAATCTGACTATATGGTTGCCCCCACTTTTTTCCTGGTGTTTTGCTGGTTTATGACTTAGTTGGACTGGGATCCTGCTATTCAGGGCCCCAGTCTATCTGCTTCCTCTATAAAATGGTTTCCATGTGCCTTAGGCACATCTCTGATTGGAGTCTGGAGTGCCCTTATAAGTCCCTAGTATATGGTATACTATGTACCCAGGGCATAGGTACCTCAGAGGCCTACCAGGGGCTGCAGCATGTATTGTGCCACCCCTGGAAGGCCATCCAAACTGACACCACAGGTCTGCTACTGCAGCCTGGGTAAGGTGGTGCATGCACCCCTTACTGTGATATAGGCTACCTATATCACTACATACATACACACATATAAACCTATAAGTCACTCCTATGGCAGGCCTTATCAATCCTGAAGGCAGAGTGCGTGGTTCCTATGTGAGAGGGTGCCCCTGCATGAGCAGGGCCCCTCTGCAGCGTTCGGAGACCCTTCTCTGATGCTGTTTGTAGTGCAGCCTGACCATATACTCTTAAGCGCATTATAACCTCGCGTTAAATGCTAACTTTGGGATGGCTGCACGGAAACATGTCGTGTTTGGTGTCAAACATCTTGGAATACTACCCCCCGCCAGTTCTGGCGGCGGGGGTAGCATTCCACCCTTCTAGAGGGAAAGACATGTACACACCGGTATGCCCGGTACTGACTTTCCAGAGCCCTGGCATCACAAAATGGATGCCGCTGCCACAGACACGAGTCTGGCCTCCTGCTGCTGACCGAAACTCCGGCAGGGGAGGCCTGGACAATAGGTTTCCTGTCCCAGGGAGGTGTGACCACCTCCCCAGACAGGATAGTGTGTATTGGGGCTGGGCGGGAGCACTCTCTGGTGCTTTGAAGTCCTGCACTGGGGGCACATTTGGTGTCCCTGTGCATACCCCAGTTCAAACCGGCTCAGGGGCTTCCAGCCCCTGCTCTGGCGTGAAACTGGACAAAGGGAAAGGGGTGTAACCACCCCTCTGCCCTGGCCCTCCCATAGGTGGGGCCACAGAGTATGTCCAACCTCCTACCTTAGTATAAGTAGGGGAACCCAGTCCTTAGGACTTTAGATTTACCTGGACGAAACTCTGATACAGAATCCTGGACCTTCGACGCTCTACTTTAAGATTAGAGGACTGAAGAATCTCCCTTGGGGTCAAGGAGTGACTCCCCTGCTTGGCAGGCACCAAAGAAGCAATTGTCCGGTCTGCATCGCTGAAGCTCCCGTCGGACGCCGAAGTCTTTGCATCACCAGAGGTGGATTTCCAGACTTCCCCGAGGCTGCCCTGAGTCCCCAGCAAAGCTGAGGCCCGTAGCTGTTGTGGGTAACGTGGAACCGTGACCCCTGGACACCGAATGCATTTGCAAGTGCATCCTCTTCTGGGTCTCCCATGAAGTCGTGCTTTGGGCTCCGAGTAGCCCCAGCCTCCAGCACCAACTGCACCGAAGATCACTGGCCTCCACTCCACGAGTGTCCTGTGAGCCAGCTCCACGTGCACCGTCTTGAGGCTCCTTTGCGGTTGCTAGTCCGTTGGCTAGTAGGCCCTCCCGAAGGCCAATCTTTTTCTGCTTGGGCTCCCTGGTTGCTCCAGGTGTGCCCTGACTTATCCTCGCTGGGTGAGTCCCCCAGACCTTGCTGGTCTGCAACATCGTCCTTCTTCGCTTTCCACAAGACTTGCCGTTGCCAAGGCTTGTTGGGTCCAATCCGGTCGCCGACACCCCTGCAATCGACAGACGTCGTGGGACAGCTCGAATCCAGCTCCTGGTTGTCGTCGACACCTCCTGGACCTCGTGGCTGAAGAGTCAAGATGACCGTCAACCTACCTGAAGCACTCGACATCGGTGGGCATCTGCTCATCGCCTTCCTGGTCACTGGCTAGTGACCCAGACTCTGTCCCCTCTGCTTTCAGGTTCTTCAGATCTTCGATCCACCTTTGGATCCACCCGAACACTTTCGACTTGGTCGCCAGCAGCACTTTGCAGCAGATCGCCATAGAAAGCGACGACGAAACCCGACCCCGAAAGACACCTATGCACCCGGCTTCCCTGGGTGAGGTAACTCGAGTACTCCGGTGCTCCCGTGGGTATAGACACTAGAACAGCCTAGTTCTCAAAGGGTTTGCTCCAAGTCCTCCTCTAAGTGTCCCTTTTCTTTTAAATTCTAATCGCGACTTTCCCCATAGAAGTTAACGGTGGTTCGCGGTTGTGTTCATACACTGCACGCGTCCCCCGTGGGTCCCCTGTGTCACTGCCTTGGGTGGTTCCTTGTGGTCCAAGCACTTCTACAGGCTCTAGGCCTTGTGTCTAGCTCAGTCGTGGTTCTTATACCACTTTATTGGTATATGGTTTGGTACGCCCCTGGGGCTCAAACGTGTATTTGTGCTATTACTGTAGATAACTAACTCGTAACGTATGTACTTCGAACTCTAGCCTCATAAAGAGACTAGAGGGGTGTGTTTAGTAATAAATACATATATTTTGAATATATACCTGGTGTGGTCCTCTTTCATTTGGTCACTCAAGAGATTATAGACTGGTAAAACAAGCTGCTTTACATTCCTTCAAGACTTAGCCTGAAGGCTGCTCTCCATAGCTACCACTAGGATAGCTTTCAATAAAGGTTGTCTTTAACCTATCTCCAATAAGGGGTTGTTTGGACTGGTGCAAGGTGCCCACTATAATTAGTGGACAGCATATGCCAGGCCAACTTCTCACATTGGTGTGCAGCGTGTGGGATTCCAGCTTGCTATTGTTTTACCAGATAATCTCAATTGAATTGATCAACTGAAAACCACTAAGGGTACCTAAGGTACATATAAATCAAGCTTAGTAATACAGTAAGTTCTACTGAACTTAGAGTTGTGTGTTAAGGGACAGCACACCCTTTCTACAACTCAAGAGAGTTTAGTAGGCCACACTAGAGTAGGTAGTGCATACACCACACCTCACTAGTGATGTCTTCAAAGCCAGGACCCAGTGAGTCCTTGCCAGAAGCCAGTGGGCTTCTTCCCTCCAAGTATGATAAACTCCCATTCTTGGAATTGAGAGCCTTATGCACTACTAGGAAGTTGAAGACAGGCAAAAGTGCCAGCACCCAACACCTCAGGGAGGTGTTACTAGCTGATGATCTCAGCAGGCCCCTAGGGTCTGAAGGGGTAGGCAAAGAGGGTGGGGCAGAAGATGAGGAAGGGGCCAGGGGTGAAGAAACCCAGGCCCCCCTCTGAAACTGGCCAGGAAGGTGAAAATGACCTTGTCCTGGAAAATCCAATTCCTCCTGTGGAGGAGGAGGAGGAGAGGATCAGACTGACCTCCCCTTTGTCCCCCCAGGAAGAGTTCTGAGTGTGCCCAGAAGGTCTAGGTCTCCTTCTCAGGAGTCTAACCACTCTGACACCTCAATAGGGACCTCTGTCTCCTCTCATAGGAGGGAATCCTCTCATGAGAGGAGAAAGAGACTGATTCAATATGAGCAAACTCAGCTTGAACTCAGGAAACAGCAATTGGCTATAGACAGGGAGTCCCTAGATCTCTATAGAGAGAGACAAAAGTTGGGACTAGAGTCCCATGGTGGCAGCAGTTTCCCCAAAGATAGGGAAAGGTCTTATGACCATAGAAACCTGAGCAAGATTGTCCCTCCCTACCAGAGTGGGGATGACATCCACAAATGGATAACTGCTCTAGAGAGGGCCTGTAAAGTACAGAGGGTCCCTCAGGAGCAGTGGGCAGCAATCTTGTGGCTCTCCTTTGCAGACAAAGGTAGAGATAAGCTCCTCACTGTTAGAGAGGAGGATGCTGACAATTACAAAGTCTTGAAGAGTGCTCTGATAGATGGGTTTGGCCTAACCACTGAACAGTATAGGTTGAAGTTCAGAGACACCCAAAAGGCTCAGACTCAAGACTGGGTTGATTTTGTAGATTGTGCTACTAAGGCTCTGGAAGGTTGGATACATGGCAACAAGGTGCATGACTTTTTAGGATTGTACAATTTGATTATGAGGGAGCAGATCCTTAATAATTGTCAAAACCAGCTTTTACACCAGTACCTGGTGGACTCTGATCTGACCTCTCCCCAAGAATTGGGAAAGAAGGCAGACAAATGGGTCAGAACCAGAGTAAAGACTAAGAATCAGGGTGGTGACCAGAAGAAAGATTCTACCAAGTCCCAAGAGAAAGGTGGGGATAAATCTAAGGATAAATCCACTACAGGGCCCCAAAAGTCCTCTTCTGGGGGTGGGTCCCAAACTCCTTCCTCTCCTGAAAAGAAACCCTATTGCCATGTCTGTAAAAAGCCTGGACACTGGAAAACTGATCCCAGTTGCCCCAGGATTGGCAATAAAGAAAATGTTCCTCCAACAACTACTACCACCCCTCCTGGTACTACCAGTAGTAATCCTCCAGTTGGGAGTAGTGTACCCAAAAAGTTAGGTGCTTTTGCAAGAGGAACAGAGGTGGGCCCTAGTTTAGACAGGACCCCCTCAACAGACTCCTCTGACTCTGATGGTGGTGTAGGATTTGCCACCTTTACCATGGGTCCCAATGCATTGGGCAGGTACAGACTGGAGCCAATAATTAATGGTCAGAAAGCTGTGGCATTTAGGGACACAGGGGCTAGTGTCACCATGGTGGCAGGGAACCTAGTCCCCCCTCACCAGCTTTTACCTGAGTTTAAATACCAGGTGACCAACATTGATGGTGTCAGAACAGATCACCCCATGGCCATAGTCAATCTCAGCTGGGAAGGGGTCACAGGCCCAAAAGAGTGGCAGTGTCCCCAACCTTGCCTGTTGATTGCCTGATGGGCAATGATCTGGAAATTTCAGCCTGGGCTGAAGTTGAACACCAAACCCATCTGAGAATGCTGGGCGTCCCTGTAAGAGTTAGTGGGGCTGTGATGGCCACAGCCCCAGCCCAGGGAAATTTTGGAGAGATGGAGCCTGGAAGAATGGCCCACTCTCCCCCAAAAGAGAGCACAAGGGTTGAAGAAAAGTCTTCTTCCCTCCAGACAGTAGATAAGGGTCAGCCTCCTCAGGGAACTGACCCTACCCCTAGTGAAGGAACTGCCCCAGAGGTAGTCAGGCCTGGCCTGGCCCCACCCCTGATGGCAGAGGACCCTTCCAAGGTGGTACCCAGTCTGGAGCAGGTAACCTGCCCCTCTCTACCCTGCCTCAGTCAGCCCAGGGCTGCAGAGGTCAGGGAGGTCAGTGGACCCCCAGGGCCCCCTGTCCAGAGGAACCCTCCCATCAGCAGATTAGGGGCACCCAGGCTGGTAGCCCTAGCCAGGTGAAAATTCCTCAACACACTGAGGGATTCCCCCATACCTTTGTGTAGGGACCTCCCCCAGAAGGACTCTGTTAGGCAAGGGCAAACCTGGGACCAAAAGGTTCCAAACCTGCCATGTCCCTCCAGTGGTCCATCCAAAGGGACCCAACCCCCAGCTGTAGGCAGCCAAAGGTTGACCCTTAGAGCAAAGTGCAACTCAGTCATGGAAAGACAGGCATACATGGTGACCAGTGATCTGAGGAAGCTGAGACCAACCTTCCTAGGGCCTCACTTCCCTTCTCAGACACCTCACCAGCCTTGTACTTTACCAAAGCACACCACAGGTAGTAATTCCCCATGGTGGAGACCCTCTCATACCCTTAGGGTGAGGGATTGCTTAGTGGACCATAAGATAGGGGGCAACCATGCTAGTGCAGGTGCTTCCTTATATGGCCACTTAGTCAATAAAGGCTCAACTGGCCAAGGTTAGCCTTATCTCCTTTCGTTTGGGGGGGTTATGTAGGAAGGTGGAATCTGACTATATGGTTGCCCCCACTTTTTTCCTGGTGTTTTGCTGGTTTATGACTTAGTTGGACTGGGATCCTGCTATTCAGGGCCCCAGTCTATCTGCTTCCTCTATAAAATGGTTTCCATGTGCCTTAGGCACATCTCTGATTGGAATCTGGAGTGCCCTTATAAGTCCCTAGTATATGGTATACTATGTACCCAGGGCATAGGTACCTCAGAGGCCTACCAGGGGCTGCAGCATGTATTGTGCCACCCCTGGAAGGCCATCCAAACTGACACCACAGGTCTGCTACTGCAGCCTGGGTAAGGTGGTGCATGCACCCCTTACTGTGATATAGGCTACCTATATCACTACATACATACACACATATAAACCTATAAGTCACTCCTATGGCAGGCCTTATCAATCCTGAAGGCAGAGTGCGTGGTTCCTATGTGAGAGGGTGCCCCTGCATGAGCAGGGCCCCTCTGCAGCGTTCGGAGACCCTTCTCTGATGCTGTTTGTAGTGCAGCCTGACCATATACTCTTAAGCGCATTATAACCTCGCGTTAAATGCTAACTTTGGGATGGCTGCACGGAAACATGTCGTGTTTGGTGTCAAACATCTTGGAATACTACCCCCCACCAGTTCTGGCGGCGGGGGTAGCATTCCACCCTTCTAGAGGAAAGACATGTACACACTGGTATGCCCGGTACTGACTTTCCAGAGCCCTGGCATCACAAAATGGATGCCGCTGCCACAGACACGGGTCTGGCCTCCTGCTGCTGACCGAAACTCCGGCAGGGGAGGCCTGGACAATAGGTTTCCTGTCCCAGGGAGGTGTGACCACCTCCCCAGACAGGATAGTGTGTATTGGGGCTGGGCGGGAGCACTCTCGGTGCTTTGAAGTCCTGCACTGGGGGCACATTTGGTGTCCCTGTGCATACCCCAGTTCAAACCGGCTCAGGGGCTTCCAGACCCTGCTCTGGCGCGAAACTGGACAAAGGGAAAGGGGTGTAACCACCCCTCTGCCCTGGCCCTCCCATAGGTGGGGCCACAGAGTATGTCCAACCTCCTACCTTAGTATAAGTAGGGGAACCCAGTCCTTAGGACTTTAGATTTACCTGGACGAAACTCTGATACAGAATCCTGGACCTTCGACGCTCTACTTTAAGATTAGAGGACTGAAGAATCTCCCTTGGGGTCAAGGAGTGACTCCCCTGCTTTAGCAGGCACCAAAGAAGCAATTGTCCGGTCTGCATCGCCGAAGCTCCTGTCGGAGGCCGAAGTCTTTGCATCACCAGAGGTGGATTTCCAGACTTCCCTGAGGCTACCCTGAGTCCCCAGCAAAGCTGAGGCCCGTAGCTGTCGTGAGTAACGTGGAACCGTGACCCCTGGACACCGAATGCATTTGCAAGTGCATCCTCTTCTGGGTCTCCCACGAAGTCGTGCTTTGGGCTCCGAGTAGCCCCAGCCTCCAGCACCAACTGCACCGAAGATCACTGGCCTCCACTCCACGAGTGTCCTGTGAGCCAGCTCCACGTGCACCATCTCGAGGCTCCTTCGCGGTCGCTAGTCCGTTGGCTAGTAGGCCCTACCGAAGGCCAATCTTTTTCTGCTTGGGCTCCCTGATTGCTCCAGGTGTGCCCTGAATTATCCTCGCTGGGTGAGTCCCCCAGACCTTGCTGGTCTGCAACATCGTCCTTCTTCGCTTTTCACAAGACTTGCCGTTGCCAAGGCTTGTTGGGTCCAATCCAGTCGCCGACACCCCTGCAATCGACAAACGTCGTGGGACAGCTCGAATCCAGCTCCTGGTTGTCGTCGACGCCTCCTGGACCTCGTGGCTGAAGAGTCAAGATGACCGTCAACCTACCTGAAGCACTCGACATCGGTGGGCATCTGCTCATCGCCTTCCTGGTCACTGGCGAGTGACCCAGACTCTGTCCCCTCTGCTTTCAGGTTCTTTAGATCTTCGATCCACCTTTGGATCCACCCGAACACTTTCGACTTGGTCGCCAGCAGCACTTTGCAGCAGATCGCCATAGAAAGTGACGACGAAACCCGACCCCGAAAGACACCTATGCACCCGGCTTCCCTGGGTGAGGCAACTCGAGTACTCCGGTGCTCCCATGGGTATAGACACTAGAACAGCCTAGTTCTCAAAGGGTTTGCTCCAAGTCCTCCTCTAAGTGTCCCTTTTCTTTTAAATTCTAATCGCGACTTTCCCCATAGAAGTTACCGGTGGTTCGCGGTTGTGTTCATACACTGCACGCGTCCCCCGTGGGTCCCCTGTGTCACTGCCTTGGGTGGTTCCTTGTGGTCCAAGCACTTCTACAGGCTCTAGGCCTTGTGTCTAGCTCAGTCGTGGTTCTTATACCACTTTATTGGTATATGGTTTGGTACGCCCCTGGGGCTCAAACGTGTATTTGTGCTATTACTGTAGATAACTAACTCGTAACGTATGTACTTCGAACTCTAGCCTCATAAAGAGACTAGAGGGGTGTGTTTAGTAATAAATACATATATTTTGAATATATACCTGGTGTGGTCCTCTTTCATTTGGTCACTCAAGAGATTATAGACTGGTAAAACAAGCTGCTTTACATTCCTTCAAGACTTAGCCTGAAGGCTGCTCTCCATAGCTACCACTAGGATAGCTTTCAATAAAGGTTGTCTTTAACCTATCTCCAATAAGGGGTTGTTTGGACTGGTGCAAGGTGCCCACTATAATTAGTGGACAGCATATACCAGGCCAACTTCTCACACCACCCCCAAACTGGAGCAGGTTGTACAAGAGAGACGGAAGGCGCTGCATGCGGCAGCAGCGATGCACAGTTGCACTCAGAGACAGGATCCTGACACTTCCCCTGAACACTCCCCCAGCGACAATGGCTCCGTGGACATCCAGTGTGGAGTCCGTGTGGTCCACGGATGTGATTACTCAGATGGCAGATGACCTAATTGAAGGGTGACTGGTTGTGCTACTCTCCTTCCTCCACGGTTCCAGACGGCTCTGGAGAGTCTCTGGCTTTCTGCGGTTCCCAATCTCCAGCTTCCTGTTGCTGACGCTCTGGACTACCTAGGTCAGCACTTAGAGGGGATCAGGTCCAGTCGTCACCCAAAGGGAACGGAGCAGTTGTGCAGGTGAGTGACGCATGACAGGGGTGGTGGTGGTGGTCTACTTGGTGCACCTAGCTGCAATGGAGGAGGTCCATGTCGTTGTTGACCTTACCAAGGATGAATTGTGGGAGTTCTTCTATTTTCCAATGAGGCCCAAGCGGTACTTTTGCACTGCTGGAATGTCACTTTTTTGATGCTCCGGTGGCGCAAAGTGCCACCACATGTTTACAAGGCCACGTAAAGCCACTTTATGTGGCTTTTCATCGCCTTGTCAATAAGTGCCCCTTTCAGCATGAAACGGCGTGAATGGGGTGTTCCATGGATGTTGCTGTGGGCGTTCCCACGCAAAACCCATGTAATCTGAAGCATTCCCAGATTTACGAGAAACCAGGGAATGCGTCAGAATCTAACACCACCTCAATGTTTTCATTTCTCTTCTTTTTTTTTTTCTATGTGTACAGCATTCTGCAGCACACATAGAAAGAGGAAATTGCCTGGATTGATTGATTTTGTGCAGGAAGGTGTACCCTTTCTGCACAACGTCAATCAGCTCCGCAACGCAGGCACCCTTGTACCATGGTGCAAGGGTGCCTGCGTTGGCAAATGGGAGCCATTGTTCGCCAATGTAGGGGAAAAAGACAGGAATGCGCCCTATCTTATTCATAGGGTGCATTTTTGCCCTTTTGTTTGGTCGCAGGGCAGCACAGCAAGGTTCCTTGCAGCGCTGTCCAGCACCGAAAACTCTTAACTGAGGCCCCAAGTGTGTTTGCACCATTTTTAAGACCAGGTATTTTCTGACATAAAAAACTGCCTCTAATTGAACTTAGCTGCAGTCTTTTTTATTTAAAGACGTACAAGAAAATTCTTGTAAATATCACGTTGTGTGTTTTGCAGGAGTTTTTACGCTGGAACGCCTACCTTGCATTTACTTTTCGGTAAATCACTCTAACAGAGGTGCCACTAGAAAAAATTACCGTTAGCGGTAGAAAAATGCCACTAACTGAATACGGTGATAAAAAAAAGCAGCCGTAATGTCAAAAAATTGACTCTATGGCGGCTTTAAGTCCTTGTAAATGTGCCCCCCCCCCAGTGAGATAGTAAGAGAAGCACCTAAACATTCACTTACACATCATCAGCAGTGGGCAGTGATCTGAGAGGGTACGTGGCAAGTACTCCGTCATAATTATCTGCATGCCTAATGGTTCATTGCAGAGAAAAAGATCCAGCTTGGAGTGGAGGTCATGGACCAGGGAATAAAATGATGACTCATTGAGTGGTGTCTGGATGGTGAAAGCGCCACATATCGAACACACTCCTGTCAACCATCCAGTCCCAAAAGTATTGTGATACCCTGAAACACATAGAGCCTTTCAGCGGAGAGGTGGAGCATCTGGAACACAGTTAAAGTTACTGCCCCATATGCCGGCAGTGTGTGGGTCCCGGAAAAGAATTGGGGTCAGGAGACCTAAAAAAGAAGAGTGATTAGTGTTGTGGGCATAAACAACCACAAGCGTGAGGGGGGCCCCGTCCATATGTCCTTTCACCACAACATACCTACCCTCAGTGTCAACTCTGTGTATGTCTTTCACAAATGAGACCCACATGGCAATCCATATCAAGACCCCCTTGCATACGCTGATGTCATAGTGCCCTACACCTGTCCCCTCCATTTCGTATGTACTTTTTGTAACTCTGCCTTTGTCAAATGCGTCTTTTTCAAAAAGCTATGTGTGTGCAGCGGCGCTTAAGACACGTATAAACCCAGTACCTCTTTGTGGGAGTGGCCATGCCCCTCACGGTCCATGTCAGCAAGTTATAATGTGAGGTAGTGTGGCCTGTAGGTGTGCCCATTGGTTATGGTGGTAAGTAGTGATGCTCACTTTCTGCGATTCCCATTTCCCACAACTCCAGTGTGCAGGTCCCCCCAAACACCCCATCGATGAACAAGCAACCTGTGCAGCACAGGGCCATGCCACATAATTGTATGTAGGAGACTCCATCTGCGTGTCAAAAGAAACAAGCATTGATAAATGCATTAGGTTTCGCCTATGCGATTAATAAAAAATGTTTTTGAAGTTCTTGGTTCAGCAGTTGTGCAATATAATTTAAATGAACTCCTAGGAACGTCCTAGTCCTAAGATGTAAGGCGCATGGCGGATTCAAATTTGTGTTTTAGTTGCGCCTGTGTAAAGTTTACAGAAAGTAGCCATGGACACAAAATGCACACTTGAACACTAGTGTGAAATCAGTGCAACACAAATCGTTGCACTGATGCAAAGCACCAAAAGGAATCACTTGTGAATATTTCACTTGACCAGTTACAAATGTAATCTAAAGATGGGTCTGGTGGCTTAGTGGAATAATGTGCCCACTATAGGGGCCTGTGTTCGACCTCATGGTCACAGGTTCAAATCCTGGTGGATTCACTCAGCCTTTCATCCTTCTGAGGTTGATAAAATGAGTGTCAGTGAGTTGGGTAACAGTAAACATCTGTTATTCAGCGCCAAAATACCCTTGGGTGAATGTGCGCTTTACGAATACAGGTTATGTTAAAGGACCCTCTCGCAACTTAAGAGATTTTGGAAATTTTGAGAATAAATATAATAAAAGAAGAAAGACAAACAATTGCACAGTTTGTACAAAAATATCAACAAGGCAAACATTTCCAGAGTTTATACAAACATAAGAATGGAAACGTATATACACGAGATCAAAGAGGCAAGTGTATTCCTGTGACTTTCAGTAGGCTCGTGAAAAAACATTTACAACTAGTCGGCTGGATTTTCTGACAGGACACTGCTATGCAGCAGGAAACACAGAACTCCAGCAAGTGCTTTTATCTGACCCGACCTGGAGTTAACAAGTTGAAAAAGAAGGCATCTCGCTGAACTTTTCGTTGTATTATGCTTAGTTATTTTTCGGGAGCCGCTCTCGCGGTAGAGTTTTTGTTGAGAGGAGTGCATGGCATTTGTCCCGGTACTGCGCTGTGCATGCGAAACCTAAAAGGGGCTTTCAGTCAGATGAAAAAGTTGGTGGAGGAGGGTCTGTGAAAGGGGCATGATCTTAGAAGCATAACTAGGAATCCTTTGCAAGAAACTTGGCCTGTGTATGTATGTGTGTACGTGTATAGGATTTCTATAATGCAAACCTGTTTAATAAAGGAAGTGGCTTAAACCAAGTGAACTAAAACCATGTACTTTCTATAGTGAAGCAAATCTTTCAGAAATCTATGTGCATATCACACGCATTAGCTCTTTCCTCTTCAGCACCCTCTTTTCACTCTTCTGCGATTACATCTTTACATCACCTCACTTCACCACAGCCCCACACATACGTGATGCACCCACTCACCTGTAAACACTACATTGTCTTTTAATTCATCACATCAGTATTCAGCAGTTGTGTATCTCTGTCACGCTTTCTCAAAGGATCACAATTACAAGCAACACATTTCACGACTGTGCTGTGGGCACTGCAGAGAGACCAAGGATTGGTTGGACATGACCCAGTGACTGGTGCTGTGAGAAACTCACACTGCCTCAGCCCCAGGGTTCTCAACTGCAAACACCACCCAACTCATGCAAACTCCTCGTGGCAACTCAGTTCACAGTATGCACACATGCCGACATTATACAAAGGGAAAGTGTGAGATTTTAACAAAATAATTGGCATAATGTATTTCCTCCATTCAACAGCTTCCCGTGACTAAAATTGAAAGTGTCCTTGCGTAAAGTAACTGGTGCTCGTGTAAAGCACTCCAGTACATTTGGGTCGAATTCACGCTATATAATAAAATGCACAAAAAAAGACCCCAGAATCCTCTTCTCCCTTCATTCCGCGCAGGCTTCAGCATGCATGCTCACCAGTGGCACATCACTGCCACAGCAGAGTTGTCACACAGAGCATGTGCAGAAGTAACGGCGTATCGATCACACTGAGCATGCGCACTGCTGCAGCGTGTGCTGAGAATAGGTGAACTGCAGTAAACATGCCTATTAACGGTGAGCAGGCAGGTCACACTGAACATGCCCACAAGCCATGACACTGGATCATAGTCTGCAGGCTCAGAATAATATCTGATTTCTGCTCATGCACCCTGGGCTCTCCATTGAGCTCCCAGGCAGAGGCTAAACAAATGGAGGGAGTCAGCGGAGAGCTGTGTCTGTGCGAGAATGGGTGAACGGTAGTGGAACATGCATATTAAAGGTGAGTCATTGGGTCGTGACCGCCACTATCCCCAACGTTATCCTATGATGTGACTGCTATGCATGCAACCGTACACCGTGTGGATGACTACCGCAGGCGGCATACATTCGAAATGTCCTATTAGCAAGGTCAGGCATCCGCCATGTTAGCGGCTGGGAAAACTGTACATGGGCGAAATATACGTGGTGCACTGTACACCGCGGTTGGCAATAATACAAGTTAAGCTACCCTCACTATAGTGGCAATTTTATTTCTCTGAATTGGTGATGTGCACTGTCCTGTTATAGACCTGGGAAGGTCACCTTGGGGATGACAGGTGGATGTTCAAGATTTGACAATGATGATGTAAAATGTGAACTGCTTCATGAAACACTGATGTTCAGACACATGACTTTTGCCTTACTCTTCACATATGCTACTCTGCACACTGTGACCAAAATACATTTTTGTGTTACGCCTTATATAGGTACCCTGGGAGAGGGAGGAGATGCCAGCCTCCAGTGTACCATCCATTTCCAGACCTACATACCATGGAAGAACGACATATTATCCAAAAGTTCCGTCTGAATAGGCAAACAATCCTGGATCAATGTCATTAGTTGCAGCCTGACCTTCTACCTCACCTCAATAATCCTACATCAATACCAGCACTAGTTAAAGTCATGTCTATTTTGCATTTTTTGGTAATAGGCTCATTTCAATTCACTGTTGCCATTTCTGATGGTATTTTCAGTCCGGTCCTCACAGAGGTGCTAGCAGCACTTTTGAGACACACGGGCAGCTACATCCAGTTCCCCAGATGTGAGGATTTAGCCACTGTGAAGGTAGACTTTTATGAAATTGGTCACATCCCTCATGTAATTGGATCTATTGATGGCACCCATATTGGCTTAGTACCACCACACGACAGGGAGCAAGTGTACTGCAACAGGAAGCACTTCCATTCTATCAATGTGCAAGTTGTCTGCTTACCGGATTTTTACTTCTCAAACATCTGTGCCCAGTTCCGAGGATCTGCACATGATTCCTTCATACTGTGGAACAGCACCATATCCCAGCTGATGTCACAACTACTACAGTAGAGGGCCTGGCTGGTAGGTAAGTGTCCTAACTTTGTGTGGGAAATGTCAGGTAGTATGTTATAAAAGTTAAATGAAATAAATGTTGCCCTTCTGTCTATCTTCCATCTGGGAGACTCAGCGTATCCCAACCAGCCATGGTTGTTGGCACCGCTGAAAAAATCCAACAATGCCCGGGGATGTCTACTTCAATGAGTCCCATGGAAGAACACTGTGGCCAGTGGATCAAGCTTTTGGGCTCCTGAAAGCCAGATTCAGATGTCTGGACAGGACTGGGTGAGCCCTCCTCTACTCACCCGGGAAGGTGTGTAAGATCACTGTGGCCTGCTGCATACTCCACAACATTGCCCTGCGACGGAACATCCCTTACATCACAGAGGATGAAGGCCATGAAGACCCACTGGGTGGGGACCCTGCAATGCCAAATGAAGATGATGATAGTGGTGAAGAGGGAGGAGCTGACTTGTGTCAGGATCTCATCAAGAACTACTTCTCCTTAGTGTAAGTATGGTGTAAGATGTGATGACGGTGACTATTCTTGCAACTCTTGTAGTGATGTTGTGAGGAGGATGTTAATGCCACATACTAGGAATATATGGGTCTGGAAATATCTGGGGAAAGGTGTTTTTACTGAAAGTGTAGCTTTGTTCAGGTGTAAATGTTGTCTTGGACTGTGTTCTCTAAAAGCTGACAATGTGATGCGTGTCATATGTATGTTTTTTTAGGTAATCTCTATGTGTTTATCTGTTTTAAGTACCTTCACTATGTCATCTTCATTTGGACATTTCAGAGTTGTGACATTTGCAGGTATATGATGCTGTTCAGATGTACAAAGTAGACATGGATCGGTCTTGGGAATATCTGTCACATAGTTTGGGAGTAGAAAGCTGGTACCAAGACAGCTTGCACAGCAATACAATGGAAGTTATGTGGCTTCTATTGGACTTGTTCCTTGTGGTGTATCGGTCCTAATGCAATATGTGTGCCATCATGTGCTCCAACACAATGTTGTGTAGTGCCCAAATAATGCTATCCTGCCTTCACATTGGCTAATTCCTCATTGTCTATGAACTGGATGTAGCTGTTGATGTGTCTCCTCATTGTTTGCCAAAGTGCCTGTAGCACATCACTGACATTTGGTTGTGGCATTCCGCCAGATGCAAGCAACACTGGACTGAAATGACCCTGTATTCAGAAACTGTTGTACTGACATGTGTCTGTTTATTTCTTTATTTAAAGTAGTATTCCTTTTGTGAGGTAGGCAATATGGCTCCAGCCGATGATGTAGACCTAATTGTTTGTTGCCTATTGTGTGGGATATTGTCAGATGAATCCCCTCCTTCCATGTTGTGAAAGTCTGCAAGTGATTATGTGATCATTGGCCCTGAATAACTGAGTCATGTCTTATTTGCTATGTGTCTGACATCATGTCAGCCTATGATTTGAACAATTTAATAAATATGTTCTCAGCCCAGACACTTGTATGTATGTGTTGTTGTGACATGGTAGTGATCCTGTGTTGATCATTGTTTACATACAACATATCAATGCTTCTAGAAGTCCCTAGTTTTGACATTGCAAAGTAGACCTGGTAGTACATTTACATTGTTACATGTGAGAATCAAAACAGGAGACAATTCTTTGGTAACGTGTGTTTTTAATTAAGTGAACAAAGATACGGTCAAGAAATTCAATAGTGCAAACAAAAAGTGAAGTCTTCAGTCATGGTGGATGAAACCATTGTAGTAGAGTCCAAATGGTCAGGAGTTCAAAGTCCAACATACTCCACCCATCAGATAAGGAAAAGTGGGCAGGAATAGTCCAACAAAGTGAATGTGTAGCACACACAGGAGGACATTAGGGTTGAGGTCTCTTACTGGCAGTGGTGGGTGTCTTGCCATCCTGAGGTCCTTGGTTTCTCCGTGGACGTCCCCTCCCTCTGACAGAGGGGGGGGTCTAGAGCTGCTAAGACAGGTGCGTGTGCAGGCATTGGCTCTACTGACAGGGCCTCCCTTCCTGTGGCTGTGGCAGATGTTGATGGTGTGGATGTACTTGAACCACAGGAAGGGATAGATGCAAGTGGAAAAGCCTTGCAGAGTGTGATGTTTATGTCCCGCAGCACCTCAACCAGGGAGGCTACCACGGTACGGATACCAGCCACCTCTGTGTGGATGCCAGCCACCTCGGTGGACACCAGCCACCTCAGTGTGGATAGCAGCAACTTCCTGGTGTGTCCCTCAACAGCTCCTTCATTTCCCGGATTTTGGTCAATACCTGGCCCATGACACTTTGGGAGTCCTGGTAGACTCCCAGGACTTGGGATATGGAAGACTGGGTGTCCGTGGCCTCAGTGGGCTACTCATTCTGAGGGCCCACAGTTATCCTCCCCCTATGCCTACCACCACGGCCCTGTGCCTTTGGCACAGACTACACCCTCCCACTGGGTCCTGGTTCCTCCATGACTACATCCACGTTGTTTGTGTCAAGGTAAATGGGGACCTTGAATGGAACAAAGTAGATAGAGATTATATTGTCATCTATTTGCGTGGAGTTGAAGTTGGTTATTAGACATTTGTTGACATTCAATAGATGTAGTAGATTTCATCAGCTCATTCGATGTGCAGCTATGTGGCGTTTAGGCTTTAGGGATAGACATGACATCTCTAAAACCCTGCTACAAACACAATGTAGTCATAACGTGTATTTGTCCCTTTCAAGGCCTAGTTGTGTCTAATACAGGCAAAAACCCAGCTTGGTTGTATATTTAACATTGTTTATCATGTGATGAAAAATGCAGAGTCAAGGGGTCACCTGGCACTGCTAATCAGCTGAGTTTCCTTCATGGCTAACATATATTAGGGGTACACCGTTGTTATGGTGTGATGGTGTCACTCATGCCATCAATAGTTTTAGTTGATGCGACCAGGACACCATCAAGAAAAGTATCCAGATGCTTATCTGAGTGGAGCATTGTCTGTACATTGCATATTCCATTATGAGTGTAGATCAGTGGTAACATGGCAGACAAGCGAGAAGGGGCAAAAGGAGCGTAGCATCTTGGTTAGAGTTGCAGTCACAAGGCCTCATGGTAGTTGTAGTCAGTTCAATGTCACTTTAGTTACACTTGACAAATAGTAACCTGTATGCTAAGTGAACATCAGTAGTAACATGGCAGACAAGTGAAAAGGGGCAAAATGATTGTATCATCTTGGTTAGAGTTGCAGTCACAAGGCCTCATGGTAGTTGTAGTCAGTTCAATGTCACTTTAGCAACACTTACAAATGGTAAGCTGCATGCTAAATGAACATTAGTAGTAACATGATAGACAAGTGAGAAGGGTCAAAAGGAGTGTGCATCTTGGTTAGAGTTGCAGTCACAAGGTCTCATGGTAGTTGTAGTCAGTTCAATGTCACTTTAGCAACACTTGAAGAATAGTAAGCTGCATGACTAGTGCAGATCAGTAGTATCATGGCAGACAAGTGGGAAGGGTCAAAAGGAGTGTAGCATCTTGTTAGAGCTGCAATTACAAGGCCTCATGGCAGTTGTAGTCAGTTCAATGTCACTTTAGCAACACTTGACACATGGTAAGCTGCCTTACTACTGTAGATCAGTAGAAAGATGGCAGACAAGTGAGAAGGGGTGAAAGGATTATAGCATCTTGATTAGAGTTGCAGTCGCAAGGCCTCATGGTAGTTTTAGTCAGTTTAATGTCACTTTAGCAACACTTGACAAATGGTAAGCAGCCTGACTAGTGTAGATTAGTAGTAACATGGCAGACAAGTAAGAAGGGGCAAAAGGAGTGTAGCATCTTGGTTAGAGTTGCAGTCACAAGGCCTCATGGTAGTTGTAGTCAGTTCAATCTTACTTTAACAACACTTTACAAACGGTTAGTGTAACATAGCTATTGGAAACAAGCATTTGGGATGGACCATACATTTACATTTCAACACATATCTTGGGTCCTGGATTGATATTTTTATGGTAATGCACTTATAAACAGCATTACCACAAGTGGCCTGTCATGGAGTTGGATACATGTGCTCATATATGCAGCAATACACAGTGCCACAGAGAAACCAACATCTCAGATACTTTGAGTATTGCATGTTAGGAAAGTAGATAGAGAACACAATGGCAAAAGTTGAGTTGAGAGCAAACAGGACATTGTGATATTGTGGCAATGATTGTAGTGTAACAAACCAGAGTCCACTCCCCCCTCTATTCCTGTCAAGCACTCAGTATGTGGGATAGACAAGACCTTCTCCTCCCACTGTTAGAGTTGTAATGGTGCTCTGGGATGGCCCCCATCAGTCCTCTGAACTTTCAGGTGGTGACTGCTGCACTTGGTACATACCCTCAGCCTGAGGTCATTCCACCTCTTCCAAATGTCGCCCTGTGTGTGCAGGGTGGTACCAACAGCATTCACTCTATTGACCATCCTGTCCCACATTTCATTTGTCCTACTGAGAGGAGTCTGCTGGACTTGGGCTTCAAAAATGTGTAGCTGTACTCTAATTATTTCATCCACAATGTCTATCAACTCTTGCTCAGTGAAGCTTAGTTTTTTTTTTCCAGGCATGGTGAAAACATAAAAAGTGAGTGGGGATATGAATGAAAAACAAATAAGTGATAGAGGTAAAAAGGTGCAAAACAGAAATTACAGGTGGTGGAGAGTGTTAAATGGGAAGATGAAAAAAGGGGTCACTTATCTAAAAATGCAGAAAATGATGGTGTCTGTCTTGCTGTGCTGCAGTTGAGAAGCAAAGGATGCTGCTCAGGGATGGGGTGTGTTTTATAGTGTTATTTGCAGGCATGTCCACTTGCCAAAGCACATCAGGTGGGCAGTTTTTAAATCCATCCAATGATCACTGTTGGGTGTTTGTTTTGGCACACACCGCAGCGGTCAACAGCCGTTGGGTAACCACCATTTGTTGACTACCACTGGGAGACCGCGAGTATGACTGTGTAATCATAATATGCTCAGTGGGTGGACCACAGACCTGGCGGCATCAGTGAACTCACCACCAACATTGCATACTGCCACGGTAGCGCCGCCAATGCCGGCATTTATGACAGCACAACTCGTAATACGGCAGGCGGTAGATCGCCCTCGCAACATTGGCGTAGAAGACTCGGACACGATTCTCGGGCGGTCGGACTGCCAAACTCGTAATCAGGCCTTAAGTATCCAAAGAAAGAGTATGTGACTTTCTGTAAAACAATTTTTACATCTCATTAAATAAAGCCCAAAAATATATGAATGAGATCATTCCTCTCTACCAATGTAATACTTCAGTTGACAGCACTCCCACTTGAATATGACCAAAGAAAAACTACTGTAGTTTGATCATCTGTGAAGGTCACAAGTTTACACAAAATATGGACCTAGCATCGATTGGATCTCTGAAGAATCTTTCAGGAGGTGCCAAAGGTATGGTGGGACTCACAACTGAATATGAATGTATAAGGGATTTAGGGGGATATTCTCAAGAACGTGCGATAAACATCGCCAAAATAGGTTAACGCAAGTTTTCATATCGCCGTCTATCGCGGGAAAATAACTCTGGGTTAACGTCGTATTTTCAACACAGCGATAACATGCAATAGTCTCCCGATAACGCGTCAAATGTCCGCGATAACATTACCGGGACGGCGATGAAAATCCAAACCCGAACGCGAAAAAAGTTGCGATGGGCCCAACCAAGATAAGACAATCGGCGAAAAGCAGTGCCAGGCCTGCAAATCACAGACGTCAGGCGGGAAAAATCACTACAAAAGCAGAAAAAAAACCACAAACAAAAACCAAACTACAGCAAAGCACAATGGAGGCAGCCGGAGCAGGTACAGAGGATGGCCAGAACCCCACAAGCCCCCCGGAGGATCAGCCTGGGACCTCAGGGACAGGGAAGGGCAAGGACAAGAAGAAGAGGAAGACGCAGTTCAGTCCGCAGGAAAACAGGATCCTGATCACGGAGGTGATAGAACACCATCAACAACTGTTCGTCACCTCCACTGTGTCATTGGCAACAAAAAATGCAACATGGCAGTCCATCCTGGAAAAAGGTGAATGCAGTCGGAGTGCTGAGGAGGACAATGGAAGAGCTCAAGAGGCGCTGGAATGATGTGAAGCGCAAGACCAAGCAGAAACTCGCCAACAACCAGAAGGCAGCAACGCAGACTGGAGGTGGGAGTCCAGCGCCACAGGAGGAGCTGGATGAGATGGAGGAAATGGTGTCCACAGTCATCAGTAGGGAGATGGTGGCAGGAGTTGGGGGACCGGACACTGCTCAACATGACCTGACACAACAGCAACAGGGTGAGTAACGACCAGGGACCAGAACCGAGTCACAAGAAAACAGAAAAACAAAGGTGAAAAAAAAGAAAAGGGGGCAGGGTAGAAACACCCTGACCCCCTAGGCCTGCTCAGGGGGTCCCACAAGGACCCCCAGGGCCAAAAAAAGCATTTTTTTAAAAAACATGTCGGCGAAATTCGCGCTGGGTCCGCGAATCCCGCCGAAATTTTTAAAAAAATGAAGCGTGGGCTCCCGCGCTTCATTTAATTGAGGCCCCCGGGTGGGCCAGGTCCCGGGGGCATTTGCAAAAAATATATGCGGGGGCCCACGGGGGCCCCCGCAGCCCCGGGGAACGCCACCCCCCGGGGATTGGTTAAAATGATGTGCGGGAGTAAGTATGTGTTAGTATATGTTTGAATAAGTGAGGTGGTGTGTGTATAACTGTATAGCTGAGGAAATGGGAGTGTGATTGATTCTTTGCATGACTGACTAGGTGTGTGAGTAACTCCATGGGTGAGTGGCGGTTTGTGAGTGTCTGTATAGGTGTATGAGTGCATATGATAGTATTGCATTGATGAGTGACTGTATGTATGAGTGATTGTATGGGTAAATGAGTGGATGTGTGTTTAGACCTAGGAATCAGTGAGTGCGTATGTAGTAACTGGTATTGGTGTGTCGATGGTTTCGAAAATGGTAGTCTGTATTTTACAGTGGGTGTATCAAAGGTTATATTAGAGTGTGAGGAGGTGCATCAGATTTTCACGAGGATGATGTCATTTGAGATGTCATTAGTGATGTCACTGACCATGTCATGAATGATGTAATATGTGACGTCATCAGCAGTGCATTGCGGGGGCGCGAGTTATACTTAGCTGAACTAACTATAACGGGGGAATTGCTATGGTTTTATACTAGTGAAATGTCCAACTATATATACATATATATATGTATATATATATGTGTATATATATATATTATCTACTGGCGGTCGCCAGTAGATAGTTATAGTTAAAACCTATTATCCATAGGAAATCCGCGACATTCTATTTGAAATAACGTTGGCGCCGGTTGACGAATCTTCGCGAAAGTTTCCAACTTGTTGGGGCGCTCCGGTCCGCTCCTATCCTGAAAGTCTCGGGGTGATACGTCAAGCGGGGGCCGAGAAAAAGGGGGTCCCAAAACGCGTTTTCCCCATTCATTTTTCCATAGGAACCTTTAGTCGCAGCTACAGCCCGAACTGCTGAACGGAATTACACCAAATTTGGCAAAGAGGTAGCCCTTGGTTCAGTGTCGTGCCTTTTGCTTAAATGGTGTAAATCCGTTCAGTAGTTCCTGAGAAAATCAAAAGTAAAGTCACATATATATCTGGGCGGAGCCTAACCACACATGTCATCGTGAGATCTGATTGGCTGTCAGCACTTCATCCTGGAATTGCTGGCAGCCATCTTGGGACCAATATAAATGATAGTACCTCATTGAAATGCATTGTAGTGAATAGAAGATTTTGAGGGTCACCAAAAGGAGAACTATAAAGGGTGATAACAGGCTTTAGTTACATTAGAATTTATTTGTTGATGGTACCATACTAATTTTAGGAATTGTGGTG